>JARQOD010000006.1:365731016-365773624 GCA_033576555.1 Oophaga sylvatica
GGGGCCATTATATGTGCAGGGTTGTATGTGGGGCCATTATATGTGCAGGGTTTTATGTGGGGCCATTATATGTGAAGGGTTATATGTGGGCCATTATGTGCAGGGTTATTTGTGGGGTCATTATATGTGCAGGGTTATATATGAGGCCATTATATGTGCAGGGTTATATGTGGGGCCATTATATGTGCAGGGTTATATATGAGGCCATTATATGTGCAGGGTTGTATGTGGGGCCATTATATGTGCAGGGTTTTATGTGGGGCCATTATATGTGAAGGGTTATATATTGGGCCATTATATGTGCAGGGTTATATGTGTGGCCATTATATGTGCAGTGTTATATGTGGGGCCATTATATGTGCAGGGTTATATGTGGGGCCATGATATTATGTGCAGGATTATATGTGGGGCCCTCATATTATATGCAGGGCTATTAGGACTTTTGCTCTGCGGCCCCATAATTTCTATGTACACCCCTAGCAGCCACCTAATTAGCTCCAGACCAGCAGTCGGTGTGTTGTCCTTCCTGCCCTAATCTGCAGCAATCTGGGTCACGGGATAGATTGGGGGTTCTATCTCAACCCAGGGACAAATTTAATACATTTAAAGAGGTGTCCACTTCTTTAACATTGACCTATCTGATAGGTGATCAAGGTTTGATCTGTGTGGATGCGATACCCAGCACCACCGCAGATCAGCTGTACTCGGTGCTAGCGGGAACTGCTCAGTTACGGCACAGTTGCACCTACTGTATAGTGGCCAGATACTGCACATTCATCACCTATTCAAATAAAGAGGTGGATGTGCAGAACCCGGTTGTGGCCACTATACAGTGGATTGAGCTGTGCTGTGCAGTTCTGTAACTGAGCAAATCTGTCCAGCACTGACAGTTGACCTGCGGTGATGCCAGGTGTTGCACCAACACCGATCAGACATTGATCACTTGTCCTAAGGATAGGTCATCTGTGTTAAAGTATTGGGCAACCCCTTCAAATATTCATGTGTCCCTCCTCTGGTCCAGAACTGGCTGGTGACTGACCTTTGGGGCTGATGAGAATTACGTTTTCTCCCAGTCCTCCAGCCAGTTTTGCACCAAGCGCTTATTTGGCCAAGAATATCTGATTTCTATAAGTGCTGGACAATCACTCCCTATATAAATCAGATATTATGGGCCAAATAAGCTCCTGGTGCAAAACTCACTGGAGGAATGGCGTTTTTTAGTAGAGTGACAATCCCTTTTAATTTTTTCTGTATGTGGTCATAACATTGAGGGCTCGTTCACACGACTGATGATACCAGAGAATCAGATCGATTATGATAATGACATTATTCACACTCTTATCCGAGTTCCATCAGTGTCAGTTTACTGTGATCTGATTCTCTTGCATGAGATAATGGTATCACAGGTGCGGAGGAGACGGAGAATCTACATTTCTCCATCTTGTCCATTCTCTGTGTCTGCTTAAATCAGATTGTAGTCCAATGTGTCACACGCACCCGTAGACTTGTACAGGTGCTCATGATCTGAATTATGGAGCCACTCGCAGCATGCTGCAATTTTTTTTTCTGTCAGTGGGGTCACGGGGCACAGGCGCAGTCACACAATGCCGTATCTCCCAACTTTTAAAGACAATGAGGGATGTATATTGTCATTTTTCAACTATTTAACTCCCTTAGTATTCTCACCCACAAACTTTACAGAAAAGGATGCATAGAAAAGGTACCCCTAATTTAATTGATTTGCATGTGGGCTGCTTTGGTTTGTGTGCCAGGGCTGATTTTCAGTCCCAGTCCGGCTGACAACATGTAAGTAAATATAACATTAATGTCAAACGGTAAACCTGTCCTATAGACATAAAACATGAAAAAGGGGTCCAAGAGAAAAAAAAATTAATACACCTGAAATAGGGGTCAGATTAAGGAAGGAACAGATGTATGACCATAAAACACAGCTTAGCAGAGATATAAATAAATTATAGAGATGGGATTAGGTATTATGCCCCATGCATTACAACACACCTGATGGCTTCATTAAGGGAATCATACCCTTTTCTTTCTCTTGTTCTGAATTATTTTTAGGCACACTACTCGTACCGATAAAGTGGTAGAGTCAAATTATTTTTTAGGCCTGGTCACAACTTGTACAGACACCCATAGAGTAAAAATATTTTTTAGGTCCAGCCACAACTTGTACAGACACAGTGGTAGAGTCAAATTATTTTTTAGGCCCATAAAAAGCATATGCACAGCAGCAGAGTAGAATTATGTTTAGTCACACTATTCACACCACACAGGCCTGCAGAGTATAATTATTTTTTAAGCACACTACTCATACAGATACAGCAGTAGAGTAAAATTATTTTTAGGCCTAGCCACAACTTGTACAGACACAGTGGTAGAGTATAATTATATTTTTAGGTCCACTACTTGTACAGACACAGCTGCGGAGTACACAGGGCTTTTTTGAACACTACTCCCACAGGCAGGGGTGAAGAGGAAACACCGAGGCTTTTTAGCACAGTACTCACACAGGAATGGCTGTGATGGGTCAGGAAGTGTCCACAGTCTAAAAGCTTGTTGATTGGCAGCACTGCAGCCTTTCAACAAACTTTATTCTGCATTTTAGCTGGTACAACTCATCTTTGATTTTTCCATCTGAATTCATATACTGACCATTAACCAAGATCATGTTCTTCGAGTTACTTTTGGCAAGGTTAGAAACTTCTGTCATTAGTCATATGACTAGTGGTCCAAGAGTCTATACACCATGCATGCTTTGATGTACTTGCACTAACAGTAAACACAGCTTCAGTACTTGAAGTGTCATATTCTTTAGTAATGGCACTTTTAACCTTTTGACAATTATTTTGCTTTTTCAGCTGATTCATTCTAGCTTTCCAGACTCTGAAGTCAGCCTTTAGGTGCCTGATTTCCTGTAGACAAAACACTCACATGTTTCCTTCAAATTACTTTTATTTTTGGGTCGATATTAGGTTTTTAAAGTGATTCTGCTTTGGATACCTTATTGCTGCTTAGACATTCTGTCTTTCGCCTATACTTCTCTACAAACTTTCCTCCGACTTCTGCAAAGTAAGCTCATAATCTGGGTGTGCATCTAGTACAGTTACAAGTGTGTCATAGCTTTCTGCCAGACTGTTTAGTAGTAGTAGTGCAGCAACATGGAAATCGTTTAGATCTTCCCCAATGCCGCGCACAAGCTCCACAATTTTGACAGTATTTATGTAATCCTGCATAATCTTTTCCCTTATTTAACTTAGACTGATACAACTTTCTCATAAAATAGAGCATATTCCTGAGATTTAGCCTTTAATGTACTTTCTGCAGCTGTTTGCACATTTCTTTTGCAGTTTCATATTTACATACATGCACAATCTGATCATCATCTATACTGAGGGAGATAGTGCTTTGTGCTTTTTGATCCTTCTCTACCCAATATTTGCTTCCACTATTGTTCTCTCTCTTCTGGGCTGTTCTCTGTGCCTTTGGGTTTCTGTGCTCGTAACCTGTTGGTAGCAGATTAACCTTTGTGCTGTCCAGCCTTTCAACAGTATATTATTATTATTATTATAGATTTTTATAGCGCCATTTATTCCATGGCGCTTTACATGTGAAGAGGGGCAAGTATAGACAAGTACAGTAAACATGAGCAATACAAGGCACACACAAGTACAGAAGGAGAGAGGACCCTACCTGCAAGGGCTCACAGTCTACAGGGATGGGATGTATATATTCATTAACAAAGATAACTTAACTTTCCTATAGCTTCGGATCTTAGCATCTTGTCTGTCAGTTTCCAATATGAAAGTCAAATGTGCTCCAGCTACACACACACAGTGAACAGGAACTTCCTGGTTTTTTTTTAACAGTGTATTATTGACAGTATAACACTATTGCTGAACACAGAAACTCATGCACTATTAAACAGTGGTAAATAGAAGTTGTTGCAATATATTCAATAATATGCAATATTCCAATAACTTCACATTAGTGGAATTTGTCACTTCCCAAAAATTTTTTTACCTGATAATCTGCAGATAAATAGCATGTGAATCATGTCTGGCAAGGTTGCTGGAGCAGCGGCAACAGGGAGAAAATTAAGTTATTTTCTCCCTGCAGCTGCTTTCTTCCAGTGATTGGAGTGATGCAGGGAGCAGTTACAGTCACTGCTTACTACGCAATGAGCTCAGCTGTAATCTCTTCTCATTGATTTGCAGTCTGTGCTGCATACACGCTGCACACACACAGCGCACACTCAGGATGGACAGCATACAGGCACTGGATAAATGCTGCCCACATGCTACAGAGACAGTTGTCAATCAATGAACTGGGAAGTGTTATCAGTGCACTCATTGTGTAGTGAGCAGTGACTGATACAGCCGGCAAGCGGCTACAGGGAGAATAACAATTCACCTTCCCCTGTAACCGCTGATCCAGTAAGCCTGCCAGAAATTACTTAAATGATAATAACTGTAGATTAACCCTATATCTGCAAGTAAATAGTATTTTTGGAGGTGATAGATTCCCTTTTAACTATTGGAGTTCTGCTTCTTCCTGTTTTATCTCGATTGGAGACCATAAAGCCAGATCGTTGTTGTAAGCGATTGCAAACACTTCTTGAGTTTTATTTTCACCAGTGCTGCTCCTTCCTTTTGTATTTGTTGACATGCAGAATACCAAATGCCCCTCCATATAGCAGACAGGATTAATACAAGATAAAATTACTCACCTTGTTATGGATATTACGTAAGAATACACTAACAACACAGTCGCTTTAGTACATGTAGTGTTCCTACTAATCCAAGCTCATGGCTACAGGCAGCCTATAAGAAGACGCAGATCTTTTTGATACTGAGCCTATTTCTCTGGACATGGAGACGTGAGCTCTTGTAAGTGTTATCCGCAGCTGTTTATCCACCTGCTGCCATGAAACTAGGAGCTAACTGGCAGCAGATACAGCACCAAGTAGGCAGCGATGTAACATAAAACCGAACACTTGCATAATATATAGTATGAGAGCTCTTCTCCAGCCAATTATTTTGCGTGCAGCATTCTGAAGAAGATCGTTAACTTTTTCATTACCAACAGAAAAATCATTATTTGCATCCCTGTATAATGCTATAATGTTTCTCCTTTTTAATCCACAGAATTCTAAAGGTTTACTGCAAAAGTAAGTAGCCACAATTATATTATATTATATTCGGAAACATGCCTATCGTTTTGTATTAACCTATGCCTCTTGACACACAACGTTAAATGTTTTAGGATTGCAGAAGCATCTAGAGGATTCCAAATGGAAAAAATTGAGCCCGGATATGATAATATGAGTCACCTGACAGTGGACCTCAACCGAGAAGAGAGAATAATTAGAGAAATTGACTTTTATAGGGGTATGTACTTTTTTTTCTATTCCAATTTCACATTTAGATTTAACAGAGGAATGATTTCTCAGAGCTGGTAGAAAAAATTAAAGTGTAAAGAAATCATTTATATTTATTACCTATTTTGACTCTTTTTACATTACCGTTGAGGCTTTCATTTTTAAAGGGAATCTGTCACAAGGATTTTGCTTTGTAATCTGAGAGCACTTTAATGTAGGAGCAGACACAATGTTTCCAGTTATGTGTCACTTACTGGGCTGTGTTTTGCTGTTTCAATATAATCTAAAGGACTAGGTGCTTTGTGCCTCCTAGTCCAACCACGCCCCCGACACTTTGTCACTATACACTGTACACAGAAAATTGTGGTGCGGCGCGGTTATACACAGCTGAAGAACTGAGCAGTACTAGATCTGCAACAGAGAAAACTGATTCTATCATATCTGCTGCACCCAATAAACTAAGTGATACATCAGTGGAATCAGTCTCTGTAACTACCTAATGCTGCTGTCAGATTACAAAGCAAAAACCAGCTGACGGATTAGCTTTACCACAGTTATAACAGCCATGATGGATGCCAACAAATCTTGATGTGCCTCACTAACTTTACATGAGGTCAGTTAGGTTTCCATTGGTGTTTTGCTTTTTATTTGCTTCAGTAATATCTACACTTTTATTGCATTTATAAGGATATAAATCTGAGAGGTCACAGCTTCTTATACTTTTAGCTTATCCGAATAATACCTGTTTTTTGAGGTTCTAAATAAAATGTAGGTCTATTTGTGACTACCATTAGTAATTGTGAAATGTAACATCTTTTTAATATATGTTCACTCTTTTTCTTCTTGTCTATTTTCAGTTTATTTTAACTCTTGGCAGTATATTATAACAAGCACTCTGAGTGGACCAAGTTGGAATCTGATTGTCCATTAATATCACAGGCAGCCTTACATATAGATATCCCATTAGCATTATCAACACTTGAATATACAGTATATTATGGAATCAGCTTTCTATGTATTAACAAAATAATATTGAACCTACAGCAAGATCCATCAGAAGCTGTTTTTCTTGTTGTCAGTGTCCAGATGACTGCAGGAACTGTGTCCGCTTCTGCAAAATGAAGACAGTAAAAAACTATTTTACAAACATGATACATATGATTGATAGTTTATTTAGTTTTATTATTCAGAAGACGTAAATAATATAACTTTATATTTTCTTTTTTTCTCAGGTGAAGAGGAGGAAGAAGAATTGGCAGAGGATGAAGACTCCGAAGAAGCTCATACAGAGTCTTCAGGTGAAGAAGAAACCTCAGAAAAAAAAGTGACCCAAAAACCTGCCCCTGTACCGGAGACCACAGCTAATGCTACAAGCCAAAACGAAGAACAAACCACATCTCAGGAAGCAGAACAGCCAACTCCAAGTTCCCCCGCCCCACAAGTAATATAGACATAACACAAACTAATAATGTACCTGTCTGTGAAACTTGTGTTAATCCCAATGAAGATGACCTCGCAGAGGATAATAATGTTATAATAATGTTCCTTTAGTTTGGAGTTGAAGAACTATATATTCAGTGATTTAGGCCACATACAGTACAGTGGAATATTTGACCATGGCAATTTTAATAAATAACCATAAAAAACAGATTAACATTATTAACAATCATCTTCACATCCACTAAAATTGGACACAACACATCTCAGATATTGTGGTAAATGTAATCCAGTTATTGTGTTTTTTTCTGATCATCACATCATATGCACAATCTTAGTTGAAGGAAATCTGATAACTTTATGTTTATGTGGACTATGTTAAAGGGACTGTCCACTAGTAGGATAACCTCTACTTAAACACTGTATTCCACCTTATATAAAATTACCCTATACTCACCTTCCACACCAGCTCCGTTGGAGTGATGTTGGGACAAGGTCCCCCAAGGCTCACGTGACATTATTATGCCACGAGAGCCCTGCAGCCAATAAGCTGCCACTAATGGGCTGCTGTGCTTTCAGTTTCTTCAGGCAGACCTCAGACATTCAGGGGAGGTGTGAGTACTGTAGCCCATTAACAGCCACTGATTGGCTTCAGGGCTCACGTGGCTTGAAAATATTATGCGATCCTTGGGAGACCCAGGGCCACATTGCTGCACTGGAACGGCGCTGGTATGGATGGTGAGTATGAGATGTTTTTATTTACAAGGGGGAATATAGTATTTAAGAAAGGGTTATCTGAGTAGTGGACAATCGGTTCAAGATTAAGTCTAGAGACTGCAGCAATATAGAAACAATCTCCAGCACATGTAAAGAATTGATGTAAAATTTATTTCAATGTATTGTCTGTGTAAATAAGGAAAAGCATATTGACTTAATATTATATATGCTCAATCCAGTAAGAGCCAATTTACCGAGACCTTGGTGAAAGTGTAACTTAACTGTCACTTTTTTAAAATTTTATATACAATGCTGTGAACTTTAAAACATTTTTTCACTTTACACCCACAAATTTCAATGTATTTTCTTAGGATTTTATGTGATAAACCAACAAAATAGCATGTATTTCTGAAGTGTAAAGAAAATTATGCATGGTTTTCTAATCATGTTAAAAATATAAATCTGAAAATTGTGATGTGCGTAAGTATTCAGCACCCTGTAGTCTGATACCCCTAAATAAAATCCTCAGTGACCAACTGCCTCTAGAAGTCACATAATTTAGTAAATTGAGTCCACCAGTGTGTAATTTATTCTCAGTATAACTACAGCTGTTCAGTGAAGGCCTCAGAGGTTTAATTGAGACTATTAAGGATCAAACAGCACCATGAAAATGAAGGAACACACCAAACATGTCAAGAATAAAGTTGTGAAGAAGAGTAAAGCTAGGTTAGGTCATAAAAAAAATTGCACAAGCTCTAAGCATCTCACGGATAACTGTTCAATCCAACATCCAAAAATGGAAGGAGTATGGCACAACTGCAAACCTACCAATACATGGTCCGTTGACCTAAACTGACATTTCAAGCAAGGAGAGTGCTAATTAGAGAAACAGACAAGAGACCCATGGTCACTCTGGAGGAGCTACAAAGATCTACAGCTCAGGTGGGAGAATCTGCACACATGACAGCTATTAGTTGTGTACTCCACAAATTTGGGCTTTATGGAAGAGTCGCAAGAAGAAAGCCATTGTCAAGTAGTTACTTTGGACTGTAGGCACCTATTTGATCCGTCGTACTAGGGGGCGCCCTAGTCTATCCCTGTCCCCCGGATTACCCTAAAAGGTGGAGATGCTGGGCTCATGTACCTTGCTATGCTTCTATCTTAAACCTTATCTTTTCCCTCCTCCACCCATGGAGCTGTGAGGCTGAAGTGTATAGGATTACACTAACTAGACAGACAAGAGAAGACAGACAGAGATGAAAGAAAACTAAAATCATACAAATATACTCACAAAACAACAGAGTAGAACACAGGGGAGGGATAGGTAGGAGAAACAAGGATGAAAGGATGAGGATAAATAAGCAAACCAACTCCACGCAGCAATCTCCTGAACAATTCTCCAACTGCCTACTCCAAACACTGAATTTCTCCTCCAACACCAAACCAGGAAATAGAACTATCACTGGCAATTCCCACGTGCCAGTGGTGCGCATATATACCAGAGGGAAGTGGCCAACATAGAACAAGTGAGGCAAATCAAGATGGAGAGCTCCATAAGATCAATTGAACTGATTAATCATTGCAAAGACAGATCAAGAAAAACCTGCACTGTTTAATAGGATTGTGAAGCAGTTCTAATCAGTGCAGGATTTCATGTGACCAGACACTGCCATCTTATGGCCCCTCTCTTTTGTGGTGTACCCTTGACAGCCATTTTTTAAAGCAAGTCATGAGAAGTCCCATTTTCAGTTTGCAAAACAAATGTAGGGGACACAGCTAACATGTTGAAAAACTGAAGATGAAACTGAAGTAGAACTTTTTTTTGGCTAAATGCTATGTATGATGGAAAAGTAGCACTGCATATCACCCTGAAAGCACCATCTCCACCGTCAAACATGGTGGTAGCAGCATTATGCTGTGGGGATGATTTTCTTCAGCAGGGACACAAAAGCTGGTCAGAGTTGGCGGAAAGATGAATGGAGCTAAATATATGGCAATCCAGGAGGAAGACCTGTTAGAAGCTGCAAAAGACTTGATACAAGGGTGTAGGTTCACCTTCCAGTAGGACAATGACAAAAGCAATAAATATACTGACAGAACTACAATGGAGGGTTTAGCTCAAAGCATATTCATGTGTGGGATTTGCCCATTCACAGTTCAAACCTAAATCTCATTGAGAATCTGCGGAAAACTTGAAAATTGCTGTCCACAGACGCTCTTCATCCAATATCACTAGCTAGAGTCAGTTTGCAAAGAAGGATGGGCACAAATTTCAGCCTCTAGATGTGCAACGTTGGTAGTGACAAACCTCAGAATACTTGCAGCATATTTTTTAAATATTTAGAAAACTATGTATAATTTCCTTGCTACTTAGTGTTTGTATGTCACATAAAATACAAATAGATTACATTTAAGTTTGTGGGTTTAACATGAAAAATGTGGAAAAACTCACAGGTTATGAATACTTTTTCAAGCCACTGTGTAAATATATACATATTTATATATACAAGCATACTGATCCAGTAGAAAGTAAACCACGTATAGATCAAGAAGTGTTATAAAGATTGAAAATTATTTAAAACAGATTATTTTATTTCAATAGCTCTAAAACATGCACAAATTAATTAAAAAACAGAGTGCCTCAAACAACAGAACACACACACAAGGAGATTAGCTGGAGCAGTGTGCATTAACATACAGGAACACGTATATACATGGCCAAATATATCATGTCACTCAATTAAATAGATATCACAATTCTGAGATAATTTGCAGCTATGGTACATCAACTGTAAACCAAAAGGATACAATAAACACGGTATATCTGAACAGAAGAAAAATCAATAATGTGATGTTTTTTCTACACACCACCATATGAAAAATTTGGGCTTTGTGTATAAGCACAGGATATGCCTGTAACCATATAGACAATAAGGTAATCTGCAGTGTTAAAGTGAGTGTGCGGGAAAACGTGAATTTTACCAATAGACCTGAGTTTACACATAAACATGATAGCATTACTGTTAGTGTACCTATACTACAAAAAGTTATTTTTAATTAAAAGACGATACCGTGTCCAAACTGTTACCTACATCTGCGCTGCTTACACGTAGATGCCAAGTGCACGCTAACACAGAAGAAACATTCATCTAAACGCGCGTCGGGGTCAGGAGTGTTAGCGTACCACTTGGCATCTTATGTGTGGAGGCAGCACAGATCAACAGTAATTAGAAAAGGCTGCTAATCTTGCTCTTCTTTGTCCATCACATACGAATTCAAAAAAGTTTGGGTAAGACTTTTTGCATTGATATATACATAGCCTCTTGCTGGATGGAACTTATGTCATATGACATCCATTTGTATTATTTTATGATCAATACATTATTAAATTTATTTATTATGCTTGCTTACACAGAGGAGACCCACACAGACATAAGGAGAACATGCAAACTCCTTGCAGAGGTTGTGTTTGGTTGCTTTTTCACCCAGTACCCCAATGCTGCAAAGCAACAATGCTAACCACTGAGCCACCAAGTTTCTTAATTTTGCATTAAATTCTCTTGTGTGCTGTGGAAATTTTTTACATATTGTATATGAATGTGGAGAATCCTTTCCGCACGGCACCAATTAATAGGTGTGAAGTATCTTTGACTTGTGACTGCTCAATTGGGCTAAATCTTAGATTTGCCCAATTCTCCATCTTAAAAACCTATATATCATATTACTTGATACTAAGATCGGGCTGCAGAACTAAAGTACCGTATATACTCGTGTATAAGCCGAGATTTTAAGCACTTTTTTTTTGTGCTGAAAATGCCCCCTCGGCTTATACACGAGTCATAGGGCAGAAACCAGTGGGGGAGGGGATGCGGCGGCAGGAGCCGGTGGCTGGGACATCATACTCACCCTCCCCGTGCCATCGCTGAACGTCCCTGCAATCCTGCGTTCTCCCCGGCTTCCTGCAGCTCTCCAGCGCTGAGCTGTGACGTAATACCCGCTCATTAAGGTCATGTAATATGGACGCGACGCCACTCCCATGGGCGTGGCCTCCATATTCATGGCCTTAATGAGCTGTATTACGTCACCGCTCAGCGCTGGAGAGCTGCAGGAAGCCGGGGAGAACGCAGGATTGCCGGCCGGGACGTTCAGCGATGGCACGGGGAGGGTGAGTATGATGGAGGAGGTTGGGGGGAGCATGGAGGAGGACAAGGACGGAGCAGCGGGGGAGGACGAGGCACGGACAGGACGGGGGGGAGACGAGAGCACGGAGCAGAACGGGGGAGGAAGGAGAGCATGGAGCAGAACGGGGAGGACGGAGAGCACGGAGCAGAACAGGGAGGACGGAGAGCACGGAGCAGGACGGGGGGAGGACGGAGAGCACAGAGCAGAACGGGGGAGGAGGAGAGCACGGAGCAGGACGGGGGAGGACGGAGAGCACGGAGCAGAACGGGGGGAGGACAGAGAGCACGGAGCAGAACGGGGGGAGGACGGAGAGCACGGAGCAGAACGGGGGAGGACAGAGAGCACGGAGCAGGACGGGGGTGGGCACAGAGGAGAATGGGGGAGTGCAGAGCTGGATGGGGGAGCACGGAGCAGGACGGGGGAGGATGGAAAGCACGGAGCAGGACAGGATAATGGAGCAGGAGGAGGGGAGCACAGAGGAGAATGGGGCGCACAGAGCTGGATGGGGGAGCACAGAGCAGGACGGCAACTTATACACCCGCTTATACGCGAGTCAATAAGTTTTCCAAGTTTTTTGTGGCAAAATTAGGGGGTTCGGCTTATACACGGGTCGGCTTATACACGAGTATATACGGTAACTCTGGTTGCATAGCAGGACCTCTTTATACCAGTGAATTCCTAAGAGCTCATTCACACATCTGATTTTTCCACGTTAGAGAAAAACTGACCAATTCCTCTGATCAAACTTTGTTCAGAGTTTGATCAGAGTCTGGTCGGAGTGTCATCCATTTTTCTTGTACGTGGAAAAATTAAAAAAAAAATGTAAAAAAATTCTCCACCTTCTCCATTCTGATAGTCTGTGAGAAGTCATCCGAGTGCGGTCTGATATTTTCATGGACCCATGAACTTGCATTGTTGATTTTGATCTGACCTTCGGATCAAAATCAGATGTGTCTCTGATATTTTCCAAGGATCACTCTGTTCGAGGAAAAAATAGGACTTGTGCACAGCCCACAAGGCTATGCTAGGTTCAAGTGCTAACCCTGAAAACGATGGAGGGCACTTGTACGCAGATATCGAATGTGTGAATGAACTCTAAGGGACCCTGAATTGACCTGTCTGGAGCCCAATCAGCAGAAGGTCAGCTGATTTGATTTTAAGATATTTCCTTCTAAAATATAATTAAGCTGGTATTTGTACCAATAAGGGTTCAAGAACAGGGATAAGAACATGTTTTAAAATGAGTGCAAGTAAGTGAGTCGGAGTACTGTAGCAAAGAAAATTATTTATAGAATATGAAATCTCATAATATATGATTTATGAAAAGGTATCTAGTTAGTAGATCAGTTATCACTTCAGATGTGACAAGCACATTTTGTAAGCATATCTATTAGGTATCACCATACATCAGTTTCCTCCTTAGGCCATGGTGTTCTTCCAGTCACCCCTTTCAATAAACCATATGTTTGAAGATTGTCATTGATTTCATATGCTACTTGTTACAGTTTTACTGAAAAACCTTTATCCTGTTCTTTATTGTTACAGTAAATTGTAGCAATTTGTTGTTTTGTTATCTCATTTATTTTCGCCCTGTCTTTTATCCAATCATAACTAGCATCTGTTCAATCTTTATGGTGTGAACATCATTAATGATGGAAGTGAAAATTGCTGACGTGACATTACTTAGGAATCATTATCATTTGTGAAAGTCCCATATCAAACTGTCTTGGGTCACTTTCAGCGGCTTGTGAATGTTAATATTTTATTATGAGATATACAAACATGGTTTCCGGGAAAAAATAATTTATTAGATTACTCTTCTGTCACTTTATTCTTGAATATTAGGCGCACACAGCTTTTTAGACAAGAGGAGGTGATGGCTGAACTACATTCAACGTAAAAAAGTTTAATCAGCCGCGCTCATATTCATTTACACCACAAAGAATTCACTTATGATGAAAAAGAGAGCAAAATAGCATGTAACATCTCGACCTCCTCTAGATAGCGCAGAACCGCGCGCCTCCTGAGTCCCCGGGTCACCATACCTCTAAGATATACCCCAATACTCCTTATCTTGATTTTCACTGCGTGACAGTACAGTACATAAGGCCAGTATGAGACGATCCTAGCATTGTTTGAAAAAGACCTAGAGGAGGTCAAAATGTTACATGCTATTTTGCTCTCTTTTTCATCATAAGTGAATTTTTTGTGGTGTAATATTTTTTGTGGTGTAACCATTAATTTTTTTCTGCAAATTAATATGAGTGTGGCTGATTAAACTTTTTTAGATCAACACTTAGGTCAAGCTTCAGATGGTTGTTGGGGTTTACAATGACCAAAATATATTTATTGTTTAGTCATTTTCAAGTATTAGCCCCCCTTCCATCAAGCAGAAAGTAGGAAGGCAGGAGAGCTTTGCGCTCCTACAGAATATAAGGAGGACCACCTTTCAAGGGGTTGTCTGGTCTAAATCGATAAGTCTGCAGTCATTCTGTGTGAATGCAGACTTATGAATTCCCCCCAGTGCATGGACTGTACACTGTGCGGAATCACCGGTTTCTGAGCCAGGAATGGCGTTGATTTATGAGTTATACATATTCCTAGCCAGTGGGCATGGCGTTGCTTCCATACGCTTGCACTGAGCTAGGCCATGCCCACAAGATGACCATGCCCACTAGACAGCCGCGGCCTTGCTCAATACAAGTGTGGAGTGAGGCCTTACCCACTAGACAGGCTCTGCCCGGGAGTGTGCATAAGCCATAGATCACCGCCGTCCGTGGCTCAGAAGCCGACAAATCCCCACAGAGCACAGTGCGTGAGCTGGGGGGATTCATAAGTCCGCAGTCACACAGAGTGACTGCAGACTTTTCATTTTGGGCCGGAGTCACACTAAACGTATGGAAAATCAGCCCGAGTCTCCCTGCTGAGAATCGCACAAGTGTTCTCCATATGGTCATCCCTGTGTAATGTGTTTGCAATGCGATAATGCGATTTTCTCGCACCTATGTATCCATATGACATCTCTATGGCTTTACATTTCGCACTGATTTTCCCCATTGAATTAACTTGCTCAATGGGTTGAAATGAGGAAAATGTGTGCGTATTTGTCGCAATCTACATGTATGGTCCGTAAGAACCAAAAGTACCCGTACAAATGGACAAAGTAGGCATATACTTATAACCATATATTTTTATTATTCATATGCAAACAATATAAAAGATAATGACAATGGAGAAATACCAAAAACACAATGCCTGTATTTACAGGCTCAATAGCAATAAATTAAATAATATTATAACTAATCATTCTCAAATAGGCAGGCATACAAACATGTATAGTCCGTGTGGTGTCAGAGTTTTTCTCGCACCCATAGGCTTGCATTGGCGAGTCTTGGACTATAGACGCGTACAATCGCCGCATGCTGTGATTTTACATGCACGTTGAATACGCCTGAGAAAAAATATGATGATAGAGTAACACTAGTCCGAGTGCTATGTGATGTTTTCTCGCATAGCACTTGTCTGTATTCTACGGTAGTGTGACTCCGGCCTTAGACCGGGCAACATCTTTAATACATTAGTGGAAATTGTGAATTACCATGCAAATTCATAGTGAAAAAGAGCTTCTGAGCTGATAGCATACTTATTGTTTTGTACATTTTTTTTATTTTTATGAATTAGTAGTGGAAAATAAAAAAGCAGAGGGAACACTGACAAAGATGTTTCAGAATGTTTCAGAATTGGTATGTGATGAGAATTTCAAGTATTTACCTACACAGACATGTCAGAAGAGCTGACATTGACATATCCGTCTTATAAACAACATGGCCATTGCAGTCGCATGGGAGCAATGTGGAAGAAGTGAGCCATACCTTCCATGTCCACCTACTGCAGGTGGGATGAACATAACGCCAATGTCCATGGTGCTGGTACATTCCACAGTAGTAAAGGGGTAGGGAAGGTGATATTCAGACTTCTTATAGTGCCCCCCAGCCATGTGATGGCGGCAGTGAAAAAGTGGAGACACACCTGAATGCATTCCAACAGGAGGGATCAAAAGGAGGGTGCCAGGAATGATGACTATACATTGGTAATGAATTGTCTAATCTTTTGTCTGTGATGAAGGGCCACCTGCAGATGGGATAACGTGGACCCTATGATACTAGTTCGGATTTTATAGTGTTAAACAGATGGCAATTTTTTTCACCGACTTTCCTGGTGACAGGTTCTAATCTGGCAGAGATATTTTTTTAGGAGTAATACTTAAAGGGTACTCCCATATCCAAGCTCGTATCCCAATATGTAGTAGGTGTAATAATAATATTAGCAAATACTTTCAATTAGAAATATAATATAGTTTTTATGATTCGCTATGTCTCTCTCACGTGTAGGCATTGCAGGACGTTAGGTATCCATTGTTACTACCATTGATATAGTGGCAGTTAGTTGCGTGTGGTCGTAACCATGGATACCTAAGGTCCTGCAAAGCCTGCACATGAGGAAAGAGACATAGCGAATCAGAAGAACTATACTATATTTCTAATTGGAGGTATTTGCTAATATTAGTATTATTACACCTACTGCATAGTGGGATAGGATCTTGGACATGGGAATACCCCTTTAATTTTCTGAATTTCAATCTTTCTTGCATATACAGATCAGCTATTACTAACCATTGTCATACTGTTTATGGTTTATGAGTAATCCAAGAAAAATTACTTTATTAGATTATTTAGGATATTGATTGTATCATCTGGAGAATCTAGGTCAGTGAAGGTATTATAGTCTGTCTGATGACTATCATTACCTTGCCCAAAAGTAGATTTCTCCTTTAGCTCTGTCAACCTGTATTTTCTATGTAATCCATTAGTGTCTTTCTGCTACACACACATCTATCAATGATAGCGGCTACTCTTCTTGTGCTGATGTTATAATTTATGTGCTTTAGGTTTAGTACTCCTTTAATATCCCATAAGGGACCATACCATATCACACAATAATTTGTACCAATTATGACTTCATTAAAGAGGTTTCATATAAAAGACATTTGTCAATTATCGGGACAAATATGTGAACCCCCAATTGATTAGAAGACTAGATGTAGTCGGGATTGAACGGAACTTCTTGACTGATGGTACTCCATCTATTTGTGCAATGGTTTTCCTTGTTCTTATTGGAACGTGCTCATCGTAGATTCAGACTGAAGGCAGCAAAACCATAAAGGACACATATGGAAACAAAAGGGAAAGAAATGTGTGACACAAACCAGAATACGTGTTAAACCTTAGATTCCCCAGAGTACCTCCCTTTTACTCTAATGACAGCTTTATGCCCCCATGGCATTCTCTGAAGTAGCTTCATCAGGTCATCACCTGGAATGGCTTCCGTTAATCCGGTCTGCTTCACCAAGATTTCATTTGTGGAGTCACAAGTCTTGAGGTAGTGTTAGCGACTATCAGGTGTGTTTTGCAGTGGAAATGTTGGAACAAAGTTTTATACAGTGCTGAGCCCTATTCCACAACTGTTCTAAGCCTGAATATGGCAAGAATCACTCAACTAAAGAGAAGATAGAGTCCATCACTATTTTAAAAGGCCACTCAGTGATTTCTTCTTAAAATTTCTCCATTAGCAATTGTGTGTATGTATAATAATTGCAGAAATATACTCACATTCAAGTTTTCTCAATGTAATTCTAGGAGACTTGTTGTGAGTCTCATAGAATTACAATGAGAAAGTAACCACCGCTAGTCACAAAAGATGCTGTGCGATCAGGAAATGTTACAAATGCGGTCACACAGTGCTGGAACAGATCAAAGAAGCACAATAGAAATTGGCAGACGTTAGTGAGTGGTGAAGAATAGTTTGAGCATTCGATACAGCAATATACGGGTATCGCCGATATTGGCTGTATCGGAATTCCGATTCCAAGTACCGATATTTTCGTCATATCGGATACCGGAATCGGAATTGTCACTGTCAGTGTCCGTCGTCGGGTCTGTCAGGAGTCAGCGGCACTTACCCGGCAGAAGATCTCCAGCGGTCACATCCCGGACTGCTTAATGGCCGCCATCCTCTTCTCCCCGGCGGTCACATGCAGTTTCTCGCGATAACTGCAGTGACTGCTGGGTAATCGCGGCCATAAAGCAGTCCGATGACGTCACCGCCGGGGAAGCTGGTAAGCAGCTGTGCTGCGCCGGGATGTCAGGCTCTGCCTGTCATTCCGATGTAATAAAACAAGATGGAGGCCAGCAATATACATGGGTGGCAAATAAAGATGTCCTATATAAAAAATATATACCACCAACATGGGCTGAAATGGATAACTAGACCAACTACACAGGATATGGAAAACCACACAAAGAACTAGTTGTAGTCGAAAGGTCAAATATAAAATGTAATCTTTATTAGAGGATATTAAAATCCAGGGATAAGGCAAAAATGGGATGCAAATACACAATAAACACATGGTAAGCCGGGCCATGTGATCAAACAAACACCCACACATGGGTTAATAGGTATAGTGACATCTCTAGTATAGTAAATGACAAAGCAGAAGCGAGTTGGAGAACATCATATGCATGTGCAAGTAAACCGTTATAGGAAATGTATCCAAAACATCGCTGAGAGTCCACATTAAAACATAACAAGAATGAAAATAATTACCCAGAGGTGAGGGATAAGTGACCACAGGGCCGCCCGACGCGCGTTTCGGAGTTTAGACAAACTCCTTCCTCAGGGGGCGCCCCCTGAGGAAGGAGTTTGTCTAAACTCCGAAACGCGCGTCGGGCGGCCCTGTGGTCACTTATCCCTCACCTCTGGGTAATTATTTTCATTCTTGTTATGTTTTAATGTGGACTCTCAGCGATGTTTTGGATACATTTCCTATAACGGTTTACTTGCACATGCATATGATGTTCTCCAACTCGCTTCTGCTTTGTCATTTACTATACTAGAGATGTCACTATACCTATTAACCCATGTGTGGGTGTTTGTTTGATCACATGGCCCGGCTTACCATGTGTTTATTGTGTATTTGCATCCCCATTTTTGCCTTATCCCTGGATTTTAATATCCTCTAATAAAGATTACATTTTATATTTGACCTTTCGACTACAACTAGTTCTTTGTGTGGTTTTCCCTGTCATTCCGATGTAGCAGAGCTGGATCGTCGTGGGACTGTCGTTATGGACTGCGTCGGACAGGTGGTATACTGTTGGTTTGTTTTTTTTATTTTTTTACAGGAGATCGATGGCGTCGCAGGAATGAGAGAGTAATAAAAAAAATGAAAACTGTGTTGTCTCTTTTATTTCATTAAAATACTTTTTTCTTGCTGTGTCTTTTTTTACACATTTAAAAACTTTGGGATTAATAATGGATCGGTGTCTTATTGACACCTCTCCATTATTAACCGGGCTTATTGTCACAGTGCAATCAACGGTGACATTAACCCCTTATTACCCCACTTGCCACCGCTACAGGGCAGTGGGAAGAGCTGGGTAAAGTGCCACAATTGGCACATCTTTTGATGCGCCAAATGTGGGGCTGCTGTAGCCTGGTATTATCAGGCTGTTGAGGGCCAAAATCCATGGGCCTTGACAGTCTTTTAATACCAGGCCGCAGCAGTCTGCATTTTACTTGGCTGGTTAACAAAAATAGGGGGACCCCTACGCCGTTTTTTTTTTCGAGGGATCCCCTATTTTTGTTAACCAGCCAAGCTAAGCAGACTGCTGTGGCCTGGTATTATCAGGCTTGCAAGGTCCATGGATATTGGATCCTTACCAGCCTGAAAAACCAGGCCTCAGCGGTCTGCTTCATCTGGCTGGTTAACAAAAATAGGGGGGACCCCACGCCAATTTTTTTCGAGGGGATCCCCTATTTTTGTTAATCAGCCAAGATATGCAGACTGCTGTGGCCTGGTATTATCAGGCTGGCAAGGTCCATGGATCTTGGCTCCTTAACAGCCTGAAAATCCAGGCCTCAGCGGTCTGCTTCATCTGGCTGGTTAACAAAAATAGGGGGGACCCCACGCCAATTTTTTTCAAGGGGATCCCCTATTTTTGTTAATCAGCCAAGATATGCAGACTGCTGTGGCCTGGTATTATCAGGCTGGCAAGGTCCATGGATCTTGGCTCCTTAACAGCCTGAAAATCCAGGCCTCAGCGGTCTGCTTCATCTGGCTGGTTAACAAAAATAGGGGGGACCCCACGCCATTTTTTTTTCGAAGGGAACCCCTATTTTTGTTAATCAGTTCCCTCTGACGTCACTGATGGTGTCCTGGCTGACCTGAAGTGAAAGTGGAAAGCAATCAATTAAGCTTTCCACTTCCTCTCCTGTCAGCCAGGAGAGGAGCTCATTCATTTGGGGGTTTACTGTGAGGCTGCAGCATTAGCTGCGGTCCCTGCAGTAAACATTAACCCTTTCTGAAGGATTACACCGTGGGACCTGACTGTGCATCGGATTGGTAAGAATAATTTTGCTTTATTATTTTATTTTTATTACAGGAAATGGTTTTAGCAGGTAAATAAAATATGGTCAAAAACTGTGTGATTATTTCATTAAACTTCTTTTTTATTAAAGTGTGTGTGTTTGATTTTTCTTTCATACAATAGGATTAATAATTGATAGTTGTCTAATTGACAGCTCTCAATTATTAACCTGGCTTAAAGTGACCTTTCAATTGCAAGGTCATTTTAACCCCATATTAACCCATTCGCCACCGCTACAGGGCAATGGGAATAGACGGGCAAAGTGCCAGAAAGGGCAAATCTAATTAGAGATTTGCCCTTTCTGGGGTGTCTGGGGGCAGATGTTAAGTAGCCGGGGGGGCCAAAAAAAATGGTCCCTCTCTGGGCTATTATTATCTGCCCCCACTCACTGGCTTTGTCTGTCTGGTTGCGAAAATAGGGCGGGAGCCCACACATTATTTTTCAGCAATTTTACACCTCATATATATATATACATGTCATTGAATTTGTGACACATATATATATATATATTTATATTTATAGTTCATACACTTCTACATAGTATAATAGCCGCTAATTCAATTGCCGGCTTTTGTGAAAATGCAGAACCCGACATGAAATGACACTTGGTGTACATAGGGTTAACCATGTCTTTTCATGTAGTTTGATATCTGATTTGCACAAACAATTACATGAGTGGCTGTGTGCAAAATTTCACACCTGTAGGGGTTAATTAAAGGTGTAAATTCGTAGCAAAAAAGTCCGTTTTTTTTTACAACGAATTTACACCTTTAATTAACCCCTACAGGTGTGAAATTTTGCACACATAGACTGATGTAATTGTTTGTGCAAATCAGATAGCAAAGGACATGAAAAGACATGGTTAACCCTATGTACACCAAGTGTCATTTCATGTCGGGTGCTTCTGTCTTTTCACAAAAGCCGGCTTTACCCGGCAATTGAATCAGAGGATATTTTACTATGTAGAAGTGTATAAACTATACATATATGTATATATATATGTCACAATGACATGTATATATATATATATATGTATTCTATGTGTGTATATTTAGTGTTTACAAGGAAAGAAAGAGGTTTTTTTAGTTGCGATATTTTGTTCCCATAGACTTACATGGGACTTCCGGTATCGGTATCGGGTATCGCCGATATTTTAGTGATATCGGCGATACCATTCCGATTCCGATACTTTTGGATATCGGAAAGTATCGCTCAACTCTAGTGAAGAATAATACTTAATGCATTCATTACAGATACACACATTACTGCTTACAAATGGAGAAATAAAAATAAATCAGTAGAGTGCCCCATTAAGTTGTGATGATCAGTCAATCTGGAATATTTTAGAACCTTAAACTTATCTTCAAGTCATAAAAAACATTAATCGCTATGAAAAACAGGCTTTCTTGAGGACTGCACCAGAAAAGAAAGACCAAGAAATACATCTGCTACAGAGGATAAGGTGATCAGTTACCAACTTCAGAAACCACTAATTGACAGCACCTCAGATAACAGCCATCATAAATGGCGCCCAGACTTCAGATAGCAGGCAAACCTCAGCATCATGTTTCCAGAGGAGAAGCAGGTCTGTATGGTTGAACTGTTGCAGGGAAGACTCTACAGACCCAAAAAAGAAGAGACTTGTTTGGACCAATCAACTTAAAGACCGGACATTAGATCAGTGGAAATTTGTACTGTGGTCCGACGAGTCAAAATTTGAGATTTTTGTTTGCAACTGTCATATCTTTGTGAGATGCAGACAAAGTAAGTGAATGGTTTCCATGTATGTGACAGTGCATAGGTGCTTTACAGGTGACAGAGTTGGTGATTTTTTCCAAAGTCAAGGCACACTAATCCAGCATAGTGACCACAGCATTCTGCAACAATATGCCATCCCATCTGGTTTGCAGTTAGTGGGACCATTAGTTGGGTTGCAACAGGACAATTATCCAAAACATACCCATGCCCATGATGAGCTTTTTGATCAAAGAGAAGGAGTTGTGGTCAGAGTAAAAGGGTGGTATTTTGAGGAATTTAAGGTTTAGCACTTCTTTACTCTATGTTTGTATGTGTTTTCCTTTGTTTTTTGATTTTTTTTTTGCTATCTTCAGTCTGGATCTACAATGTGCGCATTCCAAAAAGAACAAAGAAAACCATTGCATGACCTGGTGTGTCCAAACCTTTTTCTGGATCTGTATGTATATGAGACAGATGGAGATCGCTGAGCGCAGCATTGTAAGTTGCATAGATACTGAGTGGAGTTTTTGTGTGCAATCATACCACTCCATTCAACTCTGACCATATAGAGGGAAAATAGATTTCAGGACCCCATTCTCTTGACCATTTGGGATCTAGGCAATAAATTTCTCACCTTTTGAAAGCATATGTTATAAATGTCTTTTTTAGATAAACCCCTTTAAGTATAGACTTGTAATGTCTAAAGATCATGTTTTTTTTCCTGCTGGCTACAAATCCCTTGTGTTCCGATTGTATGATTAAGTAAATCTTATATTATTAATCCTGACTTTTATTTTTGATTTATACTATATCTGACTCTATAAACTATTGCATTAGAACATACAGTTGCAGGACACATTAACTATATCATCGTCATTAGGACCTTAACACTATTTTGCCTTGAGATCTTGCTTGCTCTGCGATATGTTGCCTTATAAGCTGAATCTAAATGTCCTAAAGACTGAGGTTGCATAGCAGAAGATAACATGGCTTTCTATTCTATTTTGTTCTGATAAAGGGTGGTGTTGATCCAAGTGGTAATCAACAGACTCCTAAAGTTCAAGTGCTCTCAACTGCAGAAACGGCAAACCCTTTGCTTTACCCTAGCTGGTATAAGAGCCAAGCACAGCAACAATCTAAACCCAACAAGCTCCACCTGAATGATGCTGTGGGTCAAATAGATCCTTCCATGTCTAAGGAAATGACTGTAAAGAAAGTAGACCCAACAGCAGGACTCATTGAGGAGAGTGTGGTAGTGGATGGTAAGGAAACCAGTCGATCTGCAAATAATTCCCAGGTCAGTGTTTAAGTCCATGTTGCCTATATGTGCAATGACTGTGCTACGCCAGTAAAAAATAAAGCACAAAAACGTCCTCTTCTAGTGCTAAAGAAAACAGTGGTAAGCCTCATTCGGATGTCTGATTATCGCATACTAGAAAAACGGACTGATTATTTTGATCAGAGTTTGATCAGAGTCTTGTCTGAGTGTCAGTTTTTCTCGTACGAGCAGAAAAAAAAGTTTCTCCATCTTTTCCTATGTGACAGTTCATGAAAATCGGACCGCACTTGGATATCTTCCGAGTATAGTCTGATTTTTTCAAGGACCAGTATAGGCTTGCATTGCCAATTTTGATCCAACACTTGGATCAAAATTCGACGTGTCACTGCGATTTTCCAAGGACTTCTTGGTCAGTGAAAAATCATGGACAGGCCCCACAGACTATCACTGGTACGAGTGATATCAGTGAAAACCTCAGACAGACCTTGTACAAGAAAATTGGACATCTGAAAGAGGCCTTACTAAAAGTGAAGACTAAAAATACATTATAATTATTTTTTTGTAGCTCTCGGATAAGTTCATGAACCACTAACCCTCAGTTTAATATTAGTTTCTGGTTTTACTGTAGTTTATTAGTATATCTTAGGATCACCAGAAAATTTATTTTAAGGTTAAAATTATTAAAAAAGATTGTAAAATTGTTTCAAATATTGTTATATTTAGTAATGTTTTATCATCTTAAATTATGCTTCATAATTGTGTAAAGAACAGTTACCAGTATATCAACTTTCACACAGAAGAACCGGTCTGCACCAAAAAAAAAATATTGGTTAATTCAAACTCCATTAAAAAACATACAGCATCAGTCAAGCTCTTACTAATAGCTTTCAAAAAATGTGACATTCCAACTATGTAATTAAAAGTTAATTTCTCATTAGATGCTTTATGTTTTTTTAATGGGTGCTGAATAAACTTTCATCGTCACATTGGTGCTGTCTTCTATTGTAAGAGATTTCCGCCTCCCCGAGCAGTTCTGTGTCCTGCGAGTGAAAAGCTGATTCATTTGATTTACTTGGAGTTTGTGGGTAAAAAAGTGTTATCATTACCAGAAATCTATATTCTTTGCCTATTCTTTACAGCGCTAGTACTAGACATCTTTAATAACCAAAGTGTAATTTTTAATTTCCATTTGAAGAAGCTAGCAAGATAGTTTTCCTTCCTTCGAGTAGGCACAGTTTGTCAGTCACCGTCAGTGGGTGGAAAGGAGCTGCCGGGGACCCACCTGTACAAACGGTCACCCGTGAGGCTCTGTCCTC
This sequence comes from Oophaga sylvatica, assembly GCA_033576555.1. Classification (NCBI taxonomy): domain Eukaryota; kingdom Metazoa; phylum Chordata; class Amphibia; order Anura; family Dendrobatidae; genus Oophaga; species Oophaga sylvatica. Next base: position 365,755,569 of record JARQOD010000006.1, read on the forward strand.
AGCATCTATTAAAAGTATGTTTTTCTAAGAAATGCTGCAGAGTTTCAGAGTCGAACATACATTGCTGTGATCTACAGCCAGTGTGATCACAACCGATTGGGCAGCATGTATTAGCGGTCAGGTTTACTTTAATTAGCCATTTATTGAAATAAATTTTGTCAAAGTATCCACAATTATCTAATTATATACAGCTCTGGAAAAAATTAAGAGACCACCACATCAAAATCCTGTCATGGACAGCCCATTCTCCAGACCTGAACCCCATTGAAAACCTCTGGAATGTGATCAAGAGAAAGATGGATAGTAACAAGCCATCAAACAAAGAAGAACTGATTAAATTTTCGTGCCAGAAACTGTGTGAAAGACTGGTGGAAAGTATGCCAAGACGCATGAAAGCTGTTTTTAAAAGTCATGGTTATTCCACAAAATATTGATTTCAGAACTCTTCCTGAGTTAAAACATTAGTATTGTTGTTTCTAAATGATTATGAAATTGTTTTCTTTGCATTATTTGAAGTCTGAAATCACTGAGTTTTTTTTAACCCCTTTACCCCTAAAGGGTGGTTTGCACGTTAATGACCGGGCCAATTTTTACAATTCTGACCACTGTCTCTTTATGAGGTTATTACTCTGGAACGCTTCAACGATCTTCGCGATTCTGAGATTGTTTTCTCGTGACATATTGTATTCCCGTTAGAAGTAAAATTTCTTCGATATAACTTGCGTTTATTTTTGAAAAAAACCAAATATGGTGAAAATTTTGAAAATTTTGCAATTTTCAAACTTTGAATTTTTATTCCCTTAAAACAGAGAAATATGTCACATAAAATAGTTAAGAAATAACATTTCCCACATGTCTACTTTACATCAGCACAATTTTGGAACCAAAATTTTTTTTTGTTAGGAAGTTATAAGGGTTAAAAGTTGACCAGCGATTTCTCATTTTTACAACAAAATTTACAAAGCCATTTTTTTTAGGGACCACCTCTCATTTGAAGTCACTTTGAGGGGTCTATATGGCAGAAAATACCCAAAAGTGACACCATTCTAAAAACTGCACCCCTCAAGGTACTCAAAACCACATTCAAGAAGATTATTAACCCTTCAGGTGCTTCACAGGAACTAAAGCAACGTGGAAGGAAAAAATGAATATTTAACTTTTTAGCCACAAAAATGATCTTTTACAAACTTTTTTTTTATTTTGACAAGGGTAAAAGGAGAAAATGGACAGATAAGGTTGTTATGCAATTTCTCCTGAGTACGCCAATACCCAATATGTGGGGGAAAACCACTGTTTGGGCACACGGCAGAGCTCGTAAGGGAAGGAGCGCCGTTTGACTTTTTCAAACTAAAATTGGCTGGAATTGAGATTGGACGCCATGTCGTGTTTGGAGAGCCCCTGATGCGCCTAAACAGTGGAAACCCCCACAAGTGACACCATTTTGGAAACTAGACCCCCTAAGGTACTTATCTAGATCTGTTGTGAGCACTTTAAACCCCCAAGTGTTTCACAAAAGCTTATAATGCCTGGGTGTGAAAAAAAAAAAAACAATTTTCCACAAAAATGATTTTTTAGTCCCAAATTTTTGAATTTTCCCAAGGAAATTGGACCCCAAAAGTTGTTGTCCAATTTGTCCTGAGTACGCTGATACCCCATATGTGGGGGGGGAAACTGTTTGGGTGCACGGCAGGGCTTGGAAAGGAAGTAGTAACGTTTTGGAATGCAGACGTTGATGGGGGTCATGTTCCGTTTGCAGTGCCCCAGATGAGCCTAAATAGTGGAAACCCCCCACAAGTGACCCCATTTTGGAAACTAGACCCCCTAAGGAACTTATCTAGATCTTTGGTGAGCACTTTGAACCCCCAATGCTTCACACAAGTTTATAATGCCCGGGCATGAAAATAAAAAATCCTATTTTTTTCCCACAAAAATTATCTTTTAGTCACTAATTTTTTATTTTCCCAAGGGTAACAGGAGAAATTGGACCACGTAAGTTGTTGTCCAATTTGTCCTGAGTACGCTGATACCCCATATGTGGGGGGAACCACTGTTTGGGCTCACGGCAGAGCTCGGAATGGAAGGAGCACCATTTGACTTTTTCCAACCAAAATTGGCTGGAATTGAGATTGGATGCCATGTTGCATTTGGAGAGCCCCTGATGTGCCTAAACAGTGGAAACCCCCCACAAATGACCCCATTTGGAAACTAGACCCCCTAAGGAACTTTTCTAGATCTTTGGTGAGCAATTTGAACCCCCAAGTGCTTCACACAAGTTTATAATGTAGAGCCGTAAAATTTAAAAATCATATTTTTTCCCACAAAATGATCTTTTCACCCCAATTTTATTTTTCCAAGGGTAACAAGACTCCAAAAGTTATTGTGCAATTTGTCCTGAGTGCGCTGATACCCCATATGTGGGGGTAAACCACTGTTTGGGTGCATGGCAGAGTTTGGAAGGGAAGGAGCGCCGTCTGACTTTTTCAACGCAGAATTGGCTGGACGCCATGTCGTGTTTGGAGAGCTCCTGATCTGCCTAAACAGTGGAAACCCCCATAAATGACACCATTTTGGAAACTAGACCCCTCAAGGAACTTATCTAAATGTGTGGTGAGAACTTTTAACCCCCAGGTGTTTCACTAAAGTTTATAACGTACAGCCGTAAAATAAAAAATCCTTTTTTTTTTTACAAAAATGATTTTTTTCGCCCCTAATATTTTATTTTCACAAGGGTAACAGAAGAAATTGGAACCCAAAAGTTGTTGTCCAATTTGTCCTGAGTACGCTGATACCCAATATGTGGGAGAAAACTACTGTATGGGCGCACGTCAGGGCTCGGAAGGGAAGTAGTGACGTTTTGGATTGCAGACTTTGATGGAATGGTCTGGGGGCGTCATGTCACATTTGGAGAGCCCCTGATGCACCTATACAGTGGAAACCCCCCACAAGTGACCCCATTTTGGCAAGTAGACCCCACAAGGAACTTATCTAGATGTGTGGTGAGCACTTTGAACCCCGAAGTGCTTCACAGAAGTTTATAACGTACAGCCGTAAAAATAAAAAATCTTTTTTTTTTTACAAAAATGATTTTTTCGCCCCAATATTTTATTTTCACAAGGGTAACAGGAGAAATTGGACCCCAAAAGTTGTTGTCCAATTTGTCCTGAGTACGCTGATATCCAATATGTGGGAGAAAACTACTGTATGGGTACACGTTGGGGCTCGGAAGGGAAGTAGTGACGTTTTGGATTGCAGACTTTGATGGAATGGTCTGGGGGGTCATGTCGCATTTGGAGAGCCCCTGATGCGCCTAAACAGTGGAAATCCCCAAAAAGTGACCCCATTTTGGAAAATAGACCCCACAAGGAACTTATCTAGATGTGTGGTGAGCGCTATGAAGCCCCAAGTGCTTCACAGAAGTTTATAATGTACAGCCGTAAAAACAAAAAAATAATTGTTTTTGTACAAAAATGATATTTTCGCCCCCAGTTTTTTATTTTCCCAAGGGTAACAGAAGAAATAGGACAAATTGCACAATAACTCTTGGGGTCCAGAGTACGCTGATACCCCATATGTGGGGATAAACTATTGTTTGGACGCATGGCAGAGCTGAGAAGTGAAGGAGCACCGTTTGACTTTTTCAACGCAGAATTGGCTGGAATTGAGATCTGACGCCATGTCACATTTGGAGAGCCCCTGATGTGCCTAAACAGCGGAAACCCCCCAATTCTAACTCCAACCCTAACCCCAACACACCCCTAACCCTAGTCCCAACCCTAACCACAAACCTAACCCTAACACACCCCTAATCCCAACCCTAACCCTAATCCTAACTTTAGCGCCAACCCTAACCCTAACTTTAGCCACAACCCTAACCCTAACCCTAATGGGAAAATGGAAATAAATACTTTTTTTTAATTTTATTATTTTTCCCTTACTAAGGGGGTGATAAAGGGGGGTTTGATTTACTATTTATAGCGGGTTTTTATGATTGGCAGCTGTCACGCTAAAAGACGCTTTTTATTGCAAAAATAGTTTTTGCATCATCACATTTTGAGAGCTATAATTTTTGCATATTTTGGCCCACAGAGTCATATGAGGTCTTATTTTTTGCGGGACGAGTTGGCGTTTTTATTGGTACCATTTTTGAGCACGTGACGTTTTTTGATCGCTTTTTATTTCGATTTTTGGGAGGTTAGAATGAACAAAAATCAGCAATTCATGAATTTCTTTTGGGGGAGGCGTTTATACCGTTCCGCGTGTGGTAAAATTGATAAAGCAGTTTTATTCTTCGGGTCAGTGCGATTATGGCGATACCTCATTTATATCATTTTTTCATGTTTTGGCGCTTTTATAGAATAAAAAACAATTTTATATAAAAAATAATTATTTTTGCATCGCTTTATTCTGCGAGCTATAACTTTTTTATTTTTTCGCTGATGATGCTGTATGATGGCTCGTTTTTTGCGGGACAAGATGAGTTTTCAGCGGTACCATGTTTTTTATATCGGTCTTTTGATCGCGTGTTATTCCACTTTTTGTTCGGCGGTATGATGATAAAGCATTGATTTTTTGCTTCGTTTTTTTTTTTTTTTTTTTTAAGGGGTTCACTAAAGGGGTTAACTAGTGGGACAATTTTATAGGGGGGGTCGTTACGGACGCGGCGATACCAAATATGTGTACTTTTATTGCTTTGTTTTTTTTATTTACAGGAAGAAGTGAATTTATTGGGGAATATTTTTTTTTTTTTATTTATTTTGGATTTTTTTTTTAAACATGTTTATTTTTATTTTTTTAACTTTTTTACTTTGTCCCAGGGTGGGACATCACTGTATTTTGTCAGATCGCTGGTGTGACAGTGTGCACAGCACTCTGTCACACCAGCGATCGCACAGGCATAGATGCAGGCGTCTCAGTGCCTGCTCTCAGCAGGCACTGAGGAAGCCGCCTCCCTCCAGGACCCCGGCGCCATCTTGGATCCGGGTCCTGGGAGGGAGGAAGCCCTCAGAACAGCGCGATCACATCGCGCTGCTCTGAGGGTCTCAGGGGGCGCGCAGGGAGCCCCCACCCTGCGCGATCCTCCCCTGTGCCCCCAGTACACCGCGATCATGTTTGATCGCGGTGTGCAAGGGGTTAATGTGCCGGGAGCGGTCCGTGACCGCTCCTGACACACAGTCATGGGTGTCAGCTGACACACCGGCTGCGATCGGCTGCGCTCTCCCCTGGGAGCGCGTCCGATCGCACGAGACGTACTATCCCGTCCATGGTCATACGGGCCCAGGTACCATGGACGGGATAGTACGTCCGATGGCAGTAAGGGGTTAAATTTTGACCATTTTTCTTTGTCAGAAAAAAAATACAAAATTTATTGCTTGGAAATTCGGTGACATGTTGTCAGAAGTTTATAGACTAAAAGAGCAATTTACATTTTACTCAAAAATATACCGATAAAGAGAAAAATCAGACAAATTGAACTTTTGAAAGTGGTCTCTTAATATTTGCCAGAGCTGTATATATATATATATATATATATATATATATATATATATACATATATTCTCTCCAGAATATTTCTACTTCACATAGTGCAAATTCAGCAAAATTCAGCAAAATGACATCATCTGTAGCAGCCATTTTGATGAACCCTAGGGATCTGGGCAAATGGTTAAAAAAAAAGCGATAATAATAGCACTCACCTCACCGATCATATGTCTCAATGCCCAGCATCCAGCCATCTGGGCCTCTGCACCTCTTCTTTTCCCCTTTCCCCATCTTGTGCATCTTCTTCAGCCTCCTTACTACTCACTCCAGACACAGACTACTGGTATGACTAGGCTTTTGATGTCCCAGCGCACCATGCCGTCACGGCGCACACTGTGATGTATTACATTACAGCATGTGTCACCTGAGTGACATCATGGCACTACACAGACGTCTGAAGACTACATGTGCCAAATACTGGTGCCCGGAGTAAAGCGGCCAAAGACAATGAGCAAAATGTGGAAAGGGGAAAAGAAGAGGCGTAGAGGACCAGACGGTGGAGAGGTGAGTGTCAAAGTGAGTATTAATTTATTTTATTTTTTTACATTCCACGTTTATTACGTTTTAGGGTCAAGACTCAAGAACAGGATATAAGTCATATAATGGCTAGAAGGAGTGTAATTCTTCATGTACTTACACAGAATACCTTATTCTGAAAAGTTAATTAAAAGCACAGTTACCATTCAAGGAGATTAATATGCCACGAAAGTCCCAATAAACTACAACTATGTCTAATCACAAAAAACAAGCACTCACACAGTTAATTTAAAAATAAGAAATATAAAATCTATGGGTCTCAATATGGTAACACAAACCAAGATGTTTTTCAAAGTTTTTTTTATTTTGTAGAAGTAGTAAAACAATAAAAAAAGTTATTTTATTTTATAAAAATAGTTAAGCCTAAAGCACCATATAAATTTTGTATTGTCATAATCGTACTGACACAAGGAATAACGTTAACGTAATTTTTACTGAATAGTGGATGCCGAAAAAAATCAAACCCAAATTACAATGGTGATACTACTGTTTTTTTCCCCAATTAATTCAGCTAAATATGTTTCTGATTTTTTAATATACTATAAGGTAAAATAAATAATGCCATTAAAAAATTGGACTCGTCCTACAAAAAATATATAGTTATGTAGATGGAAAAATAAAAATGTCATAGATCTTTGGAAGGCATGGATGAAAAATAAAGGGGAAAAAATGAAAAATACCTGCGTTCTTAAAGGAGTTGTCTAATTTCCAATTTTTTAAGACAGGGCAATTGATTTATCATAAAAGCTAAAATAAAATGCCTATTTAGAGGGGTTTTCTGTGACATCCATGTCTGATCTTGATGTTTCAGCAGTGGGTTTTCTCTAATGTTTGATTAAAAGTGAAGCGCTGCAGCCTCTTCAGTATTTATTAAGGCACGGAGCTCAGCCATTGACGCAAAATGGTCTAAGTATGGTATCAGGCACAGCGGCTTTGCCTAAATACATTTGGAGGGGGCAGTGATAGGTTCTGATGATTGACCAAAGGGGTCAGATAACCACTGATCCAAAGTGTAGGTCTTCATTGAGTTAGGCTCAGAAAACGCCTATTAGTGCTTTTTATCCTATTGCTACTAATCAAGTCTGTAAAAATACTTATATGTGTAAAAACATACAAGTGCTCAAACAAAAACTCTTGTACTTTTCCAAAAACCTTTAGGATTTATTAGCAATCTTTTACATTATAAGTAACAGTTGGCAACATCTAGAAATTCAGAAATAATCCATAAAAACTAGGATACTTTCTGCAGTGTCCATGTCCGTCTCCTTGTTGTATCTGTGATAGTTTTATAGTGAGAAGAACTTGTGCCGGTTTTTGAGATTGCAATTATCATCATTTTTTTGTTCACCTTAAATTCTCTACCAAACCTACTGATGGCTTATCCTAGGGAGTAACCTTTTAAAGAAACTTCTATTTTAAACTAAAGGTCAATAGTACTGACATTTACAGATATTTTTGCCTTTCAATAAAGCCAATTTGTGATAAAACTTTGAAACAAAAAACCCTAATATTCTATTGATATTTTAAACCAATTTTCCATGCCTATACCCTTCGGTAATAAATATTATTTTTATTATTTTTCTTCATGGCTGTGAAAAGATTGGCGATAACATTTGCCAGTAATTTCCATATAATTGGTAATTTTGATTGGAAAGTTGCAGAGGTGGCCTCACATCCATGGATATACAATACTGTGCAAACATTTTGGGTGGGTAATTGTATATTTTTTTTTCGATTAACAAAATGTAAATTGAATTAACAAGAGAAAAATCTAAAAAGAAAAAATCTATATTTGGTGTTTCTGTCCTTGACCTTCGAAACAGTATCAATCCTTCTAGGTAGAGTTCCACAATGTCTGGGATTTTGTTGGATTATAGTCAACTGTATGAGTATCTAATAATACCAAACAGATGAGAATGATCATCATTTTCATATGTTGGCTAAAAAATATTTATAAACAAAGACAGCTGAGTGGGAGGTTTAAAACTACCAAACTCTGCTACAAAGGTGAGGTTGTGGGAGACAGTTTCATGTCACAAGTCATATACCACCATGGTCTGACCGTAAATTACATGAATGGAAGACCTCTGTATAAATCCTAACAAATTGCTGTCCATTATTCAACTCATTGAGGTATTATAATGTTTTTACTCTAAATTTCGGTGGCGTCATATTCAGTGCTTGAATGATAAAGCTACGGATCCTTGTTGGAGCCTGTATTATCCTAATGTCAATGGTGAAAGCATGTTTTCTTATTTTCTCACAGGGCTTAGTTCTCAGCTTATCAATTCTGACTATATTAATGATTCTGCACCATCTCTGGAATCAAATTCAGTACATGATATTTGCTCTTATGGGTAGGAAATACTTTGTTTTCTTCATTTACTAACAGATCATCTCCTCATGCTGGCTAACTAGTTTGCAAAAAAGTGCTTTCAATTTATTGATATAAAATACAACTTACCAAAAAATGTGAAAATGCATTAAGTAGGCTACGTTTAATTTAAACTTGTACAGTATATGGATGACAGCCATGTAGGTATATAGTGTTTTATGGAATCTAAGAACTGAAATATAATTCTTCTGGAAGAATTCTTCTAATATATCTCAAAGTAAAGAAAGTCAAGGGCCGCAATTATTTGTATGACCCCAAAGTGGTAATTTTATATTATTGCACCTGCAGTACGGCTGTTTGCTCAGCCCGACCACTGGATTCCTATGAAACTGTCAGGTCGGGTCATTAGACCTGTGGTCTGGAGCTGCGTCTATTACAGGGACGGAAACATGTGCCCTTATTTCTACGGATATAAAAGTGGCTTCATAGTGAGAATCTCATCCCTGCACCAGTGCATTTGGGAAAGCTTCACCATCACTGCAGCAGTCACAGAAGACGTCCTCTAGTCTGCAGGTTGCAACCCAGGTGGACTTATACCTAAGACTGAAGAGGGTGACTGACTGGATGACACCTATCCTGCTTTCATTGTCTCCTGATATCAAGAGATGGAAGTTCTTCAGATTTTATGTGTGGATTTTCACAAGTAAAATCAACAGGAAATTACAATAGCAGTGGAGTGGATGAGATTTTAACAAGTCTATTCCATGAACTGATTATTTTTCCTGCACAAAAATTTACCTGTTTGTGCACATTGATATCCCCGACATGTCAATTTCTTTTTTGGATTTTACATCTGTTAAAGCACCAAGGGTCAATCGATTAAGACAAACATTCTCCGTCTTGTAGACCTACCTTTTGGACACATTCTGCAACTTCTATAAGGGGCCCATTCAAACATTTTTACATTGGGCCCAACATTTTTTAGTTCCATCCTTGTCAATTAGGAAAGGGACAAAAGGCTAAACAAGCTACACGTGCTCCTGCTGTTTCTATTAAGCCCAAATTACGGTATATCAAAAAGTGTCAGTAGATAGCTTTTGGTTCCATTAAGACAGACCCTTTTGCAAATGCTGCTGATTTCACTGGGGTAAGATGTTAGCTCTACAGAATAAGTGCTGTTACATTTTGAACGGATGACTATGTAGCAATGAGTATATATACACTCTTCAACATACACTCTTCAACATTGAAATTGCAACCAAGAAGGAACGTTACCGGTCCTACTGGCCCATTTTAAGTTTCATTCCTGATACACAAATAGCTCGGAGCTACATTCATTTGGTTGTACACCAGTGGTACATTGTTCTCCATTGAGAACCTAAGGGATGGCATTGGTTGGAAACTTTCAAAGCAACTGCCAGAAGCGGATCTTGATGATTTGCATTCCCAAGTACATTCAGTGTCCAGCACATTCTTCAAAAACCTGTCAAGTTGGATAACACTATTAACCTGCAAATATAGGGTTAATCAGCAGGTTAATAATCTGAGAAAGATGTCCTGCACATTATTAAAAGTGCAGCATCTGGGAGAAAATGTACTTTATTACTCCCTGAAGGTGCTCGGTTTCAGTCATAGAGGTTTGCCAGTGTGGCTTCAAATACCGCTCAGTACACAGTGAGCAGCAGCAAAGTACGCCCTGCACTTTGACTGATGGCTGTCTCTGCACTGATGCACTGCAGAGCCAGCTGTCAATCAACCACTTACTGAACACGGAGTGGCGACTGTAGCTGCGCTGTCACACCTGTATATCTGAAAGCTGCTGACTCACGGGAGGAATAAAGTTCATTTTCTCCCGGGTACTGCAGTTTCTGTAATGCAGCTGGACACCTTTCTAATACTATTAATCTGCATATTAACGATATATCTGCAGGTTATTATTATTATTTATTTTCAGAGGACCATTGATTACATAGGGCTGTACATGAGAAGGATATACATACAAAAAATACAAATATAAATTACAGTGAACAAACTAAAATGACAGGTACAAAGGGGGAGAGGGCCCTTCCCTTGTGGGCTTACTGTTTACGGGATAATGGGGAAGGAGACAGTAGGTTGGGGACGTGAGGCAGCTACGGTAGTGGTAAGATGTCAGCGAGGTCATTGCAGGCTGTAAGCTTTCTTGAAGTGATGAGTTTTGAAGTTCCATCTGAAAGTTCCGAATGTGATGAATAATCTAACATGCTGGGGCACAGGATTCCAGAGAGTGGGAGATACTCAGGGGACCTTTTTGGAGGTGATTGGGTGAGGAACATACATGTATGGCGGAGAGAAGGAGGTCTTGGCAGGACCGGGTATGTGTTGGAAGATATCGGCAGATTAGTTTGGAGATATACAGAGGAGACAGATGATGGATATCTTTGTAGGCCAATGTTAGAAGTGTTAGGTTAACAGCATTGTTCTACTTTACAGGTTGCTTTAACAAACTCATTGATAGCAAGCCAAGGTGTCTAATGTGTGTTTCTGCAATTGGTGCTCATACTTAATTTAGACTTTTCCATAATTTTCATATTATGCAATTTCCAGAATTATACATCTTTTTTTCTTGGTGTTACAATTTCAATCTTGAAGAGTGTCTTTTCACCATCTTTCTACTCTGGTAAATAGAAGGCATCCTGAGAAGACATAGAGGACCAAAGGTTAACACTACTGAATCATAGAGATGACTTACAGAAAGCAAAGGAAATTATGGCAAGCAGCATTCATTGACTTCATTGCAGCAGATTTACTGGTTTGAAATGTATCGTGCCTATAGAATGCATTCTTCTTCTATAAAATATGTTTCATTGTCTGTAGATTATGAGTGATAATTATAGCTGAAAGACCCATAATTCTATCCCACTTTTTACGTTAAATAGCTCTTTTAATTCAATTACAAAAACAGTATGAACTTACCGGCAGCAAGAAAGTACAGGGATATGATTGAGTGTTCTGCACATTTCATTGACCTGCGGCTTCAATACTGCCTTAGAACTCATTTACTGACGTCCAGAGTGAACCTTTGTAGTTTCACGTCAATAGTCACCTCGGTATCTACCGTCTTAGCTCAATTAATTACATATTTATTCCTGTAAATGAGACACATGTGTATAGTCATTTTGAGACAATTATTTTCTGTGAATTTTCTCATTAATGCTGTTTGAAATGCAAAATTACTTTTGACCAAATAATACTTGTGATTCATATTTTATGACCAAGATGGTAAACGTAAAGGGTTGTCCAAATGCCTGGAGGCAGAGAGGACATTAATGAAATAATTGAATTATGTATATATTTCGACTGAACTTATTTTTATACATTTTTTGTTAGATAATCTATAATACATTCTACCTGCTATATTCCATCTTTTCACAATTGCAACATTTTTGGTCTACAAGTGACCTAAAGTGATTGAAAAACTGCTGATTGAGCCTGAAGGTAATGTTGAGGACTAAGGCACTGTGGCATCAGAGGGACGTCAATTAATAGAATAAGACAACTGATCTGTCAACAGTCCCTTCAAAAATAAAAGCTAAGTGGAAACATGAAGCCTCTGTTAACACCAATAGTCCCAGGATTCATGATGGATCTGTAAGGAGGAGTACCAGAGCAGGGGTAACTTTTACACGCCGGTTCCGGAACTGCCAGGGCTGTCACCCATGTTGCAGGGGGGAACATCGAGAGTGCAGGACAAACTGGGTCAAATGACTGAAAAAGGCGAGGCGGGACTATATAGCGCTGCGTGTGGGAAAAGTGGCAGAGCTCGCGTGGGAAAGCTGAGTGGCGGGTGGAGCTCTGTGACCGCTGTTAAGGCAGAGCTTCTCATTGGTGCAGGCAGTCCCGACAGACCCCGACTGAGAGGATCATTGCTGATAGGCGACCAGTTGACAGTTTCCCACTACCCTTCTCGCTAGGAGTTGACTCAGGGCCGACGCCACAGATAGTGCCGTTAATAAAACGTCGTGAGAGACGCCTAGCTAGGCCTGGACTATTGAATAAGGACTTGCACACACCGCGGAGCGAAGGCTCATTCTGGTGGTTCCTCACGTTGGACTCAGTACCGTGCCAGACACTGTTAGGTGCGGGAAATCTACCCATTCCTCAGAGACTGCGTCGAGACGTCAAGTGCCGCTGTTGTCGGTGCCACTGTTGCATCCTCACATGTCCTAGCCATCATCGAGACAACGCGCGTCGCTGCTGTCGGTGCCACCGTTGGAACCCTGAGACTCCGCATACCAGAAGGCATCAGTGTGATAAGTGTCACCTCTTTTCATATTGAATTATCATTTGCCCTTTACCCAACTTTCCTCCTTCCCAGTTGTGTCTAATTCCTATTATCCCTCTGCAACCACTCATTCCCTGCGTGGAGTACATTTTACTGTTTAATAAAATCCTTAACACTTGATCTGCCTCCTGTCCGTAGCGACATCACGTGTTCCTGCAATTTCTACACTTGGCGCAGTCGACAGCATGTCGCACAATGCCGCGGAAGTGGCAGATCAAGCAGTTCGAGGAGGCCCCAAATTCATCATCTCCCTGGGGGCCATGTTAAATAACCTCCCCAAATTCACCAGGAGTAATACCATGCTCTGGAGTTGGACTGAGTGTTTAAGAGGGATGATGAGGATGCATCCCATGACCCCGGCCCTGGAAGCTGAGGTGGCTATGAATGCTTTGGATGGGGAGGCCAGGGACTCCGTCATGCTCCGACCCACCCAGACGAGATACACCCTGGATAAGGTTTTACTCATACTGGAGGAGACGCATGGTGACCCCACTGACGTAGGAAAGTTGCGCATGCGTCTGTTTGGCCAGGTTCAAAGAGAGGGGGAGACGGTGACCCAGTTTATGAATGCGCTGCAGGAACTCCATACTGCCATTGCTCGCAAAGACGGAGTAGGTGTAGGCTTCATAGACGTAGTATTGCAGGACCTGGATGCATATCAGGTAATGCGTCTGCATGATGTAAACCTACACAAAATTCCCGTGGCTAGCGGGACTAATCCCTCAGCCTATGCATAAAAACCAAAAGAAAACAAAACAAAAAAGGGCCCAGAAAATTATATCCATATAAAAAATAAAAATGACAAAATATGATGGATAACTAAATAATAGATTAAATACTGAAAATAATCAAGAGGCCACAAAAGAGGGATAATAGAAAAAGAATATATCAAAATTTATTGCTATATAAACGGTAAAAAACAGTCAGGAGACAAAATAGGCAAACAGAAGAAAAACAATGAAGAGTTAATATGCTAGGTGTTACAAATTAGCATAATGAGAAACAGAAAAACGTTCCCCAGCCGATCTGCAACTCAATATTTAAAGTGGCATAGCAAAAAAGCAGGTGTAGACAGTAACACCGGCATAGAAATGAATATGAGATCATTTAGAGTCAATTATAATATAGTAGCTACACCAAATAGGAGGCACACACATGGAAAGCAATCTAAATCATGGTGACAATACCTTGAGACATGAGGGTGCCTGTGCAGAGGAGCGGGGGAAACGCACTGGAGCCTCGACGCGCGTTTCACAACCCACGGCTTCGTCTGGAGGCCGTGGGTGGTGAAACGCGCGTCGAGGCTCCAGTGCGTTTCCCCGCTCCTCTGCACAGGCACCCTCATGTCTCAAGGTATTGTCACCATGATTTAGATTGCTTTCCATGTGTGTGCCTCCTATTTGGTGTAGCTACCATATTATAATTGACTCTAAATGATCTCATATTCATTTCTATGCCGGTGTTACTGTCTACACCTGGCTTTTTTGCTATGCCACTTTAAATATTGAGTTGCAGATCGGCTGGGGAACGTTTTTCTGTTTCTCATTATGCTAATTTGTAACACCTAGCATATTAACTCTTCATTGTTTTTCTTCTGTTTGCCTATTTTGTCTCCTGACTGTTTTTTACCGTTTATATATGCAATAAATTTTGATATATTCTTTTTCTATTATCCCTCTTTTGTGGCCTCTTGATTATTTTCAGTATTTAATCTACTATTTAGTTATCCATCATATTTTGTCATTTTTATTTTTTATATGGATATAATTTTCTGGGCCCTTTTTTGTTTTGTTTTCTTTTGGTTTTTAATGCGTCTGCATGATGTATTGCTGAAACAGGACCTGTGGAGCGTATGAGAGTCAAACTCAGTATGACCTTCTCTGAAAAAGGAAGTGAGGCACGCATGTGCGAGCAGAAGCAGAGGGTGACAGTTCCAGTGGGGAAGGTCCAGAATGCGGAGGTGTCCGCCACCATAGCTACTGTGTCCCAATGGGTGGAAGACTTGTGCAAGGAGATGCAGCAGATACGTGCGGAACTGGCCGAAACAAAAAAAAACCCGGCCGTAGCTGTCAGGCTGCCGGAAGCCTGACCAGGTCCTGCTCCTAGGCGAGAGATGAGAATGGGTCGCAGAGAAGGACCTCATGTGTGTTTTAACTGTGGAGAATTAGGACATGTATCCCGGGGTTGTACACGTAGGGGAACACCCCTTCAGCACCGACCGTTTAAACTAGGTGACTCCAAGCCTAGGGGACACTGCCCGGAGCCTGTTTTGTCAAAAAGGAGTGCTAGAAGTCCCACCAACCTAGTGTCCACATGCCCCGTGCCCTGGTCTGGGCTGAAATGAACGGACGAGCTGTACATTACTTAGTCAATACAGGCTCTCAGGTGACTACGATGCACAAAGTATACTTCCGTCGGCACTTTACTGAGGCCATGCGGCCTGAATGGGGACCGGTGATTATGCTCACGGCGGCCAGTCTGTTGCCCATCAAGGTCACAGCGGTGGTCTGGATGAATATTGTGATCTGCAGTAAAGACTTGGGATGCAAAAGGGTGGTGCTGACAGTCGGAGAAGTACTTAAGGAGCATACCATCATGTTGGGCATGAATGTGCTGAAGGAGTTCGGAAGCCTTCTTAATAATGAGTCCCCAGAAAGATTTCTAAGACAATAGAGTAACCATTTCTTTCAGCAGCTGGTTAGGGCGGCCCAGGCTCCGGAGACTTCCAGCGGTGGAAAGGCATTGGGGAAAATAATTGCCCCTTCTGCATTCAATAGAGCTCTACCGCCAGGCCAAACGGTGCTTACTCTCCCCGTTCGGGGCTGTATTCCTTTGGAAGAAGTAGAAGTTCAGATTAAGCTGGGCAATCCTGACCAGCTGCCGTCAGGAATTCTTGTAGCACGAACATTGGCTACAGTGCGAGACGGGTCAGTGCTTCGTGCGCTGTGTAAATTTAGGAGAGAAGGAGGTCCTCTACCTCTTAGGAGTGAAGTGGCTCAAGTCATGTGCATGCCACAGGAATTAGTACTGCCCCAGGCCGTACAACTTACCGTCAAACAAGGGGATCCCTGGATGGTTACTGTGGACACCATGTCATCACCTGACCCGCGACATCTGCAAGAGGGTCGTCGGATTTTAGAACAAATGAGAGCCGAGCTGACCGACCTTGTACCTCAGCAAATACAGCAGTTGGAGGCCTTGTTAGGGAAATACCAAGATGTGTTTGCAAAACACGAAGATGATTTTGGATGCACCAGGGCAATCACTCGTGAGATACTTATTGGAAACGCTGCGCCCATCAGAGAACGTTACCGCCAAATTCCCTCTCAGATGTACCAGCAGGTGATGGGAATTCTGTCACAGATACTTCAGGGAGGGGTGATCCGAGAAAGCCTGAGCCTCTGGGCTGCCCCCATTGTGTTGGTACGAAAGAAAAGATGGAACATTAAATTTCTGTGTGGACTATCGCAAGCTCAACGCCTGTATGGTATGAGACTCGTACCTGCTGTCAAGGATTGAGGAGCTCCTTTCCGCTTTGGGGAACGCTAAATACTTTCCCACTTTGGACCTTGCGAGTGGCTATTGGCAAGTGCCTATGCCCGAACAAGACCAAGTCAAGACAGGATTCATACTCCCCATGGGATTGTTCGAGTTGCCATTTGGTCTAGCCAATGCTCCAGGCACGTTTCAGCAGCTCATGGAAAGATGTTTAGGAGATCTGAACTTCGAGGCCACCCTGATTTATCTGAACGACATCATCGTTTTTGCTCCCTCATTCGAAGGGCATCTCCAGAGGCTGGAACAAGTGCCGAGCTGCCTACAACAACATGGGTTAAAAGTGAAGCCTCAGAAGTGTCGTCTGTTCCGCACCCAAATCGAGCACCTGGGGCATGTCATCTCTGCAGAAGGAGTGAGGCCATCTTGAGAAAAGATTGCTGCGGTGCAATATTGGCCAACCCCGAAGACCATTAAAGATGTACGGGCTTTTCTGGGACTTACGGGATATTTCAGGCGTTTCGTCAAGAATTTCACCCGCATCGTGAATCCGCTGCTGGAGCTGTTAAAGGGGGTGCCGGCGAGTGCAAAGAACAGAGTTGTGCAAAGGGGAGAAAGACAGGAGGAAGCATTTCAAGCCCTGAAACTGGCCTTGACGGAGGCACCTGTGCTGGCCTATGCCGATTTCACACAGTCGTTTATGCTGCACACAGATGGGAGTTTACACGGGCAGTGTTGTCCCAGATACAGAACGGAAAAGAGCGAGTGATCGCCCATGCCAGCCGGTCTCTGCATGATTCTGAAAGGAACCCAGACAACTATAGTTCTTTTAAACTAGAGCTGTTGGCGTTGGCGTGGGCCATGACAGAGAAGTTCGCTGAGTACCTGTCTGGGTCTGAAGTCCATGTGCGTACAGACAACAATCCTCTAGCCCATTTGGAGAGAACAAAACTGGGGGCACTAGAGCAGCGTTGGGTTGCCCAGATGGCGAAGTTCCGCAACAAGATAACTTATAAGAGAGGATCAGAGAATACCGATGCTGATGCCCTGTCTCGAGTGAACTATGGGAAGCCTGGGCACAATCGTGATGAAGATTTGGAAGCTGAGGAGGTTCCGGTTTTCCGAGATCCTGACAGGATGGTGGCAGCCACATTGGAACAAACGCAGGTGACTACTCAAGCCTATCTATTGGGGCAGTCCCGGGATGAATGGGTCCGAACACAGCAGGAGGATGGAGAACTGACTTTACTCAGGCAATGGGTTTCTTCTAAGCGATTGCCCAGTTGGCAAGAGAGGGATGCTCTATCCCCTGGTGTTCTTCGGATGCTGCGCCACTGGGAAAATTTACAGTTGAGCGATGGAATTCTGTACCGAAAAGTCTTACTTCCTCAGGAACTGGGTAATACCTGGCAAATGGTGATTCTCGAGACGCTCCTATCTCAAGTGGATACAGAGGCGAACGAACGAGGGGCTCATTTTGGGCCAGAGAAAACCTACCAGTGGCTACAACAACTGTCCTATCACCCTCATTTAAAATCAGCAGTGGAAGATACCTGTCAACGTTGTCGGAGCTGTGAATTGCTAAAGCCACCCGAACAGAAGACCCCCACACAGGCCATTGTGACATCCGCCCCGCTCAAACTGCTAATGATTGACTATCTGACTATTGGACCAGCACATCAGGGGTATGAGCACTGCTTGGTGATGATAGATCACTTCACGAAGTTTGCTGTTGTAACTCCAACTCGAGATTAAACCGCAGAATCTGCTGCCTATGCCATCTGTAAGAACTTCATTCAGGTGTGCAGGTGTCCAAAGCGCATACAT
>JARQOD010000006.1:365773724-365811287 GCA_033576555.1 Oophaga sylvatica
AAAGTGACGTGGTCAGCAGGATCCATGTTAATATGAAGCACACTAAACACAGGCAAACTCATCTGTCTCACTGATGTCCGATCTGTTCATTTAAAATCTATTGACCACCCAGTTTTCAGGTTACTTTAGTAGTGATTGATCGCGATTCCTAAAGACCTATTGCCCACAAGGACTTGTTAACACAAACCTAATTATTTAGGCTTAGCTAAAGTAGTGTAAGATTTTGCTGACTGAGAGCGATGTTATGTTAAAAAAAAAGCATTTTGGACTTTGGGAATCAGGGCAAAGGAAATTGTCATCAATAAGGGTCTATCAATGATAATAATTCTTCGTAGTGGATATATCTCAATACAGTGAAAGCAGAAAAATGACTTTTAAGCTCTTATAGACCTGACTCTTATTATCGCTGGACACAATGCAGGCGCTGTATAGTAGAGTCTGACTAACAAGATTAGCATTTATCTTTTATGTCTCTAATGTAACTAATGTAGGAGACAAACAAATTATAGATTGTTTAGTAATAAAAAATGATGTATGCTGAATTAATGAAGGTTAAAGAGGTTGTCTGCTTTGGACTATCCCCGCCGCGTTACCACAGGGGACCCGATGCATCATACACTTAATTATGTAGTAGGTTGTCCATGTAATAAACGCTAATAGTGAGGCCTCAGAGGGCCTGCTTAACGATGGTGAAAATCCTCAATGGGGAATCCTTTCTATTAAAGCAAACCTCCTTAATCGGAAATTTTTAACATTCTATTGATTTAATGTATTTTTCCTTAAAGGGGTATTCCCATCTCCAAGATCCTATCCCAATATGTAGTAGATGTAATAATCATATTACTAGCAAATACTTCCAATTAGAAAAGTAGTATAGTTTTTTCTGATTCACTATGTCTCTTTCCTCATGTGCAGGCATTGCAGGACCTTATGTATCCATGGTTTCGGCCACTAGCAACTAGCTAAATGTTACTAAATCAGTGGTCGTAACTATGGATACCTAAGGTTCTGCAATGCCTGTACATCAGGGTTCCCCAACTCCAGTCCTCAAGGCCCACCAACAGGTCATGTTTTCAGGATTTCCTTTGTATTGCACAGATGATGCAATTATCACCTGTGCAATACTAAGGAAATCCTGAAAACATGACCTGTTGGTGGGCCTTGAGGACTGGAGTTGGTAACCTGTTATGTTTCGGTAGCTGAGGAGTGCAGGTAAAAAGGCAATACACCAGAGCAGTTGGAATCTATGAGATTGCAGTACCCTGACTAACCACCACAACTAGAGGCAGCCGTGGAGCGTTCCTAAGTTGGTCCTAGACGCCTCGTCACAGCCTGAGAAACTAACTACACCTAAAGATAGAAATAGGAAAGCTATCTGCCCCGGAGCAGAACCCCAAAGATAATAGAAAGCCCCCAAACAAGTAATGGCGGTTAGACAAGAAGAAATACTGACACAGAAAGAAAATAGTATGAGCAAACGCTGGGGCCCAAACTAACTAAATAGAAAAGGATAGGAAGGGTACTTACTGCCAACCCAGAAAACCCTGAAAAGCACCAACTCTACTAATTTCAAAATCACCTGAGATCACACGACCTCTACCACCTAAATTAGTTCTCTGGTGTAACAAAATCAAAACAGCAGCCACTGAAAAAACTGGAAAAAACAAAAGTACAAACATCAGTGGCTGAACTAAACTGAGAGGGCAAAAGCCCCCGAAGGGGACCCAGAAGGCCCCCAAAGAAGTGCAGGACAAAATGCAAAAATATAGTACAAAAACAAAAAGAAGAAAATGTCTTATCTGTTAGCAGGAGATGCAGACACGACACAGCAGGCTACAAGGGAAACAGGAATGAAGGATTCAGACCAGAACAATTGATCACCGGCAACCCTGATGGGAAGGTGACTCCCTTATATAAGACCAGTCAGTAACACCTGATTCCCAGTCCTCACAATCTTCACTGAACAGACCAGTACCACTTGTAACCACCAGAGGGAGTCTCTGCTCAGAACTCATCTCAAACCCATTCACAACAGTACCCCCCCCCTTGAGGAGGGGTCACCGAACCCTCATTTGAGCAACCAGGTCGGTCAGGATGAGTTCTATGATACGCACGGATGAGTCTCCTAGCATGGATGTCCGAAGCAAACACCCAAGAATTGTCTTCCTGACCATAACCTCTCCACTTAACCAAATACTGGAGTTTCCGTCTAGAAAAAACGAGAATCTAATATTTTCTCAACCACATACTCCAGATTGCCCTCAACCAAAACAGGGTCAGGAGGCACAGCAGCAGGAACCACTGGCTCAACAAACCTCTTCAACAAGGACTTGTGGAACACGTTATTGATCTTAAATGTCCCTGGAAGAAGCAAACGAAAAGAAACAGGATTAAGAATCTCAATGATCTTATAAGGTCCAATGAACCTAGGCTTAAATTTAGGAGATGCTACTCTCATAGGAATATTCTTTGAGGACAACCAGACCAAGTCCCCCACTTTAAACCGAGGACCATCAGTCCTATGCCGGTTAGCAAACCGCTGGGCCTTCTCCTGAGAGAGGACAACCTCTCCACTACCTGGTCCCAAATCTGTTGCATACGCTCCACAACAGAGTCAACACCTGGACAGACAGAAGCTTCCGTCTGTCCTGAAGAAAATCGAGGGTGAAACCCAGAATTACAGAAAAACGGAGACATCAAAGTGGCAGAGCTAGCCCTATTATTAAGAGCAAACTCAGCCAAAGGTAAAAAAGAGACCCAGTCATCCTGATCAGCAGACACAAAGCATCTAAGATAAGTCTCCAATGTCTGGTTTGTTCTCTCAGTTTGACCATTGGTCTGAGGATGAAATGCCGAGGAGAAAGACAATTGAACACCCAGTTTAGAACAAAAAGTCCTCCAAAATCTGGAAACAAACTGGACTCTTCTGTCAGACACAATGTTCTCAGGAATGCCGTGTAAACGAACCACGTGCTGAAGGAACAACGGCACCAATTCAGAGGAGGAAGGCAACTTAGGTAATGGCACAAGATGTATCATTTTGGAAAACCTATCACAAATTACCCAGATGGTGGTCATTCTCTGAGAAACAGGAAGGTCGGAAATGAAATCCATAGAGATATGGGTCCATGGTCTCTTGGGCACAGGCAATTGCATCAACAAACCACTAGAGCGAGAGCAAGGCTTGGAGCGAGAGCAAGTCCCGCAGGACTGCACAAATTCCCTGACATCACGAGACAAGGTAGGCCACCAAAAGGACCGACTAACCAAGTCTCTGGTACCAAAAATTCCGGGATGCCCGGCCAATGCGGAACAATGAATCTCAGACATCACACTCTTTTTCCACTGGTCCGGGACAAACAATTTTCCAACAGGGCAGCACTCGGGCCTATCCTCCTGACACCCCTACAGAGCAAGTCTCAAATTGGGCGAGATGGCGGAAAGAACTACACCCTCTTTCAAAATAACAGAAGGATCAGATAACTCAGGAGAGTCCGCAAGGAAACTCCTCGAGAGGGCATCCGCCTTAACATTCTTAGTGCCAGGAAGAAAGGAAACCACAAAATTAAAACGTGTGAAAAACAAGGCCCACCTGGCCTGTCTAGGATTGAGTCGCTTGGCAGATTCCAGATAGACCAGATTCTTATGGTCCATAAGGACCACCACCTGATGTTTGGCTCCCTCCAGCCAATGTCTCCACTCTTCAAAAGCCCACTTCATGGCCAATAACTCCCGATTACCCACGTCATAATTACGTTCAGTAGGAGAAAATTTTCGAGAGAAAAAGGCACAAGGGTTACTTTTAGAGGTCTCTGGATCTTTTTGGGACAAAACGGCACCTGCCCCAATTTCAGAGGCATCAACCTCCACCTGAAATGGCAGAGAAACATCAGGCTGCCGTAGAACAGGAGCAGAAGTGAATCTCTGCTTAAGTTCCTGAAACGCAGAGACTGCCTCAGGAGGCCAATTCACCACATCAGAACCCTTTCTGGTCAAATCAGTTAATGGTTTAACAATAACCGAGAAATTACCAATAAATTTACGATAAAAATTGGCAAAACCCAAAAATCTCTGAAGAGCCTTTAATGAAGTAGGTTGGACCCAATCACAGATGGCCTGAACCTTGACCGGGTCCATTTCAATAACAGATGGGGACAAAATGAATCCCAGAAATGAGATCCTCTGTACGCCAAAAAGACACTTTGATCCCTTCACATACAGAGCATTCTCTCTCAAAATCTGGAACACAGTTCGAACATGTTTCACATGAGAGTCCCAGTCATTAGAAAAAAATCAAGATATCATCCAAATAAACAATCAGAAATTTGTCCACAAAATCCCTGAAAATGTCATTCATGAAGGACTGGAAGACGGAAGGAGCATTAGTGAGCCCAAAGGGCATCACTAGGTACTCAAAATGCCCTTCAGGGGTATTGAATGCCGTCTTCCATTCATCCCCGTGCTTAATGCGAATAAGGTTATACGCCCCCCTGAGGTCAAGCTTGGTAAACCAAGTAGCGTTTTTCACCCTGGAAAACGGTCAGAAATCAAGGGTAACGGGTATTGATATTTCACAGTAATATTGTTCAAGAGACGATAATCAATACACGGCCTTAATGAACCATCTTTTTTGGCCACAAAGAAAAAACCGGCACCTAAGGGTGAAGAGGATGGTCTGATATGACCCTTCTCCAATGATTCCTTGATATAAGACCGCATAGCGTCATGTTCAGGTACAGACAAGTTAAAAAGGCGACCTTTAGGGAATTTACTACCCGGCACTAATTCAATAGCGCAGTCATAGCTCCTATGGGGAGGCAAGGATGCAGATTTACTTTCGCTAAACACATCAGAAAAATCAATCAAAAAGTCAGGAACATCCTGAGCCTGGGGGAGGCAGAAAAAACAGGAGTGTTGGTATTAACACATTGGCAGCCCCAACTGGTTACAGACACAGATTTCCAATCCAAAACAGGATTATGAGACTGTAACCAAGGGAAACCCAGCACGATAATGTCATGCAGATTATACAGAACCAAAAATTTGCAGCACTCCTGGTGATCAGGTTCAACCCTCATTATCACCTGAGTAGAAAACTGGGGTTTATTCTCAGCCAAAGGGGTAGAATCGATCCCCAGTAGGGGAATAGACTTCTGTAGGGGTATCAAGGGAAACCCACAACGTTTAGCAAAATCATAATCCATCAGGTTAATAGCTGCTCCAGAATCAACGAAAGCCTGAGCAGAAATGAGGACAGAGAGCATATCAGAGTGACAGTTAATAAAAACTTAGTCTGAACACTACCCAAGACAACTGAGCGTGCAAAACGTCTTCCCCGCTTAGGGCAGACTGAAATAGCATGAGAGGCATCACCACAGTAGAAACATAACCCATTGCGCTTTCGAAACTCATGACGCTGTGCCCCAGACACCACTCTATCACACTGCATGGGTTCAGAAGCTGGTTCACAAGGCAACACCATTCCACGCATTCTTCTCCGCTCACGCAAACGTCTGTCAATTTGAATCGC
This sequence comes from Oophaga sylvatica, assembly GCA_033576555.1. NCBI lineage: Eukaryota > Metazoa > Chordata > Amphibia > Anura > Dendrobatidae > Oophaga > Oophaga sylvatica. The sequence continues at coordinate 365,779,255 of JARQOD010000006.1, forward strand.
TAATGACATAGAATCATTGAGACCAGAGGGGACAGGGAATCCCACCATAACATCCTTTACATTATCTGACAGACCCTTCCGGAAAAGGGCTGCCAAAGCGTCGTCATTCCATTTGGTCAGGACTGCCCACCTACGGAATCTCTGACAGTATAACTCAGCGTCATAAGGCCCCTGATTTAATGCCAACAAGGCTTTTTCGGCTTGATCAGTGACATTAGGCTCATCGTACAATAACCCCAAAGCCTGAAAAAATGCATCAACATCACTCAAAACAGGATCCCCAGGTGTCAGGGAAAAAGCCCAATCCTGAGGATCGCCGCGCAGGAGAGAGATGATAATTTGAACCTGCTGCGCTGCGTTCCCTGAGGACTTAGATTTTAAGGCAAAAAACAATTTACAATTATTTTTGAAATTCTGAAACTTAGCTCGATCCCCCAAAAACAAATCTGGCATGGGGATCCTAGGTTCCACAACAGGCAACCTAGCAAGATATGCAGCAATACTCTGAACCTCAGTGGCAAGCTGATCCACACGGCCAGACAACCGTGTAAACTCCATTGAGAGAAAAGATCCTCCCCAGCACCCAGAGATACAGAGGGAAAAAAAAATAAAATGCAACAAATAGAAAAATATCTCTGACAACTCTGACAACCTTTTTTCTTTCACAATATTTTTTCCCTTCTGTGAGTACCATACAATTTTCAATTTTTAGGCCGGTGATACTGTTATGTTTCGGTAGCTGAGGAGTGCAGGTAAAAAGGCAATACACCAGAGCAGTTGGAATCTATGAGATTGCAGTACCCTGACTAACCACCACAACTAGAGGCAGCCGTGGAGCGTTCCTAAGTTGGTCCTAGACGCCTCGTCACAGCCTGAGAAACTAACTACACCTAAAGATAGAAATAGGAAAGCTATCTGCCCCGGAGCAGAACCCCAAAGATAATAGAAAGCCCCCAAACAAGTAATGGCGGTTAGACAAGAAGAAATACTGACACAGAAAGAAAATAGTATGAGCAAACGCTGGGGCCCAAACTAACTAAATAGAAAAGGATAGGAAGGGCACTTACTGCAATCCCAGAAAACCCTGAAAAGCACCAACTCTACTAATTTCGAAATCACCTGAGATCACACGACCTCTACCACCTAAATTAGTTCTCTGGTGTAACAAAATCAAAACAGCAGCCACTGAAAAAACTGGAAAAAACAAAAGTACAAACATCAGCGGCTGAACTAAACTGAGAGGGCAAAAGCCCCCGAAGGGGACCCAGAAGGCCCCCAAAGAAGTGCAGGACAAAATGCAAAAATATAGTACAAAAACAAAAAGAAGAAAATGTCTTATCTGTTAGCAGGAGATGCAGACACGACACAGCAGGCTACAAGGGAAACAGGAATGAAGGATTCAGACCAGAACAATTGATCACCGGCAACCCTGATGGGAAGGTGACTCCCTTATATAAGACCAGTCAGTAACACCTGATTCCCAGTCCTCACAATCTTCACTGAACAGACCAGTACCGCTTGTAACCACCAGAGGGAGTCTCTGCTCAGAACTCATCTCAAACCCATTCACAACAGGAACCCTGCTGTACATGATGAAAGAGACATAGCGAATCAGAAAAACTATACTACATTTCTAATTGGAGGTATTTGCTGATATTATTATGATTATACCTGCTACATAATGTTTCTTAGTGTATGCAGCTCTCAAAATAGAATATATTTCCACAATTAATTTAAAGAAAAAATTGATCATTGCTCAAAATAGTCTAATAACTATATTACCTGTTTATTAGAAACGTTTTATAGCATTTGATAGTATTGCGTAACAGCATTAATGGTGATCCACCCTCTGTTATCGGGTCCACAAGTATTCACCAGATAAACTAGGCTTCACAAAAAGAGAGGGTGACCCAAAACAAAACAAAAATTAGAGTCCAATACTTATCTTAGTTTATCCTTTTGTATGCAGTCAGAAATAGCCATCATAAGTATGAACGAGGGGCACTGTACTCCAATGCCAAATTGCCCATATTCTATTTGCCTAGGTTGTCATGAGTCTACTGTGGATAAGGCACCCGGGCTACTCAGATGTAGCCTCAGGCTACGTTCACAAGTCCAGTAATCATCAGTTAGAACATTTCCAGCAGCAATTTGTTGACAAAAAAGTTATGGAGACACAACTTTTTGGTTCGTCTGAAAAAAACTGATTTCAAATGAATCTGTTGTTTTTAGCTTTGAAGTCTATGGAATACCTATCCTACTTGAAAAGGATCAATTTTCTGCTTACTGGAGGAAAAAATAATATTTCACATATACTACTGGACATGTGAACTTTCAAGTGATCATCTATTTGAAACTGATCCAATAAGTAAAAACCAAATCCTTTTCAAAAGGGAGAAAAACGGATGGCTATTTAACAGATACAATTTCCATAGACTTCAATTTTAAAAAAAAGTATACACTTGAAATCAGTTTTTTTCAAACGGACAAAAAAGTTGGGTCTGCAGAATAGGTCGCTGCTGGATCTGTTTCTAACCGATAATTACTCGACATGTAAACTTGGTCTTAGGTCTCCTTCACATGTCCGGGTTTCAGGTACGTGGGGCATCCGTTTTCTTTCCGGATACCACACATACCCATTATAATCTATGGTGCTGCACATGTCTGTGTGTTTGCTCGGACCATGTGTTCGTGCAAACCACATGGAGAGATGTCCATTTTTTACCAGCGGCACAGATGACAAGGGCCGGTACAAGTGTATGGGTCAGTAAAAAACACGGACACCACACGGATGATATCCAAGTGTTATCCACGTGCCGTCTGTTTGCAATACGTGTTTAACATTTGCAAAGTATAGGAGAAGCTTTGAAATTTATTTTTCTTACTGAAAATAACGGCTGGCACACTGATCCAAAACACTGATGACACCGGCACCGGCACCAGTATTATACGGACGTGTGAAGGGGGCCTTAGCCTGACACTGGATACACCTATTCAGTGCCTAAGAATAACTTGGGATTGTGTGCCTATGTATAATATGAATTTTTTACCATAGATCAAGCTTTTCTTTAAGGGCGCAGTTACTCTTTATATATGTGGGATTAAAAATTAAAATAAAGCTTATAACTGTATCTGTACTGAAAGAAGTAATCCCAACATACAAAATGTAAAAAAGTGGCAAGATTGGATTCTATGCAATATAACGTATAATGTAATATAATATATATGTAGTGCTGTAAATAATTGCTGAAATGACTAAATCTGCTGCAACAATTCACTATTTTGCTGAGTTATTAAACTTTGTCAATAATTGCATCTTTATATAAAACAGGCACAAAAGTCCAAAATGACCTTTAGTAAGTAATGGTATGGAATTGAAATCATCCACAAATGGTTCTCAGTAAATATCTCCCCTGGTGAAATTCACATACTGATGTTTGCTTTCATGGGACCTTTAAAATGTCATCAAAGGAGAAACCTGGAAAGACAATAACTAATGACATAACCACCCCAGGTTAGTTTAATCTATCCATACTCCTACAACTGCCTATGCTAGCGCTATGGTCGGGGACAAGGCAGATTTACTTATACTATAGGAAAGGCAATTAACCACTAACATGATAAGCAGAGTATTTCCTGAAAGGCTTATTTTAAATGCTGCTTTTGGACTCCATCTTCAGTACACAGAATATATCATCTCAGTGACATCAATTATGTGGAAATTGGATGAAGAACATTCTGTGGACAATAAAACCTGGAGATTATACTATTACTGAAACATCTGTATCAGCATTGTTAGATTATGTACTTGGGGGTCATTGAGAGGACATGTAACGCAGAATAGGCGCATTCCCTGCAGAAGGACAGGTATTCTCATTGCTGTAACATTATTGTAACCCTTAGACATTTTGTGTCACATTTTGAAATACGTATTTTAGAAGTCAAATAATCTTTGGTTCTCTTAAATCAGAAATTTTGTAGACCACTTGTTGTTTGGCTACTTGGATCTTCAATGAACCAGAGAATGAGAGGATCCTAAAAATTACACTAAACGGAACCTCTCATGTTTTTAAACGTTGGTAAATGCAAATGTTGAGTTAATCTGCAATGCTGTTTGACCACCTTATTGAAAGTGTGGCTACTGGGAGAAAACAGACTTTATTCATCCCGGGAGCCGGAAGCTTTCAGCCATAGAGACGTGCCTGGCAGGGCTACAGTCATCACTCTACAGCAGTGTTTCTCAACTCCAGTCCTCAGGACCCACCAACAGGTCATGTTTTCAGGATTTCCTTAGTATTGCAAAGGTGATGGAATTAATGCTTGAGCAGGTGATAAAATTATCACCTGTGCAATACTAATGAAATCCTGAAAACATGACCTGTTGGTGGGTCCTGAGGACTGGAGTTGAGAAACACTGCTCTACAGCTCTGTGAGCGGTGGCCGTAAGCACACACTGGTACTTTGATAGACAGTTCGCTCTGCATCACATCTTTGCAGAGAGATCTGTCAATCAAAGTGGCAAGATGTGTTTACACTACAGCCGCCACTCAGAATGCCGTGAGCTGTGACTGTAGCCTCGCCAGTCACGACTCTATCACTGAAAGCTGCCGGCTCCCGGGAGGAATAAAGTTTATTTTCTCACGGTAGTCGCGCTTTTAGTAAGGCAGCCGAACAGTACTGTAGCACTACTAACCTGCAGATTAACCCTATATCTGCAGCTTAATAGAGTTTGGGGACGCGACGCTTTAAAATAGTTTTGATACCCCTCTTTGTTTTATCAATTAATTTAGTGCAATCAGAACTATACAAAGTAACCAAAAAAGACAAGATTATGGGAAAAATCCAGAAATTGCACTAAATCCATCACTATCCAAAGGAAAGTAATAAAAAAAGGATTTACTTAAATAATCAGCTTAACTCATTTACTATGAAGCAGTGCGGTGATTCCACGTCTCCATATCGGTGTACATTGTTTCTTTTTCTTATTATTTTTTTTAATAAGCCTGGATAACGTTCACTACATGAAGATCAACCTGAAGAGTGAGATTATGATAATACTTTGTGTTCTGTTCTTTAGGATATACCGTATGTACATATAGTGAGCAGTAACATTGTCTGGTTTTTGGTAAAATGCTGCGCTTCTTGTATCACCAGCAGTAGATTGTTGAGGCTTTATTAATCACCTTGCTTTTCATTTCATACTTATTACTTCATCTTTGATTGTGAATTACCGTAATAATTCAGTTTTGATTATTAATACAATTGGAGCAATCACGGTTGTAGAACCTGCTGTTAGTTTTGTGACATAAAGTATGTAAAACTATAAAGAAGTTATGTGATCCCTTTTTATTTTTAAATGTTCATAAATGCAATTAAGAAGACAACCATGGACCTGTTGTATGTCTGCTCAGTATATTTTACTTGTGCCTATAAAAGTGGAACGTATCAAGGTGCTAAAGGAAACATGTCAGCTGATTTTTGCTGCCTAAACTACGCTGCCAAATTAAGAGCCTGGCTGCATGATTGCAGCCAGGTACCGTATATATTTCTTCTGAAACACTCCACGTTTTCAGAAACAATATAGTTTAAATAACTGGGTATCATAAACTGAGACTAGACTAGTGTGACGATGACGCCGGCTGGATTCACAGCTCTACTTAATTGATAGGTTACTTCCATGTGTGCATGTAGTCAGAGACCTATCAATCTCCTTGAGCGGTGCTGGGAAAAGCCAGCCAGTGCCGATGCAGAACTAGTCTCATCTCTCCCTAGGATCTCCAAGCAGATCATCAAACTACATTTTCTATGAAATATCAGAGTATTTGAGAGAAAAATACTCTTTGCTCTAATCGTGCAGCCATGCTCCGATTTATGCTGCCCGTGGTGTCATCAACATGAATCAGCTGACATTCCCTTTGAAGGGGGTTGCCCAGGACAATTTAATTTTTTTTACTATGGGCCTAAGAACAAATAGGGAAGTAAATGCTAACTACCTGCCTGTCATGTCTGATGCTGATCTCTGTTGGCACAGAGTGATTAAAGAGCACTCCTGCTGGCGACTCAGCGGCTTCCATTGACATCACGTAGTCAGAGAAGCTGCTTCTCTTCCGGGATGTTGTGTCGATGGGGCCTGACGGCCGACGTCATGCTGATTGACAGCCGGCTTCCCGCTGCCTGTCAATCACCATGACGTCTGCAGTCACGCCACGTCGACAGAGCATCCCGGAATAGAAGCAGCTGCTCTGACTACATGCTTTGGTGACTGATCTGAGCTGGCGCTGAGTAGAACAGGTAGGTAGTTGAAACTGGTAGCAACTTCCTGCCTGTTCATTTTTGGACCCATAGTGAAAAAAAATAAAACAGTCCTGGACAACCCCTTGAAATTAGAATACTACATCCACGCATCTTGGTCCATTTTATCACATATATATTTCACATATTATATATATTGATAAACATAAGGCTGAACGTGGCGATTTTGATAAGATTGGCCGATGAGCTTATATGTATGAATAGTATACTATGATTTTCTGCCAGATATTTGGGTAAAGAAGCATGAATGATTTCAACCAGTCTGATCCTTACATTGCAGCTGCAGATCCACGCCTGACAGAGGAATCTGGCAGCGGCTTCTTACATAAGCCTGTTTCTTGTATCTTAGCTAAATTCAGCTGAGAACAATTCTGTGTACTTTGTGCTTGCAAAATGTTTTGTCTGGCACAGGGAGGGTTGCAGCATCACAATTCATGCCACTGGCTGACAAACTGTTTCCATAGTAAACTATTGGATTTTTAGGGGTGGATATAGCATTGGTGCAACCTGTGCAACCTGAGGCAAGGGGTCCCACTTCCACCACCTGCTTCTGTCATAGATACAACTTTTGGACTGTAAGGGGCCCATTTACTGTTTACAAGGGCCCTTTTCAGCAGCCTGTGTCTGCCACTTTCAACATTTCCCCTTCTAATGAGATATTTGAGTGGGATCTTAGCCTCATCAGTGCAAGATATGGAAACAATGGCAGTATTGAGTAGATCTTGGGCAGCAACTGGACGACCTCTCTACATCATCCAGTAGACATAGATGATTATATTACTTCACGTATCTTACAAATTTAATTTTAGGAGGTAAAAATGCCAGCGTTGAAAAATTGTGTATTCCTAAAAGGATCTTCAGAATGCACTGGAGCATCTTACGCCCCATAAATACGCACCTGAACCATAACTGCATCTATAAAATGAGCACTATTTATGTAAACCGTATAATCCCTTTGATAAAACATTTTCAGTCATTTATTACATTCTGAAGTATAATTATTATAAAAGAAATTCAGATCTGATAATTCCACTATAACCACCAGCCCAGTTTTGGTATTTTGGTTGAAGATGATGGTCTAATATGCAGAAGTCTTCATTGAAATGTCACCATCTTTTTTTCTTCATATAAACCTATTTCTCTTGCAGACTGGGTCTGAGACATTAGTCCAAGAAGATGCTCAAGGGACTACAGAATCTAATCAGTCCGGCAACACAGACACTTCACGTCACGTTTTCTCTTTTTCCTGGCTTAATACATTACCTGAATAAGTGTCTGATTGTAGGAACCTGCATTTGTCTCCAGCACCACCAGTATGAATACCCCCCTATGAGCAAAGTCAGGGGATCCCCTAGAGTGAATGGTTATTAGTTATCACAGTTGTCCTCATCATCAGCACATTTGTCTCTGCCTATATCTACTTCGAGCCTAATCCGTCACACTGATGACATACCAGGCTTCCCAATATCAATAACTTTCCATAAAATTAATCATTATACAACAGAAACTGACATTGGGGTCCAAACACTACTTTGATAATTCCATCCATTCTGCATTGCGCCCCCCTTTATAGCAGCAGAGTAGTGTGCGTGTATATGTCCGTGCCGTGTGTATAACGTGCTGTCTTACCCACATCAATTCTTCTTTTCACTACTTGAAATAACTAACGCTACATTGAAGCGTGCTGGTACCTGAAGGGGTTAACTTCCAAGAAGCACAGAAAAACCTTAGTGATTGCGGTTTATTTTATGGTATAACGAGCAAAAAAAAAGTGAGTCACCATGATATAGTCATATAAAAAACGCAGATAACACTCAGCTCCATGTGTTATTATAGATGACAAAGAATTAAATGGAAATTTGCAAATGTGGTCAACTTTACAACGCCAAGATTGGAAATCGTGAATATTGTCTGATCCTGACAACCTGTTACCTCCTTTTACAGATATCTTAAGGTCACTATGCAAGATACTCTCATTTCTCTGGGATTTTGTGTCATTTTTTTTTTTTTTTGGCCACCACCAAAATTCTCTTGTTTTACCAATACCATCTCATTCCTTTTTTATTAAACTTAGTGTCATCTATTCACTAACCCAAGTCAGGACCATCTCTCTGTCTACTTCCATACATATCCCCCAATAAATTAAGATGGACAGATCAAGCTTTGCAGATTTTATTAAAAATATAGATATTAAACATTATGTTTACACACCAAGGTTGTGCCAGTTCTGAAAAGATGTTTTTTATTATGGAAATGTATACAATAAACTTTTGATGCAAAATAAATTACAGCAAATTATTTATTTTGTTATTTTTCTTCCACTTCCCATAGGAAACCCAACAGGTCCAGTAGATTTAGCTAGTTCAGATTGTACAGCCTATTCCCAATCTGTTTTTTTTCCTAAGGATTTTCATATATTACAAAAGTAACCCCCCAAATAAAAATAAATTACAAATTACATCTGTTGCCCGGTGCATGCTGATAAACAGATCTAGGCTCTCACCTGGGGACTAGCAGCAGAGCATTGCTTTGTCTTGCTGGCCCCACAGGCACCCAAGGGGTTATGGAGTGGAGTGCATCCTCTATGTCTGAAGCTATAGAAAAATAAACACATGGTATCAGGGCAGCACATGGTACATCATACTGTATAGTTTGTGCTAGATGCAGGAAACTCTTTGGTAGGTGACAGTGGGTTACTTCCCAATAATGTCCATCAGTTTCCTGTTGCTGTGAGCTTGCTGGGCTATCTGCTCAGCTCTGGCCATTTCTAGGACCTCCCGAAGCAGATGGAAAGTGAGATCCAAGGATATAGGAGGCTCTTCTGATCTTTTGCCTCTTTCTGTAGGTTCCTCCTGAGTGCTGTAGGGGAGTTTGCCCCTCCAGGATACCAGCTCTCAGCCCCTGCTGCTGCCCACCCCACTGCTGGGGCTGCAAAGCCCTGACAAAGTTACTGGAGGAGGCATCAGGGAGGCGGATTGCTCCTAGTAAAGAATTTGGGGATATTTGTGGAGGTTCCCAAGGCGGATGAAATATTCTTCTCCCATACGAAGTAAAAAGGGCTGGTACTCAGACAGGGGAGACCCTGCAGAAGAGGTTGGAGGTTTGCTGAAGGCTCTGCACTCCTGGCAGGGAAGGAGGGCGACCAAGAGGATCCCCATACACACCCAGACCTGGAACTTCATGTTACTCCGAAAACCGAATCTGGAACGGAAAAGATTTGCAGGGGAGACCTGAAATAAGAGGGGGAAGGAACCGGTAAGAAAGTGAGAAGACAGAGCAGGGAGAGGGAAGGAGATGCCAAGGAGTCAGCTGTCCAAGGTGCTGAAACACCCAACCATCAGCTCTGACACCAAGCACTGGCTTCATACTGTCACAGCAGAGAAATAAGGGATTCTCCTGCTTGTAAGTGACCACTGTCACAGCATGTCGTGACAGTACCAACACAATATGTCACTACACTAATGCTAAACTTCTATACACAGCAGTAATTCTTCTACCCACAACTATATCCTGATATCTCCTTCACGACACTAAGCCTTCATCTGTACTATCACAGCAGAGAAATAGCTCCAAACCGTTTCTCTTTCCAAGCATATATATTGCATCTAGGTCACCACTGTCACAGCATGTCGTGATATTACCAACATGCCAATACACTATGTCACTAACTGCACTGCTATTTAACTTTTATACACAACTGTAAGTCTTCTCTCCAGAACTATATCCCGACATCTCCATCACGATACTAAGTCTTCATCTGTGATATCCAGCAGGTGAATGATCAGGACACCAATTACCTGCAGATTACGTATCACTACTAAATCGTCATATTACAGGAGAAATGGAGACTAATCCCAGAAGTGTCAACTGGAAGCAGATAAAATGTAGAAAAATGCAAAATCTGATCATAAGAGAGGAGTTAAAGAAAAAATTATACCATGAGTAATGGAAAAAAATAATATATTTATGGGTAGAGATTTGTGATCATATGATCATATATATGAGAGGTAAAATGTAAATCAAATATTAAACCACTTATTAAAGGAAAAAAAAACATATTAGGAGTAATGTCCAGGTATCTGACTACATGTGAGGTATATAAGCAAAAATTATATCACTTTGTAATGGTAAAAAATGAACATATGAGAGGTATCAAAGTAAAGCAAAAATGATACCCCTTAATAATGGAGAAAATAAATATATGAGGTGATGATGATGAGATATCTGATCATATGAGAGAAGCAATAATAGCACTTAGTAATGTAAAACTTCATATATTAGAGGTGTTGTGGACACAGATGACAGTACCAAGGTAAATGGAAATGATACATGATAGCACTTAGCATTAAGGATGATGAAGGATCTAGATCGGATGTGACACCTGCCTGGAAGCTGCTACTTGGTCAGACACAGGCTCCTATCTCTACACCTGCATCAGAACTTAGAAGAAGTGGATCAGCATGTGATGGAGTCCACAGAGTAGAACTTACTGGTCACTGAGGGTCCTGTGGTGAGGCTGGGCAGGATCACAGCATGGAAGGAAGGTCGGAGCTGTCTGTCCTCTGCCGCTGTGGTCCCCTCTCTCTTCCTTATGAGGACATGTCTGGATGTTGTGAGCGCAGTCCCTTACCACAAGGAGCCTTGGTGCTGGATTTATAGCTCAGAGCCTCTTCCACGATCACGCAGCTCTTGCCTAATAAGCTGACGCTCTTGACAACTATTGCGTGCTGCTCCTCTACTGAATAAATAATGGCTCCTTGGAGCAATGGGCAGAGTTCTGCTATCACAACAAAGCATCTCACATCCAATTATCTGCCCAGATATTTATCGCCTCGTTGGTGACGTCAGTGACACCTGGAGTGGAAGCGAAATTCACAAGTCTCCCATTGACAAAAAAACTTGAATGAAATTTCTCAAGTGTGCTCAGCAGCAACATCAAATGGCCGTCCACTGGCGCCGGTCACTGGGGAGCCCCACAGCTCCCACCACTCCACTCATTTATCTCCTGTGCACAGGATTAATGATGGGGACAGTGTGATCAAGAAGGGAAATGCGAAATGACTTTTACTATTTCTATGACTGTAAGTAAAAAAATGATGCTACACTCTTATTTATGAGTTGTGCTAAGGGCATTAGTTACGCACCCGCACGCACGCACGCACACACCTCCAAAGTGTACACATAGACACCTATGCATGAAACTTCGAATTGTGCACATACTATTATCTGTTGCAACTTTCACTCAAGTGTGCACATAACTTATTTCCCAAGTGTGCACATAACTATGTATGCAACTCCAACAAAGTGTGCACATAAACTTCTAATGTATGCAACTCCCAAGTGTGCACATAACTATTGTATGCAACTCCCCAAGTGTGCACATAACTATGTGTACTAAACTCCCAAGTGTGCACATAAACTACATAAACTACTATGTATGCAATTCCCAGGTGTGCACATAACCATGTATGCAACTCCCAAGTGTGCAAATAAACAACTATGTATGCAACTCCCAAGTGTACAAATAAACAACTATGTATTCAACTCCCAAGTATGCACATAACTATGTATGCAACTCCCAAGTGTGCACATAACTATGTATGCAACTCACAAGTGATAGTACACATAAACTATGTATAAAAAACTCCCAAGTGTGCAAATAAACAAACTATGTATGCAACTCCCAAGTGTGCACATAAACTATGTATGCAATTCCCAGGTGTGCACATAACCATGTATGCAACTCCCAAGTGTGCAAATAAACATGTATGCAACTCCCACATATGCATATAACTATGTATGCAACTCCTAAGTGTGCTCATATCTATGTATACAACTCCAAAGTGTGCACATAAACTTCTATGTATACAACTCCCAAGTGTGCACATAAACTACTATGTATGCAACTGGCAAGTGTGCAAATAAACAACTATGTATTCAACTCCCACATATGCATATAACTATGTATGAAACTTCCAATTGTGCACTTAACAACTAATTATGCAATTCCCAAGTGCGCACATAAACTACTATATATGCAACCACCAAGTGTGCTCATAACTATGTATGCAACTCCCAAGTGTGCAAATAAACTACTATGTATGCAACTCCCAAGCGTGCACATAAACTACTCAATATGCAACTCCCAGGTGTGCACATAAACTGCTATGTATGCAACTCCCGAGTGTGCACATGAACTACTCAATATGCAACTCCCAGGTGTGCACATAAAGTACTTTGTTAGCATGCATTTCTCAAGTGTGCACATAAACTACTAAGTATGTATTTCTTAAGTGTGCAGATACATTTCTGTACATGCAACTCCCAAGTGTGCGCATAAACAACCAGTGTGTGACTTTACATAGCACAAATTAGAGGGGCACAGCATAGCATGCAAAAAAATGACTTTTCAAATACATCTTAAAGTAGAAGCTATAAGTGTTACACTGACGTAGGCTCAAAGGGCAACTGACGCTGATGTTATGGAGTTTCTGTTCTTATGTGTAATTGCTTATTTTCCTGTTCCACACAGGAACATCACACATGGGGACATCTGCTGTTATTCAAAGTTTTGTTAGACACAGCAAATTACTGTTGGAATTGCCACAAGGGGGAGAGAAGTGTTCTTTGCCATTGTCAATAAGACCCCATTTGTTATCACTGTGGAAATAAAATAAGTCAGATAATCGTTGTTAGTACGACTTATCTCCTTCCTAAGCAAAACAGAGCAATTAGCTGCTACATAGCACTTTATCCAGTTCTCATTTGTGTGGCCAACATGTGAGTCAATAACGTAATGAATTACATCAATAAAGGTAGGTATAATGTTTTATTCTGTCAAAGTAGCTCAAAATGTATGTGGTATATGTACCTACAGTGGGTTCAGAAAGTATTCAGATCCCTTTAAATTTTTAGATATGATTCCCAGAAAAAAGGAATCAGAAAGAAAACTCTCAATTATACAATAGATACAAAAAACCTCCCAGCAAATTTGTAACACAAAAGAAGGTCCAAGAGTATAAAATCAAAGTTTATTAATCAAAAATTAGATAATAGAATATTAAAATAATATCCAACCAGAGTAGCACAAAAATGCAAAAAAGTTCATTTTTTTTCTCATTAATGTACCCTCTGCACCCCATCTTGACTGAAAAAAACAGAAATGTAGAAATTTTTGCAAATTTATTAAAAAAGAAAATCTGAAATATCACATGGTCATAAGTATTCAGACCCTTTGCTCAGACACTCATATTTAAGTCACATGCTGTCCATTTCCTTGTGGTCTTTCTTGAGATGGTTCTACTCCTTCATTGGAGTCCAGCTGAGTTTAATTAAACTGATAGGACTTGATTTGTAAAGGCACACACCTGTCTATATAAGACCTCACAGCTCACAGTACATGTCAGAAGAAATGAGAATCATGAGGTCAAAGGAGCTGGCCAAGGAGCTCAGAGACAGAATTGTGGAAGGCACACATCTGACCAAGGTTACAAAAGAATTTTTGCAGTACTCAAGGTTCCTAAGTGCACAGTGGCCTCCATTATCCTTAAAATGAAGAAATTTGTGACCACCAGAAGTCTTCCTAGACCTGGCCGTCCAGCCAAACTGAGCAATTGTGGGAGAAGAGTCTTGGTGAGAGAGGTAAAGAAGAACCCCAAGATCACCGTGGCTGAGCTCCACAGATGCAGTAGGGAGATGGGACAAAGTTCCACAAAGTCAACTATCATTGCAGCCCTCCACCAGTTGGGCCTTTATGGCAGAGTGGCCCAACGAAAGCCTCTCCTCAGTGCCAGACATATTAAAGCCCGCATAGTGTTTGCTAAAAAAAACACGTGAAGGACTCTCAGACTATGAGAAATAAGATTCTCTGGTCTGATGAGACGAAGATAGAACTATTTGATGATAATTCTAAGCAGAATGTGTTTACAAAACCAGGCACTGATCATCATCTGCCAAATACAATCCCATCAGTGAAACATAGTGGTGGCAGCATCATGCTATGTGGGTGTTTTTCAGCTACAGGGGTTGTGCAACTGGTTGCAATTGAAGGAAACATGAATGCGGCCAAGAACAGAGATATCTTGGATGAAAACCTCATTCCCAAGAAGACTCATGGCTGTACTAGCTCAAAAGGATGCCTCTACTAAATACAGAGCAAAGGGTCTGAATACTTATGACCATGTGATATTTCAGTTTTTCTTTTTTAATAGATTTGCAAAAATTTCTACATTTCTGTTTTTTTCAGTGAAGGTGGGGTGCAGAGTGTACATTAATGAGTAAAAAATGAACTTTTTTGCATTGACCAAATGTCTGCAATGAAACAAAGAGTGAAAAATTTAAAGGGGTCTGAATATTTCCGAACCGACGGTATACTGCATTTATAATAATACTTCACTAATAGTCAATAGATAGAGACTACATAGTTTATATACTCTGATGAAAAAAAGGGTTAAATGTTTTGAACTTTTGACTTTCAGGCTCCACATGTCACCATCCACTACTGCTTCAAAAGTGAGACTATCATCATTTTATAGACAATCATCTTGGCTATCACATGCATATATTTGACTTGCAATTATTTAGCAGATTCTTGTCAGGTCACTGCATTGTTACTGTTTTGCTCCTAAAAATCTAAATTGTTTTTTTTATTATTTTGAAATTATTATTATTTTTGTAATTCCACCTTTGGCTTTCAGCACTGCCTGAATCCTTTTAGGCATGCTCTCGATCATATTCAAACATGTGTCGACAGAAATCTATTGCAAAGTCTCTTCTACACTTTCCCAAAGTTGGTGCACACTGGTTGACTCACTTGGGTATGTATGTATACATCTTTTTCTTCAACTCTACCCACAAGTGATCGATTGGGTTGATGTCTGGGGACTGTGGAGGCCAAGTCAGCACCTCTACATCATTGTCATTGAACAATTTCTTCACCAATCTTGTCGTATGCTTCGGTCGTTGTCCTGCTGGAACACTGTGTCGTCCTTTTGATGGCCATCATAATCGAGTGTACGAAGTAACTCATCGTGTAGGATACTCGCATCTTGCTCAGCATTGAGACCACCATCAATCCTGGTCAAGTATCCAACGCCTTTGGCTGTGAAAGAACCCCATATCAAGCTTCCACCACCAAACTTGACAGTTCCTTCAATTTCTCGATCCATTAGCCTCTTTTTTCCTTGTATCTTACAGACCCATTTGCACCCATCAGAGCCTAGGCTATTAATTTTTATCTCATTGCTCCAAATCACCTGTTTCCAATATTTTACGGTTCACTTTTCGTACTTTTTTGCAAACTCGAGCAGTCGCTTCGTATGACAATATAGAAGTTGAGGTAGAACTGTGGTAGGGCTCACTGCTTGATCTACATCCTCCCTGCCTTGACTTGTGGTGGGTACAGGAGGTGTTAGCTGTGGAGAGTTAGGTTGGGATGGATGGAGTGCTTATATGTGATCATCACTGCAAACCATACTCTTTAATTTAACAAAGACCAACATTGCAGATATACATGTAGACAGAATACCCCCATACAGGGAAGGATGAACAAGGAAATAGAAGGGGCAACTCCCTCAATAATCAGATCCCACAAAAATTTGGAGCACTATGCTCCATAACACACTGTGAATGAGAGTAACAATCTTCTTGTTTATAAAGTCACAAAGCTTTATTTCTCACTCATGTAAAAAAAATATATATGTACAGTACAGACCAAAAGTATGGACACACCTTCTCATTCAAAGATTTTTCTGTATTTTCATGGCTATAAAATTGTAGAATCACACTGAAGGCATCAAAACTATGAATTAACACATGTGGAATTATACATTACACTTTACAAAAAAGTGTGAAACAACTGAAAATATGTCTTATATTCTAGGTTCTTCAAAGTAGCCACCTTTTGCTTTGATTACTGCTTTGCACGCAGAAAAGGTGAACGGATGGACTCTACATGCCTGGTTCCCACCGTGAAGCATGGAGGAGGAGGTGTGATGATGTGGGGGTGATTTGCTTGTGACACTGTTGGGGATTTATTCAAAATTGAAGGCATACTGAACCAGCATGGCTACCACAGCATCTTGCAGCAGCATGCTATTCCATCCGGTTTGCGTTTAGTTGGACCATCATTTATTTTTCAACAGGACAATGACCCCAAACACACCTCCTGACTGTGTAAGGGCTATTTGACCAAGAAGGAGAGTGTTGGGGTGCTACGCCAGATGACCTGGCCTCCACAGACACCAGACCTGAACCCAATCGAGATGGTTTGGGGTGAGCTGGACCGCTCACCGCTTCAATTTTGAATAAATTCCCAACAGTGTCACCAGCAAAGCACCCCCACACCATCACACCACCTCCTCCATGCTTCACGGTGGGAACTAGGCATGTAGAGTCCATCCGTTCACCTTTTCTGCGTGCAGAGCAGTAATCAAAGCAAAAGGTGGCTACTTTGAAGAACCTAGAATATAAGACATATTTTCAGTTGTTTCACACTTTTTTGTAAAGTGTAGTGTATAATTACACATGTGTTAATTCATAGTTTTGATGCCCTCAGTGTGATTTTACAATTTTCATAGTCATGAAAATACAGGAAAATATTAGAATGAGAAGGTGTGTCCAAACTTTTGGTCTGTACTGTACATAAAGAGGTTCAAAACATAATACGATGCGTAAATGTTAATGATACAGGCAGTCGACACTATAAAGGATAATATAAGTCACTATATCAAATAGCTCAGGGCTTGGATCAGCTCCATGTCACATTGTATCTTTGATATATAAATGCTTTTAAAGAACTGTAGGTAGAGCAAAAGTGTGTACACTCCGAGCAGTACTGTCAAAAAACCATCAAGTGTGGCCTATTAGTACAAGGGCAGTATCACACAAATGTTCCCACAGTTTTTGACCAAGAGTGCAATCAAAAAATACATACAAAAAAGCATGGTCTGAATGCCTTAACATATGTGCCTTGAAAAGTCAGACATGTAAGTTTTCTCTGATTTTGGAAAGACAATTGCTGGCTGAGTATTGCTATTCATTTGGCGCGGAGCGTCCTGACATAGAGATGAAGGAAAGTATAGTGCGCATAAGCATTTAGTCCAGTAACGGGTTCAATGTACGTAGTTTCTGCCATGCATGGGAATGGAACTGTGTGGCTGACCATAACGTGATGACTTGCCTGCATATTGGCTTGCATGTGGGTGTCAGTGTATAGAGTTTGCTGAGGTGCAGGAACCTGGCATGTTCTGGTTCATGATCTTGAATGCAGGATTCTGGAGAAGGATCTTTGTCATTTTGCATTGGAGGAATTTTTTTGCTGTCAGGAAAGAAAGTTGAATCAGGGGTGCGCTACGGTATTTTGGCTTAATGCATAGTCTCTTGTGCGCTTAACAGGGTGTTCTATATCAAAATGACTTAAAATGATGCTGTCATTTTGACTCCCATTAATAGCTTGTTCCAAAACCTTTAACCTTGACAAGGCTGTGTCATTGTAAGCAGGTTGCGGGATGCAGTGACGCAAGGCAGACAGAGCAAGGGTTAACAATTTAACAGTTTAATTAACAGGGAGAAAGATGATTAAGGGGTTAACGCAAAAAGAAGCAAATGCAGAATAATAGCAGACCGATTATCATCATATCTTGTCTTTTATGTTCCTCCTCCGCAAATGATCCCACAGGGATTGCAGCAATGGCCGGGAAGATGTGCACAGATGGCGTACTTTAAGCGATGGTCCGTCTTCTGGCAGCAGCGGTTGGTGTCCGGTACCTTCCGCTGAGCCCCTAGTCCGTTTAACTGCGGAGCAAAAGAGTAAAGCTCTCTGCAAGGTACCTCGTGGCACATGTCTCTCCGAGCAGCTGCCATCACCTGAATGGCTGCTCTGCTCAGCATGCGCTCCTCTATATGCCAGCCGAAGTGAGGATCGCTGCAGTAATCTCTGTCCCACACTGGTGCCGCTGTGCGTCTATCAGCAATGGAGGATGCACCTCAGGGTTCTGCACCGGGCTCTTGCTCTTTTGCGCGAACGCTGCTCTCTACTTAGCCGGGCGCTCGGTGCTCTCACTGTCTCAGGGGCCAGTATGCAAAAGCTCTGCTGCAGTTCCACTCCGCACTGTCTCTCATGCTGGGAACACGCCGCACGCCTGTCTCTGCACTTGCTGCCGGCGGGAAACTCTCCGTCTCTTCGCGCGCTTTCAGCTCTGTTTTCTCATTGCCTGGCTTAGTCACGCCCCTTCTTCCCGGGTCATGGGGCCTGTTCTATCCCCTATTCTTTCCCCCAGGCAATATGGGACTCAGCCTCAGCAGCTCCGGTCCCAGCATGCTGCAGGCACCTGCAGCCCGGTCTTCCTCCTTACAGCATTCTCACATTTTTTTCTAGAGCCTCAATTTCTGCCCTTTTGCGTGATGCTTTTGCTGCTGTATTTGCATCTAATATATCCATTTCTGCTTTCTTGTGTGCTGTACATGCTTTCATTTCTGCTTTCTTGTGCACCATGCTTGCTTCCATTTCTGCCTTCTTGCGCACTGCTTCTGCTGCTGCGTTTCCTTTCAAAGCATCAATTTTCATCTTTTTTTTTCTTTTTAGTTGCCTTGGCTTTTGCATATGCCCTTATAAGTTGCTCACTGAGATTTGAAGATTTCAAAGAGCATGACTTAGATTAGGGGTGGGGAACCTCAGGCCCCAGAGCCATTTACGGCCCTCGATGACCTTTTATCCGGCCCCGGGCAGATTCTCAGGGACTGCTGTGCTTTGGCAGGGAGCTGTATTTTGATTGCCACCAGCTCATTAATTTCTTCTTGCTCTGTAAGTACACATGTAGTGTTCACTACTGAACACTGAAGGGCATGCAATGAAAGATTACGTCCTGACACCAGTGCCAGAGTTAGGATGTACTTTGTGGGCGGAGTTTGTACGGCCCCCGAAGGATGGTACAAATATCCAAATGGCCCTTGGCAGAAAAAATATTCCCCACCCCTGACTTAGATGATCGTTTTGACTGCTTGGTGGACCCAGAAATACAAGATGATATCTATGTAATTTGTGCAATTCTTCTGTCTTGGACTTTATATCACGTACTGTGCGGCATGTCTCCAAATTAAGTTGCTGGAAACATCGCAGTTTCTCAAGAGAGCCATTTGTATTAAGCCTCTGCACAATTGTAATGCATTGCCTTTCTGGAATAGATCTCATAAGTTGAACACAGTTGTCCTCGGGCGCGCACTAGTGGTACTTCATGAGAAGCAGTCTGAGAGATGATATTGATGTGACTCAGCAGTTTTTGCTAAAAGTCTGATACATTGCAAGAAAGTCCATATTTAAAGTGTAACATTTGTTTTAATTTTTATTTCACAAATCAATAGTAAACTTGAAAATAGGTAATTTTGTAATATATCTTTTGAGAAAATTTAGCTTTTTCTTTCTGCCAGAATTAATCAGTCGTTATCATAATTATGAGGTAAAATCTTTATTCAGTGAAGACAGACTTTCTCATTACTGAGATAGGAGATGACAGGTGCTATAAATACAATTCTATGTAGACAGAAAGATGGAGGAGCTAGAGGCAGAGCTCCTCTCTCCTCTTCCTCCCATCTACATAGAATCTTATGTCTCGTAACTAAAAACGTCTGAAAATGATGGAAACACTGCTCAAATGACACAGTGACATCATGAGGATTTCCCCAGGAAGCATTCCTGACTCCTAATTCACAGATTTATACAATGTTGTCAGAGTTTCATGCCATTTTTACCGGTGCACCAAAAAACATACCAAAATGGATTTTGCTGGGAAATATGTTAAGGTACATCCTTTCCAGGTTAATGACTTGTATATAAGGCAAAATAAATAACCCCAGACCAAAATGTTCCTCCACCACTTGGGCTATGTTCAGACGCAGCGTTTTTCAACTTTAGCATTGCTTTCAACCAATACAAATGCATATACTGGGAAATGCAATTGTAACATTTACCAAGCCTTGCTGGCCATGTGGTGTGTGACACATATGTGTAGCCCAGCTGCGCTTGGTGCCACATGTTACCCAGGAGGATGCACAAAAAGGTAATTCACAATCACCCGATATTCATTCACACTTCACATTTCCCTATAGTGCCACCAGAGGGAGCCCTTTAGAGTATATAAGGGTGTGGAGAGATGCAGCAGTTAGTTAGTGAGTTGAGTCGTTGGATTCCTGTCAGAGCAGAGCTCAGATTACACTAGTCTGTGTCAGAGCGTGTTGAAGAGCTGAGAGGAAAGTTACCTCAGATCGTGCTGACTGATAGTTCCCTAGGAAAGTGGAAAGTGACTCTCGGAGTGTGCACAGATCAATCTGAAGGAATGTCCTGATAGCTACTTCGGACAGAGCCTAAGAAGGAAGTGAAGGAAAGGGAACTGCAGTATTTGTAACACCGAGTCAACTGAGGTACTGTTAGAGAGCGAGCGTGCCAACGCTTGGAGAGCGGTGAAGAAAAGAAAGCTGACATCTACTGCTGCCTGTGCTTATGTTAAAGGTGTGAGTAGGACGACAGGCAAGTGGAAAAAAGGAAAGAGAGAGTGACTGAGGAGAAATAGCAACGATAGCTTACCTCCACTCTGCACCACCGGACACTGGGTCCGAGCTTGCTAGTACCTTCACGGCTAGTGGGAAAAACCGGAGACCCTGCTGGACTTCAGGTCACAGAGGGGCCCAACAGTGCTGATACGTAACCGGGGTCAGGAAGAACAGGAGTCTAGCAGGACGCTGCAGATAGAGACTTAGTTCTGTCCAAAAGAAGGCTCTACCACAATGTCAGCCGGGCGTAGCTGTTTCACACGGAGTTAGGCTTTGTTTCATGCAAGTCAGAAACTCACACATATAAAGACGTAAGGAGGCCCTACACCTACTCAGTGATTACTGGACGTGCATCCTCCACCCTGAGCAGCTTCCCGGGACGTGCCTGCAAATACACCAGTAAAGGTACAGAAAGAGACTGTCTTGTGTGTGTCTGCATTATTGCTCCTTCACCCCTGCACCGCCATATATCTCGAGGGATCAGTCTCGCCTGTGGGAGACTTAACATCTTGCTGCCCAGTAACAACCCCTCAGAGAATCTACCCTGCAGCGCTGGTCATCCTGACCAGGAACCACAGGTGGCGTCACGAACATTTCTAAATCCCCTGTAAATATTCCCACATTTTTATGGTGATCGCTCAGGGCAACGGACCGAGCTGCGCTACCCGTGACATCCCCAGTAAAGTGAACGGGCTCGGTGCCGAGTACCCAAAGCCCTGCTACGTGCGACTCACATAAGGAGACATATCTTGTTTCATTTATGAAGAAGGGACTCTTAAAGTCACAGAGCCTATTTTTACAGGGGCATCAGGCAGCATTAATCTGCTTAACCCCTTCACCCCCAAGGGTGTTTGTACGTTAATGACCGGGCCAATTTTTACAATTCAGACCACTGTCTCTTTATGAGGTTATAACTCTGGAACGCTTCAACGGATATTCGCGATTCTGAGATTGTTTTCTCGTGACATATTGTACTTCACGTTAGAAGTAAAATTTCTTCGATATAACTTGCGTTTATTTTTGAAAAAAACGCAAATATGGCAAAAATTTTTAAAATTTTGCAATTTTCAAACTTTGAATTTTTATTCCCTTAAAACAGAGAAATATGTCACACAAAATAGTTAAGAAATAACATTTCCCACATGTCTACTTTACATCAGCACAATTTTGGAACCAAAATTTTTTTTTGTTAGGAAGTTATAAGGGTTAAAAGTTGACCAGCGATTTCTCATTTTTACAACAAAATTTACAAAGCCATTTTTTTTAGGACCACCTCACATTTGAAGTCACTTTGAGGGGTCTACATGGCAGAAAATACCCAAAAATAACACCATTCTAAAAACTGCACCCCTCAAGGTACTCAAAACCACATTCAAGAAGTTTATTAACCCTTCAGGTGCTTCACAGGAACTAAAGCAACGTGGAAGGAAAAAATGAATATTTAACTTTTTAGCCACAAAAATGATCTTTTACAAACTTTTTTTTTATTTTCACAAGGGTAAAAGGAGAAAATGGACAGATAAGGTTGTTATGCAATTTCTCCTGAGTACGCCAATACCCAATATGTGGGGGAAAACCACTGTTTGGGCACACGGCAGAGCTCGTAAGGGAAGGAGCGCCGTTTGACTTTTTCAAACTAAAATTGGCTGGAATTGAGATTGGACGCCATGTCGCGCTTGGAGAACCTCTGATGCGCCTAAACAGTGGAAACCCCCACAAGTGACACCATTTTGGAAACTAGACCCCCTAAGGTACTTATCTAGATCTGTTGTGAGCACTTTGAACCCCCAAGTGTTTCACAAAAGTTTATAATGCCTAGGTGTGAAAAAAAAAAAAAAATTTTCCACAAAAATGATTTTTTAGTCCCAAATTTTTGAATTTTCCCAAGGAAATTGGACCCCAAAAGTTGTTGTCCAATTTGTTCTGAGTACGCTGATACCCCATATGTGGGGGGGGAACTGTTTGGGCGCACGGCAGGGCTTGGAAAGGAAGTAGTAACGTTTTGGAATGCAGACGTTGATGGGGGTCATGTTCCGTTTGCAGTGCCCCAGATGAGCCTAAACAGTGGAAATCCCCCACAAGTGACCCCATTTTGGAAACTAGACCCCCTAAGGAACTTATCTAGATCTTTGGTGAGCACTTTGAACCCCCAAGTGCTTCACACAAGTTTATAATGCCCGGGCATGAAAATAAAAAATCCTATTTTTTTCCCACAAAAATTATCTTTTAGTCACTAATTTTTTATTTTCCCAAGGGTAACAGGAGAAATTGGACCACATAAGTTTAAGTTGCTGTCCAATTTGTCCTGAGTACGCTGATACCCCATATGTGGGGGGAACCACTGTTTGGGCGCACGGCAGAGCTCGGAAGGGAAGGAGCACCATTTGACTTTTTCCAACCAAAATTGGCTGGAATTGAGATTGGATGCCATGTTGCATTTGGAGAGCCCCTGATGTGCCTAAACAGTGGAAACCCCCCACAAATGACCCCATTTGGGAAACTAGACCCCCTAAGGAACTTATCTAGATCTTTGGTGAGCAATTTGAACCCTCAAGTGCTTCACACAAGTTTATAACGTAGAGCCGTAAAATTTAAAAATCATATTTTTTCCACAAAAATGATCTTTTCACCCCAATTTTTATTTTTCCAAGGGTAACAAGACTCCAAAAGTTATTGTGCAATTTGTCCTGAGTGCGCTGATACCCCATTGTGGGAGTAAACCACTGTTTGGGTGCATGGCAGAGCTTGGAAGGGAAGGAGCGCCGTCTGACTTTTTCAACACAGAATTGGCTGGACGCCATGTCGTGTTTGGAGAGCTCCTGATCTGCCTAAACAGTGGAAACCCCCATAAATGACACCATTTTGGAAACTAGACCCCTCAAGGAACTTATCTAGATGTGTGGTGAGAACTTTGAACCCCCAGGTGTTTCACTAAAGTTTATAACGTACAGCCGTAAAATAAAAAATCTTTTTTTTTTTTTTACAAAAATGATTTTTTCGCCCCCAATATTTTATTTTCACAATGGTAACAGAAGAAATTGGAACCCAAAAGTTGTTGTCCAATTTGTCCTGAGTATGCTGATACCCAATATGTGGGAGAAAACTACTGTATGGGTGCACGTCAGGGCTCGGAAGGGAAGTAGTGACGTTTTGGATTGCAGACTTTGATGGAATGGTCTGGGGGCGTCATGTCGCATTTGGAGAGCCCCTGATGCGCCTAAACAGTGGAAACCCCCCACAAGTGACCCCATTTTGGAAAATAGACCCCACAAGGAACTTATCTAGATGTATGGTGAGCACTTTGAAACCCCGAAGTGCTTCACAGAAGTTTATAACGCACAGCCGTAAAAATAAAAAATCTTTTTTTTTTTTTTTGCAAAAATGATTTTTTCGCCCCAATATTTTATTTTCACAAGGGTAACAGGAGAAATTGGACCCCAAAAGTTGTTGTCCAATTTGTCCTGAGTACGCTGATACCCAATATGTGGGAGAAAACTACTGTATGGGTACACGTTGGGGCTCGGAAGGGAAGTAGTGACGTTTTGGATTGCAGACTTTGATGGAATGGTCTGGGGGCGTCATGTCGCATTTGGAGAGCCCCTGATGCGCCTAAACAGTGGAAATCCCCAACAAGTGACCCCATTTTGGAAAGTAGACCCCACAAGGAACTTATCTAGATGTGTGGATGACTCTGGTGAGCGCTATGAAGCCCCAAGTGCTTCACAGAAGTTTATAATGTACAGCCGTAAAAACAAAAAAATCATTTTTTTTTTACAAAAATGATATTTTCGCCCCCAGTTTTTTATTTTCCCAAGGGTAACAGAAGAAATAGGACAAATTGCACAATAACTCTTGGGGTCCAGAGTACGCTGATACCCCATATGTGGGGATAAACTACTGTTTGGACGCATGGCAGAGCTCAGAAGTGAAGGAGGACCGTTTGACTTTTTCAACGCAGAATTGGCTGGAATTGAGATCAGACGCCATGTCACATTTGGAGAGCCCCTGATGTGCCTAAACAGCGGAAACCCCCCAATTTAACTCTAACCCTAACCCCAACACACCCTAACCCTAGTCCCAACCCTAACCACAAACCTAACCCTAACACACCCCTAATAACCCAACCCTAATCCTAACTTTAGCGCCAACCCTAACCCTAACTTTAGCCTAAACCCTAACCCTAACCCTAATGGGAAAATGGAAATAAATACATTTTTTTTATTTTATTATTTTTCCCTAACTAAGGGGGTGATAAAGGGGGGTCTGATTTACTATTTATAGCGGGTTTTTATGATTGGCATCTGTCACGCTAAAAGAATGCTTTTTATTGCAAAAAATAGTTTTTTGCATCGCCACATTTTGAGAGCTATAATTTTTGCATATTTTGGCCCACAGAGTCATGTGAGGTCTTATTTTTTGCGGTACGAGTTGACGTTTTTATTGGTAACCATTTTTGAGCACGTGACATTTTTTGATCGCTTTTTATTTCGATTTTTGGGAGGTTAGAATGAACAAAAATCAGCAATTCATGAATTTCTTTTGGGGGAGGCATTTTTATCGTTCCGTTTGTGGTAAAATTGATAAAGCAGTTTTATTCTTCGGGTTAGTACGATTACGGCGATACCTCATTTATATCATTTTTTTATGTTTTGGCGCTTTTATAGAATAAAAACAATTTTATATGAAAAATAATTATTTTTGCATCACTTTATTCTGCGAGCTATAACTTTTTTATTTTTTCGCTGATGATGCTGTATGGTGGCTCGTTTTTTTTTTTTGTTGAATATGTATTTATTAACACACATGTATAACACATATCAAGGGTATGAACAGTAACAAAACATGTCACATAATATAAGCCAAGCGTCATCATATCAGGTCATGTCCAATAAAACAGAGCACAATATATATGAATGAAACAGCGTGATCGAGGATCACTACTAGTATTGCGTGAGATTTGGCACACAAATTGGGTTCCTGGACTAACGAACCCCAATAACATTCTACAAGAACAAGAACTAAGAACAAAATAAAACAAGAAGACACAGAAAATATAAGGGGAAATAAAGAAAAATAAGGGAATTAAATGAACCTAAATGAAAAATAAATAACTGGACAAAGAAAAAAGGAAGAAGGTTAAAGGTAAGGGGAAGGAAGAAGGGGAGGGGGGGCACCCTCGGTCTCCGCCCACAGCACACCACGTGGCAGAGAATCTTACATACAAAAATAGCACTCCAATGAGTCACTTACACTATGTAGGCGAAGGGGTACGAAAGGCAATCCACGGGGACCAGATGGTCTGGAATTTATCCCGGGTATGGTTGATCCATGCCGACAGGTCCTCCATGTCCCTGATATGGTCCACAGCAACAGTCCACTCCTCCAGAGAAGGCGCCACAGTAGACAGCCAATGCTTAGGCACTAGAAGTTTGGCAGCCGTCAACATAAAGGTCGCCAGTTTGTGCTTAATGGGGTTATAACCCGTCGCCGGCACCCAAAAAAGGACTGAGTCCCTGGGTAAATCACAAGGCAGAAGGCAGATATCTTTGATTTTTTGTCGTATCGCATTCCAGAAGGGCACAATGAGGGGACAATCCCACCAGATGTGAGCATAAGTTC
Organism: Oophaga sylvatica; assembly: GCA_033576555.1. NCBI lineage: Eukaryota > Metazoa > Chordata > Amphibia > Anura > Dendrobatidae > Oophaga > Oophaga sylvatica. The sequence continues at coordinate 365,805,730 of JARQOD010000006.1, forward strand.
CTGAACCCGCCCCACATCTCCAGCAGATGTCAGAGGTCTGTAAGCCATGGCGAAATAGGAAGGATGGGGTTCGGTACCACCTGGCAATCAGTTTATAAGAATTCTCTTTAATGCGAACGCACCTAGAAAATCCCAGTGCGTATCTTTTAATACACCTGGCGACTCGTAGGGACAATGGGTGCCCCAGTTCCCGTTCCCAGGCAGCAAGGTAAGTAGGCTCAGTATCAGAGCGAAGAGACATAAGCCATTTGTAAATGGTGGAGATCACGTCTTTGACAGGACTCTGTGCCAGCAACAGCCGCTCCAAGTTGGAGGCAGCCCGCAAGGGACGATGTTGCTCCATAAAGGTCTGACAGACATGATGTACATGTGCTAGCGATAAAAAGTTGGCGTGTGTAGGTCCGAGGATGGATGAAAGGCCCTCCGCCGAAGGGACATTGCCTCCAGCAAAAAAGGAATTGAGGGGCGTTACCAGTTTGCTCCACAAACCCTGAAAAGTCCAAAAACCCTCATCCGAGCAGGTCAACAAAGGGAGTAAGCGTACAGGCATGAGCGGAGAGGGGAACTTACTCATAGTGTCATGATGTAGACAGTTCAGGCATGTGTGGAGCAAACCCTTCAGGAGAGGGGAGAAGCCGCGTGTACGAGGGATCTGAGTATGCACACCCCATAACTCAAGTGCCTCCCGAGGCGAAAGAAGAGCCGTTTCTAGGGAGGACAAGAAAGACCTTTTGTTCCAGCTGTTTATCTCCACCCAACAACGAAGATGGCAAGCGAAGTAATAGTTCTTCAGGTCGGGCATACCCACTCCACCTGCATCTGTGGGCAGAGTCAAAGTCGAGAAAGCGATACGAGCCGGACGTTGGTTCCATAGGAACCGTGAGAACAGAACGTGTAAGGCACGAAAAAAGGAATTGGTAAGGAATATAGGAGCTGCCTGGAATAAGTAGAGGAATTTTGGGACTATATATGTGGACAGATAATTTTTTCGGCCCAACCAAGACATGAATGGTATTCGTAGACGCTGGAGCTGTGTCCTAACCGAGGAGAGTAGGCGTAGGTGGTTCAGAGCGTAGAGGCGAGAAATATCCCTCGGAATAAGAATGCCTAAATATTTTACATGGTCTGTCTTCCAGGTGAACGGTGACATTCGTTGGAGGCGGGTTAGAGTGTCCCTGGGGAAGCCGATAGCAAACGCGACCGATTTATTATAATTGATTTTGAAGTTTGAAAGAGTACCAAAATGGTGAAAAAGATCCAGCACAGCGGGTATAGCAGTCTCCGGGTTAGTGATACTAAGCATGATGTCATCAGCGTATGCGGACACGAGGGCCTCGCCTTTTGGCGTGGACGCGCCTCGGATGTCTGGGTGTGTACGAAAAGCCTGTAACAAAGGTTCCAGGCACAGAGCGAACAGACCGGGGGACAAGGGGCAGCCCTGGCGGGTTCCATTGGATATAGAGAATGGAGCCGAAAAATAATTGTTCATCTTGACCCTGGCAGTGGGCGAGGTGTAAAGTGTAAAAATGGAGTCTATAAAGCGATCGGGAAAATTAAATAGGCGTAGGACCGACTTCATGTAAGACCAATCTATGCGGTCAAACGCCTTTTCGGCATCAGTACTTAACAACAACAAAGGCGTATTTCGGGAAACTGCTCCATGGATTAGGTGTAAGATCTTTGTGGAGTTTTCCCTCCCCTCCCTACCCAGTACAAACCCAGTCTGATCGCTCTGCACCAGGAGGGGGACCAAGCGAGACACCCGGTTCGCCAGGACCTTTGCCCAGAGCTTCAAATCACAGTTAAGAAGAGATATTGGCCGATAACTACTACACTGTGCTGGATCTTTGTCTTCCTTATGGATTAAAGCTATATCCGCAGAAAGGGATTGGGGAGGAAAGGAGGAGCCAGTCATCAAGGCGTTAAAAAGTCGGGTGAGGTGTGGGAGAAGGGTAGCTTTAAACTTTTTGTAGTAAAGTATTGTCAGACCATCTGGGCTAGGAGATTTTCCCGATGGAGTAGACTTCAGAGCTTCCTCCACTTCCTCCACCGCAATTGGAGATAACAATTCCGCGTGATGGGAAGGTTTCAATTTAGGGAGGTTCAGGGAGGAGACAAAGTCCACAATAGCAGGATGGGGGTCTGCAGTGGGGGCAGATTCATACATGGGGTTATGTAAGTTATACAAGGCGGTGTAATATTGATGAAAATCTTGCGCGATTTGCGCCGTCTCGGTGTGTGCGGCACCCGAGGGTCATCTCGTCTCAGCAATGAATGTACGCAGAGACGTTTCTTTGACGTAGGCGGACATAAGTTTCCCACCTCTGTCACCTGAAGCATAAAGACGGTGTTTCGCGTGTAAGAAATTTTTCGCAATTTTTAGGTTTAGGAGGGATTTAAGGGCCATACACAAGGACAGGAGATCGGAGAGGTGTTGTTGGCACAGAGATCGCTTGTGGAGCGACTCCAATTTGCAAATTTGAAGGAGCAAGGCATCGGTTCGTTTCTCCTAGATTTTTTAAGTCTAGAGGCCAGTGAGATGAATTCACCCCTGACAAAAGATTTGTGAGTTTCCCAGATGATGGGGATTGGCATGCCTGGAGTGTAATTTCTATGGAAGAAATCCTGAAGGGGTATTTCAATGGCATTTATATTATCTTGAACGTCCAACAGTGTCTCATTGAGTCGCCAGGTGTATCCGAGACCAGAAAAAAGAGGGGGAGGAAGCCAGCGCAGCACATGATCAGCATGAAATAATTTGTGTGCATGTGCACATAATTCTAACTGTTTTTTAAAATTGAGACATTTGGCAAACAATTGATCAATTCTTTGAGCTACCCCGCCACGACAAGGCATTCTCATATGGGGCAGTACCTACTCTAAGCTAATCATTTTCATTGTGCCATTACGGCCTCCTAAATAATTAAAAGCATAACTGCAAAAAAACATAACTGCAAAAAAATGTGAAGCAAGACTGCAAAAACTGCAAAAGTACCTGGAGCATAACTGAATCACCCCGGGTGCCAGTCCGACAGATGCAGGTAAAAGGCCGACCAGGTCCAAGGATGGACATGTCAGATCTGACCTCCACATCTGCCAAACCAGCAACCACAGATAAAGAGTGAAACAGGCACAGGCACAGGTGCACAATTACAAATAGCCTGGGGCAGGGCAGGGCTGCTGTATGTGTGTATAGCAGCTTAAGTCAATTGTAAGAAAAAAAAAAAAAAAAACAGATAAAATAGCATGCATGACCCAGCGCGCACGGCAACCAGTGGTGGTTAGCCACTTACCAATACAAGAAAAAAGAGGGGGAGGAAGCCAGCGCAGCACATGATCAGCATGAAATAATTTGTGTGCATGTGCACATAATTCTAACTGTTTTTTAAAATTGAGACATTTGGCAAACAATTGATCAATTCTTTGAGCTACCCCGCCACGACAAGGCATTCTCATATGGGGCAGTACCTACTCTAAGCTAATCATTTTCATTGTGCCATTACGGCCTCCTAAATAATTAAAAGCATAACTGCAAAAAAACATAACTGCAAAAAAATGTGAAGCAAGACTGCAAAAACTGCAAAAGTACCTGGAGCATAACTGAATCACCCCCGGGTGCCAGTCCGACAGATGCAGGTAAAAGGCCGACCAGGTCCAAGGATGGACATGTCAGATCTGACCTCCACATCCGCCAAACCAGCAACCACAGATAAAGAGTGAAACAGGCACAGGCACAGGTGCACAATTACAAATAGCCTGGGGCAGGGCAGGGCTGCTGTATGTGTGTATAGCAGCTTAAGTCAATTGTAAGAAAAAAAAAAAAACAGATAAAATGGCATGCATGACCCAGCGCGCACGGCAACCAGTGGTGGTTAGCCACTAAACCAATACAAGAAAAAAGGGGGGAGGAAGCCAGCGCAGCACATGATCAGCATGGAATAAAAATAAAAAAGCTATACTCACCCCTCTCGACGCGTGGGAGTCGCTGCAACTGTGGAACCATACTGGGAATGAAGAGCGAGACAGCTGTGGAACATGATCGTGGCGGAAATGTGTTTCCTGCATAAAAATAACAGAGACACCATCTTTTTTAAGGAGTCGCAAAACCTGAGCACGTTTCGCAGGCGCATTCATACCCTTAGCATTATAGGATTGTATAACAATATCACGTGGAGTCATCATGGAGGTGCACTGGGAGGATAGAGAAGCGATAAAACGGTGTACCGTAGCAAGGACAGAGAGCGACCACAAGAAAAGAGGAGTGTGACAAGGAGGACACAAGAGGGAAAGAACACAAAAAAATCAAAACAGAGACAAAAAATAAAGCACCAAAAGGACGTGCTTGTAAACATTTGGAGAAATTTGAACCTAGGGGGATCCAAAAGGGGACCCGGGGAGACATGCCCCCTCTTGAAGGGGGAAGGGCAGTGGGGGCAATGAAAGGGGTCCATAAGAGCCCAACCTGCCAATAACCTCCACCACCTGGAAACCCCAAAGAAAACCGGGGCCCCATAGTGAAATGTATTTCCAAAAAAATGGGGGAGATTGGGGAGAGAAGTAAGGAAAAAAAAAAGGAAAAAAACCAAGAGAAAAAACAGGGGAATGCTTCCCCGGTGCAAGCAGAAGGGGGCGTATAGGGGAAAAAAAAGGGGGGAGGGGGAGAGAGTGAAAGGGGGGGGAAAAGGGAGGATAGCAACCAGCCCCATATAGCTACAGGTGGGCGACTAACCCCCCACCCAAAAGGGGGGAAAAAAAAGGGTAATGGAGAAGAGGCCGGGGTCAGGGGGGTGGGAAGGGGGAAAGGGGGGGAAAAAGATTTTGACCGAAGGGGGACCGTTCCGGTATCAGGATCCTATGAAAATAGAAAGGGAAGGTGCCCCATGGGAAGTGGGGGAGATTTTTGAAATAGGGTCAGGGCCCCCCAAGGATGAGTGGAAGAGGGGGAAAGGAGAGAAAAGGGGAAAAGGAAGGGAAAGGTACCGGGAAAAGGAACAGTGAGAGGGGAATGGGGGGGGAAAAAATAAAAGGGAAGCAGAGAATGGCAAAAAGGGGGGAAAGAAAGTGCTTGTATGTAACAACATAGTAACGTAAATGAACTGCAAGGCAGCAGTGAGCAAGTACCCCAAAATAAAGCAAAGAAACGTTAAAAAATTTCAGGAATTTTAAAACAGCCACAGGAAAAAAAAAGCCCCTCTCGTTGTCCAAAATCACAAAGACAACAGGTAATCCGAAAAAACAAGAGGGGATGCAGTGCAATGGTCATGTGAACAGCACACCACAATCTACAAAGCACATAGGAAACCTAATATCACATTGAGTTTCAAAGGGAAAGAAAGAAGATGGGGGGAGGGGGAGGGGAAAAAAGGGACAAGGGGGAAAAGAGCACAGGGAAACATCAGCACTAGCAAAAAATACAGCCTGAGTGAACAGAATCATAAGTTGGATATAACCACAGTGAGTCAACAAAACAAAAGGGGGCGCAAAGTGAAAAAAGTAAACTTCAGTTTTAGTAAAGGAGGGCAGGAGACCCCCAGAACAAAGGCATTTCCCGGGGCTAC
>JARQOD010000006.1:365811387-365963356 GCA_033576555.1 Oophaga sylvatica
TACGATGCTTCAGTGTATAATGGGCATCATACGAGTGTATGATGGTCCCTATATAATGCTCCAAACATAAAAAAAATAATATGAAATACTCACATCTCCTTGCTGCTCCAGACTCCTCAGTGTTGCCATCTTCCAGCTCTCTGCACTGTGACTGTTCAGGCAGAGGGTGCTCAGACGTGACGTCACAGCGTCCTCTGACCTGAACGTCACAGTCAGAAGACGCCGCAGTGATGGAACGGGGAGAGGTAAGTATCACAAATGACAGGGCCCTGAACAAGCAGGGGGCCCACTTATGGGAGTCGGCACTGGCACAGACGCCGGGCGTCGAGTGGGCCCCCCAGCCTGCTCAGGGCCCCGGCACTTGCCCGGGTGCTGAGGCCGGCCCTGGCTCCATCAATACCACGAGCTTTTCCAATTAATTCATCATGCTTGTAAAGTAGAGGTGAGATTACGGATCTAGATAACATCTCGGGACTGTAGGCAACATGACACTGTGGCATGACCCACTAGGGTTTAGCTAACAATTTCACATACTTAGTGCACTGCAGAACAGAGTTGTCAGAAAAACAAGATTTTGATTCAATAACATGTTGGATGGATTGTCAAGTTGAAACACCCATATAGTATTATTATAATTATTATTTCGTTATATAGCGCCATTTATTCCATGGTGCTGTACATGAGAAGGGGTTACATGCAAAGTAATAGATATTGTTTACAGTTTAATTTAAAATGACAGACTGGTACAGAGGGAAGAGGACCTTGTCCTTGCGGCCTTACATTTGTGGGATAATGGGGAAGAGACAGAAGTTCGGGGTGCGTCACATTGGTTGGTGGAGAGGCGGCATCTCCGGTGGTGATGTACAAGTCACATCTACGAACACCACGCTCTCCAATTGACACCTCTTGAAATGCAGCCAAAATGTCAAAATCTCTAGCTTCTGTTAGAGAAAATGCAGGGGCTCCTTTTTGACATCATCATCCGACAAGTTCAGTATTAGTAGGTAATGGCTTGTCAGAATCCAGCTCAGGAACACCAGGCTTCAGTAGTTGCGAGTCCTGACTCCGTGCTCTTCCATGTGCTCTTCCTCTGGCTCTTCCATTCATGATTTCATCTAAAACATTTCACCTTCGTAATCCAGAGACAGAGTACAACACCGCCCAAGCGTTCACCCTCTGCTCATCAGACTTTCTATCTGCGCAGTGACAGACTCTAGGCAGAAGATGATGGTGGTAGTAGTTGGAGCATTTAAGACAGTCATGAAGCAGCCATAACAAAGTGAAACAGAAGTATTTTTACCAAGATACCACACTGTTCATATTTGGGCTGTATTTTTACCCAACAATAGTGTAGATAACTAGGGTAACAGACAGCAAATACAGTGGAATGTAGGCCTGAATAGCCTCAATTTAGGGTCCACAAATACATCAGACGTCTGACAGCGATACCATACTGTTTAATATGTGGCCTAAATTTTTTAATTTTTGAAAAAGTCTTTAAAAAAAAACAGACTCGGGAAGACCTAACAGTTGGACTGGTAACTTCCATCATGTTGGTGTTACGGGGAACGGTTGCCCGTCTTCTGTCTGCAACCACCACATGGCTTCTTCCTGCCTGAAGGTGTGCTACGCCTCCCTCCCCGGTGTGCTGCTGTCCTCAATTTGCATGTCCTCCTGCCAGGTTGGGTCAGTTATTATATCATTCACAACCTCATCTTCCACTTCCGCACCCTGGTCCTACTACTGACTTTCCGGCAAATGTGTCTCATCATCGTCCATTCTTTGGACCGTGGCTGCTCAAATATTTGGGCATCGCTACATGGAATCTCATCTTGCCCCGCTTCAAGTGGACCAGGTGAGAGGCCTGAATATATAAATGGAAAAGTGAACAGCTCTTCGGAGTGTCCAAGTGTGGGGTCAGTTGTCTCACGGCACTCAGCATGGTGGGAGGAAGGAGGATCAGGGTAAGGAATATGTGGGCCTGATTCACGGCTATTCAGACTTGACCGTGTGTAAGACAGGGTGTTGGTGGCCATGTAACTGGAATTATTATCCGCTATGCAACCAACAACCTTTTCACACTGCTCTGGCCTCAATAGTGCTGTCTTGCTGTGGTCCACTAGGACTTCGAAAACTAAGGTCCAGCAAGAAGATGTGGGTGTTTTTGTTGGCCCAATTTCAGCTTGCCCACGGCCTCTGCCTCGACATGTACCATGACCATCACGGCCACTTCCCCTTCCCTTGCCAAGTGCTTTGCCCATTGTAAATGGACTCGAATATTAGACACGTTCACTACAAATGGCCGAATTGGGAGCAAACTTGTATGTGATAAGTGTGCGGGAAAACCACACTTTAAAATATGTAGACTGTAGTTACAAATGATTTTTTGCTTAGCCAATTGTTGCAACAAAGTACCTTAACAGACAGCAATAACACTAGAATAGGTAGGCCTACAATGCCCAAATTTGTAGCACACGGATGTATGATGTGTGTCACAGATATACCACACTGTAAAATATGTGGGCTGTTTTATTTAAAAAAGCAGCATAGTGCTGTATATAACTAGAATGACAGACAGCAGGAAAAATTGAATACTGGCCTAAAAGGCACAAACATAGAGCACGCAGATATATGAGCTGGCATGGAGATACCACACTGACAATTCTGTGGCCTGTATTTTTTGCTTTTTTATTCTAAATAGTGCTGTATATAACTCGAGTGACACTCAGGCAATAAAAAGAAAACTGGCGTAAACTGGCCAAACTTTGAGCACGCACAGATATGAGCTGGCACAGAGATACCACACCGAAACATGTGTGGCCTGTTTTTTTTGAGGGGCTAAATACTGGTGTATATAAGTACAGTGACACCCAGCCCCCCCCAAAAAAAACTGGCGTAAACTGGCCAAACTTTCAGCACACACAGATAAGAGCTGGCACGTAGATACCACACCAAAACATGTGTGGCCTGTTTTTTTTTTCTTTTTTTGCTAAATACTGGTGTATATAAGTACAGTGACACCCAGCCCCCCAAAAAAAAACTGGTGTAAACTGGCCAAACTTTCAGCACACACAGATATAAGCTGGCACGGAGATACCACACCAAAACATGTGTGGCCAGTTTTTGTTTTTGTTTTTGGCTAAATACTGGTGTATATAAGTACAGTGACACCCAGCCCAAAAAAATAAACCGGCGTAAACTGGCCAAACTTTCAGCACGCACAGATATGAGCTGGCACAGAGATACCACACCGAAAAATGTGTGACCTGTATTTTTTATTTTTTGGCGAAATACTGGTGTATATAAGTACAGTGACACCAAGCCCAAAAAGAAAACTGGCGTAAACTGGCCAAACTTTCAGCACGCACAGATATGAGCTGGCACAGAGATACCACACTGAAACATGTGTGGCCTGGTCTTTTTGGGGGCTAAATACTGGTGCATATAAGTACAGTGACACCTGGCCCCCCCAAAAAAGACTGGCGTAAACTGGCCAAACTTTTAGCACACACAGATATGATGTCATGTATAGTGTACAGTTCCTATAGCGTCTTGTGCTTGGGTGCGAGGAAAACACAGGAGACATAGGTTGATATGAAATGACTTGTATTACTTCATACAAGCATGCTGAAAAGTTCACACAGTTTGCAGGAACAGCGACAGGAGACACAGCAGGCCAGAGTAACTTCAAGCACTACAATAAATCTCCAAAGCAGGTTCAGGATCTCTTCTCTGTACCGTAATTCCTCTGCAAACATGGATTCACCAAACAGCAGGTTTCCAGAGTCCAAAAGTGTTCCAAGGTTCCTCAGTAGGGAATAGCTGGAGTACAAGTCCAAGGCTTCCAGGAGTCAGGTCACAGACTGACTGAGGCTTGATTCAGGAGCACTGATTGTTCAGCTGAGGCTGCTTAAGAAGCAAGAGGGAAGAATCAGGGTGGGAACATGAAAACTGGAAACTCCATATTAACTGAGGGCAAGAGCTGCAGAAAGACAGAAAGCAAAATGGCCGACGAAAAACTGAGTTTCAAGGAACATGTCAACAGAGACAAAGAACCTTACATTACTCCCCCCTTAGGGACAACCTCCGGATGACCTCAGACCAGGCTTGTCAGGGTACCTCTGATGAAACTGGCGGAGCAGGCGAGGAGCATTTACATTATTGACTGGTTCCATGAGTTGTCCTCCACTGGGTAGCCCTGCCATTTAATCAAATATTGCAACTGATTTCTGTACAACCTGGAATCTAGAATCCTTTCCACCATAAATTCTTCCTGACCATCGACCAGCACTGGGTCAGGGCAAGGAGAAGAACGTCCAGGAAACGTATTGGGTGTTGCAGCCTTTAGTAGGGATACATGAAAGACAGGGTGGATTCTCATAGTTCTGGGCAGTTGAAGACGACAAGCAACAGCACTTATAATCTTATTGATCTTATAAGGTCCAATGTACTTATGTCCCAATTTAGACGATGGAATCTTTAATTTAAGATTTCTGGTTGACAGCCAGACCAAATCTCCTACCTTGAAAGCTGGTGCAGGTTTACGAAATTTATCTGCTGCTTTCTTGTACCTTTCCTGAGCCAATTCTAGATTTTCCTTTAGAAGATCCATATTCTTTTGTAAAGAAGTGATTCTTTCAGCCACTGCCGGCAAGGGCGTATCTATGGGAAATCGAGGAAGAATGTTAGGATGATAACCTAGATTGGAGTAAAAAGGAGACTGCTTAGTGGAGGCGCTCTGAGAGTTGTTATAAGAGAACTCAGCCAGTGGAAGTAGATCCACCCAATCATCCTGTAGGTGGCAGATAAAACAGCGGAGATACTGCTCCAGGGTCTGATTGGTTCGTTCTGTCTGTCCATTAGTCTGGGGATGAAAAGCAGAAGAAAGGTTTACTTTAATGTCCAATGCTGCACAGAAATTTTGCCAAAACCTTGAAGTGAATTGCACCCCTCGATCCGAAATGACCTCATCCGGTACTCCATGTAAGCGAAACACATTCTTAATCATCAAGTCTGATGTCTGTTTTGCAGTGGGTAAGCCGACACAAGGGATAAAATGAGCTGCCTTTGTTAGACGGTCAACCACCACTAGAATGGTGTTCTTCCTTGGGAGGTTGGTAACTCCACAATGAAGTCCATAGAAATGGATCCCCACGGCGGGACGGGGTGGGAAGAGGTTGCAACAGACCAGTTGGTGAGGAGCGAGGTGTTTTGCATCTTGCACAGACTTCACATGAAGTGACATAGTTTAAGACATCTTTCCTGTAAGTGGGCCACCAAAAGAAACGAGAAAGAAATTCTTGTGTCTTTAGAATTCCCCTATGCCGGCTATCTTGGAATCGTGGATGAGTTGCAATACTCTCAATCTGACTGTTTCAGGTATATACAGACGTTGTCCCTGAATCCACACACCATTCTTAAAGACAAGACTTACGTCCCTTGGGGGTTGAGCCAACAAAGAATCCGCATGGTATGCTTACTTGATGTCCTTAAGTAGGTCTTGATTATGAATCACTCCCAGGAATCTAGAGTCAGGAAGAATAGTCTTAGGAGGAGTAAGTGGACGTGTCTCTGCTGAATGAATCCTAGAGAGTGCATCAGCCTTTCCATTGCGCGATCCTGGTCTATAAGAAATGACAAAATTAAATTGGTTTAGGAAAAGATTCCAGCGAGCCTGGCGAGGAGTCAGGCACTTAGCCGACCTGATAAATTCAAGGTTACGATGGTCTGTCAGGACGACTATTTGCTGTGCAGCTTCCTGAAGAAGGTGTCTCCATTCCTTGAAGGCGGCAATAATGGCCAACAATTCTCTATTGCCCACATCGTAGTTCCTCTCAGCCGAAGACAACTGCTGGGAAAAGAAGGCACAGGGATGCAAGACGTTCTTCTCACCTGTTCTCTGAGAGAGTATAGCTCCAACGGCACAGTCTGAAGCATCCACCTCTATTATGAATGCAAGCTCGGGGTTGGGATGTACTAAGATAGGTGCGGTGGTAAATTTATCCTTTAAACAGGAAAATGCTTCCTGAGCTTGCGGGGTCCAGGAGAACCTAGACTGTTTCCGGGTAAGTTGGGTGATAGGTGACACTACCTCAGAAAAATTCTTAATGAAACGTCTATAGAAGTTGGCAAACCCGATGAAACGCTGCACCTCCTTCACATTTCTAGGAATTGGCCAATCCTTGATGGCTTGGGTCTTGCTTCCATCCATACTAATCCCTTGCGTAGATAGTACATACCCCAGAAATTGAATTTCGGTCCTATGGAATTCACATTTTTCAAGTTTGATGTAGAGATGGTTTTGTCTTAGGCATTCTAAGACCATTCTCACATGTCCATGATGTTCCTCTGTGGAGTTAGAAAAAATTAGAATATCATCCAGATAAATCACCACAAATGTATCTAGGAGATCCCTGAAGATATCATTCACGAAGTGTTGGAAAGTGGCTGGGGCGGTACTCAGACCAAAAGGCATAACTAGATATTCAAAGTGTCCATAGCGTGACCTGAAAGCAGTCTTCCATTCATCCCCAGGTCTAATACGGACCAAGTTATAGGCCCCACGGAGATCCAATTTAGAGAAAATTTTGGCATGCTGCACTCTCTCCAACAACTCAGGGATTAAAGGCAATGGATAACGGTTTCTAATAGTAACCTTATTGACTTCCCTATGGTCTATGCAGGGTCTCAGAGATCCATCTTTCTTCTTCACAAAGAAGATGGGTGCACCTGCGGGAGATGAAGAGGGGCGTATGAAGCCCTTGGCTAAATTTTCGTCTATATAATCCTTCAAAGCTTTTAGCTCGGGCCCCGCTAGGGGGTAGATCTTGCCAAAAGGTATCTCGGCTCCAGGCAATAATTCAATTGGACAATCATATGGACGGTGAGGAGGAAGCTGATCAGCGTTCTTCTTGTCACATTAATCCACATAGTCCTGGTATACAGCTGGTAGTTCAGGGACTGACATGGTTCCTTTAGGAACAGAGCAAGCTGAAACTCCTTGACTCATCTGTTTCTCCGGAAAGTGTAATTCCTTGGTCTCCCAGTTAATCGTAGGATTCTGCGCCTGCAGCCATGGTAGCCCTAGAATAATGGGAAAGTGGGGAGAAGAGATAAGCAAAAAAGACATTTTCTCCTGATGATCTTTGCCCATAAGGACCCTCAAAGGCTCTGTTTCTTGATCCACTGGTCCAGAAGTCAGTAGAGAGCCATCCACAGTCTCCATCTGTACTGGAGTAGCCTTCTTCACTGAACGTATCCCCTGTTTCAGAGCAAAGGAGATATCCATGAAATTTCCACTTGCTCCTGAGTCGATCATAGCAGAGCTAGACACCCAGACTGAGTCAACCCAGAGTTTGATGGAAAGGAAGCAATGAGAATTGTTTCTTTTACAACTCAGCTGGGACACTGCTGAGGAAACTTGAAAAATTGCAGCGTTTATACCGTCATCGTCCCCAGAACTAACAGAGTTTAAGTCCGAGAAATCAAGATCTCTTGCAGCAGATCTCTCTGGAGCCTGAGGCTCGGACATGACAGAGCTCCTCTCGCAACACTCACAGTGAATGACTGCTGCAGTAGTCTTACGAGAACGGCTGGGGCAGTTTATAATGAAGTGCCCTGACTTACCACAGTAGAAACATAGATTTTCCTTTATACGATGTTCTTTGCGTGCATCACTAACTCGTCTTTGTAAAGAGTCCACCTGCATGGGTTCAGGTTCTGGTTCCCTTGTGATCCTACTCAAAGGTTCCTTAGCTGAGGAGGGAGGTAGTAAAAGGTTAGTGCGATTATTTTCGAACCATCTCTCTTGTCTGCGTTCAGTCAGACGAGCATCAATACGGATACAATAGTTAATAAAGTCACCTAACGCAGTGGGAGGGTCGGCACGAGCAAGTTCATCCTTAATCAGTGGAGACAACCCTTTCCGAAAAATAGATTTTTTAGCGGAAGTGTCCCAAGTGGTATCAAGAGCCCATCGCCTGAAATCCAGGGCATATTCGGCTACTGAACGCTTACCTTGGCGCAAAGTTAACATGGCTGCTTCAGCTGTTGCACCTCGATTGGGGTCATCAAACACCTGCCCCATGGCTGAAATAAAAGCATCAAGGTGATTCAAACAATCATCCTCAGTCTCAATCAGAGGGTTTGCCCACATCAAAGCCTTATTGGTAAGCAACATGATTATAGTAAGCACTTTGGATCGTTCAGTGGGAAATTGTGAAGCATGTGCAGAGAAAAATAAATTGCATTGATTAATAAATCCCCTGAATTTCTCACGTTCACCGCCAAAACGAAAAGGAGGTAATTTGGGGATCCCAGAACTCGGGGTTATGGCAGGAGCCTGGGCTCGTTCCTCTAGAGCCTCAATCCTGGCTCGCAATTCCTGGGTAGTCTGTCCAAACACTTGCAAATTATGATTAGTGAGGTCCTGTAGGCTTGCGAAACGGGTTTTTAAAGCCTGTACATCTGAAAGGATTGTATCAGTCACTCCGCAAAGTTCCTTTATGCGGGCCTCCATCTTCCAGATCTTTTAAGGCAGAAGTGCTGGAAGAGGAAAGGAAAAAAAGAAAAAAAAACAATAGTGTTTACCTGTGGTAACACTCCAGAGTAAAATTTTAAGGGAATGCGCTCACCTGGAATGGTTGTGGAAGTCACAACCACTGTCATCACATAAGGTATTAAACGGACATCTGATATCCACAGTCACAGCAGACACGGCTTTCCCAGACCCAGCAGACACTAAACATTGGCTCCTGAATCTTGTCATGTATAGTGTACAGTTCCTATAGCGTCTTGTGCTTGGGTGCAAGGAAAACACAGGAGACATAGGTTGATATGAAATGACTTGTATTACTTCATACAAGCATGCTGAAAAGTTCACACAGTTTGCAGGAACAGCGACAGGAGACACAGCAGGCCAGAGTAACTTCAAGCACTACAATAAATCTCCAAAGCAGGTTCAGGATCTCTTCTCTGTACCGTAATTCCTCTGCAAACATGGATTCACCAAACAGCAGGTTTCCAGAGTCCAAAAGTGTTCCAAGGTTCCTCAGTAGGGAATAGCTGGAGTACAAGTCCAAGGCTTCCAGGAGTCAGGTCACAGACTGACTGAGGCTTGATTCAGGAGCACTGATTGTTCAGCTGAGGCTGCTTAAGAAGCAAGAGGGAAGAATCAGGGCGGGAACATGAAAACTGGAAACTCCATATTAACTGAGGGCAAGAGCTGCAGAAAGACAGAAAGCAAAATGGCCGACGAAAAACTGAGTTTCAAGGAACATGTCAACAGAGACAAAGAACCTTACATATGAATTGGCAGGGAGATACCACACTGAAACATGTGTGGCCTGTTTTTTTGGGTTTTTTTTGGCTAAATACTGGGGTATATAAGTACAGTGACACCCAGTCCAAAAAAAAAACTGGCATAAACTGGCCAAACTTTCAGCACCCACAGATATGAGCTGGCATGACGATACCACACCGAAACACGTGTGGCCTGTTTTTTTTTTTTTGGCTAAATACTGGAGTATATAAGCACTGTGACACCCAGCCCAAAAAAATAAAACTGGCGTAAACTGGAAAAACTTTCAGCACGCACAGATATGAGCTGGCACGGAGATACCACACTGAAAAATGTGTGGCCTGTATTCCAATTACACCTGGGGCTAGCTATATACAGCCAATATATCATACAGGTAGCAGCAGCTGCACCAGAACACAGAAAGGGAATGGACCCCCCTTGATGTATGCAATGATCTATATACACACATACAATGCCTGCAGGCCTTGCACTGATGTGTATAGAGTGAAGTACACTACCCTGCCTACCTAACACTGGAACCTATATTCTCCGGAATTAGTCCTTAGAAGGACTGTTAGTTTATCTGGATTTCAGTAGTTTAGGATGGTAGACCCCACACTGACTAAGAAATCCCCAAATCTGACCCTATCTCGGCAGCAGCTCTCCCTACACTATCTCAATCTGGAGCTGAATTCAGCAAGCAGGGCGGCGTCAGGTCTCTTATACCCCTGATAATGCTGTGCGGCCAGCCAATCATTGCATGACCACAACAAAGATGGCTGCGGCGTTTCATTTCCTGGCAGACAATCCCTGCATTGAATCGGATGGGTCCCTGACCTCCCTGTCCAGTTTGAACACTTACCTAAGGCTAATATCTGCATGCATGGTTGAATGTGGACACCTCTCTCAGTAAAGCCTACATATATGGGTTGGTCAGACCTAGATGTGATTAGATGTAATTAAAATTACCACATGGTGAAGGGCGGAATGCTCCGTCAGAAAGCTTAACACATAAATAACAAAAAACCAGACTGAAACACCAAGAACTAGTCTGAACAGGTGCCTACATCTCATGTGTATTCTTCCTAAATTTCAAAAGCCATTTTGCTATTCACATTTCACATATTTCACATTGACATGCTTTAACATGATTGAGTGCAACCATTTTCCTATTTTACAAGTAAAACATGCCATCCTTACTTCAATCACTAGAGCGTGATCAGAAAATGTGGGAATACAAGCGCACACTGATAGACACACTAATGAAGGTGTCCTCCCCTTACAGCGGGGTTCAGTGGAAGCACAAGGCAGTGGAGGAGGAGGAAGTTGCCAACGCAGATGGGTCCGTATTAGCAGAAGGAAGTGTTTACATTATGTCTTTGTAACAACTCACACAGGATTCACAGTTAATCTGTCCCTCACTCTAGCTGCTTCCTATCCCTACACTAATGAGAGCATAATCGGGGGCACTTGTGATCCGACCTTTATGCAGGCGGCTCATATGCTGCATCGGCCAATCACAGTCATACCAATACATGGAATGGTTGTGATGACTCCAGAAGTGCCTGCAGCCTTTCAACAAGCTTTGTTAGACTGGTGAACTCGAACAGGAAAACAGATGTACAGTAAAAAATCCATGTTCACGGTTCGGTAACGGACCCTGAATTTTCCAGTTCGGGGTTGCTGATCCCTAAGCACTGTACTAAGCTTTGTGCTGTATTCATGCACTGATGAAGGTTCTGGTGCTGCATTTATGTACTAACATTAGTTCTAATGCTGGATTTACATAGTGACAATGATTCTGTGATGGATCCATGTACTGATGGTGGTTCTGGTGCTGGATTTATTTACGGTTGGTGGTTCTGATGCTGGATATTTGTGCTGACAGTGGTTCTAGGTTAAGTGCTGACTGTGGTTCTGGTGATGAATTCATGTGATCACGGAGGTTACGATCTTGTACAAATGTAGCAACTTATAACTGGTAAGATGATGTGCTACATGGTTACGTTAGATCTCAAAACTCCTCAAAAGTTGGAATTTTTAGAAATTTAGAAAGATTTTTAGAGCTTCTGCTCGGCAAGTTTCTGCTCGACTTCTGCTCAGTTTCTGCTCTAAAACCTCAGTGTAATTAGGTTTGTGCACACTGAGTTTTTAGAGCAGAAACTGAGCAAAAAATTTCAAAACGCTCCTCAAAAACTCAAAACTTCTCATAACTTTGTTCATAAACTAATAGTGGTTCTGATAATGTGTTCATGTAAGAATCTCTTTAATATTTTGCCACTCTTGGGATTGGTTCAATATAAGAATTTGTCCCAAAGACCATAACATGCTGTTGTATGCTTGGGTAATGGTATTTTTATTTAAAGGAAACCTGCCAAGCAATTCAAGCCACCCACACATGATACGTCATTTCAGAGAAAATATAGAGACATAAAAATCTTTGAAGATCTAGACTAGTCTGGCGCTCTCCTAAAGGGTATCCATGCCTTAAAGAGAATCTGTCACAAGGTTTTTGCCACCTAATCTGAAAGTATCATAACGTAGAAACAGAGACTCTGATTCCAGCGATCTGTCATGTACTGTGCTGTTTGATGTAGTTTTGATACAACCATTGTTTTATCAGGAAGAGATTATCACTAGAGGACCATGTTAACCTGCTGACTAGTGATGAGCGAGTATGCTCGTTGCTCGGGTTTTCCAGAGCATGCTCGGGTGGTCTCCGAGTATTTGGGCGTGCTCGGAGATTTAGTTTCTGTCGCTGCAGCTGCATGATTTGCGGCTACTAGACAGCCTGAACACGTGGAGATTGCTGTTTGTTAGGGAATTCCCACTTGTATTCAGGCTATCTAGCAGTCGCAAATCATGCAGCTGCAGCAACAGAAACTAAATCTCCGAGCACTTCCAAGTACTCGGAGACCACCGAGCATGCTCTGGAAAACCCAAGCAACGAGCATACTCGCCCATCACTACTGCTGACATGTAGTCCTCCATATTCATGAGCTCTGTACAAGCCCATCTCAACCACTGATTGGCATCTTTTTGCCTATGCACATTGTAAGCAGAAAGTTGCCAATCAGCGATGTAGGCAGGTTATATAGAGCTCAGAATTCAGAGAACTGGTATATCTGCAGAAGACAAAATATTGATTTTATCTCCATTTCAGAAAGGAGCCCAGTTTGTGACACATCGCGGAAATTAGTCATAGAATTTTAGAGTTGGAAGGGACCTCCAAGGTCATTGTGTCCAACCCCTGCTCAGTGCAGGATCCACTGATCCATTTCAGATGTCTGTCCAGCCTCTGAAGACTTCCATTGGAGGAGAACTCGTCACCACCTCCCATGACTGCCTGTTCCACTCATTGATCACCCTCATTAATCTGTATCTTCTCCCTTTCAGTTTAATTCCATTGCCTCTCGTGTTTCCATGTGCAAATGAGAATAATGATGAACCCGCTACACTGTGACATCCCTTCAGATATTTGTAGACAGCTATTAAGTCTCCTCTTCGCCTTCTTTTTTGCAAGCTAAACATTCCCAGATGCTTTAACCATTCCTCGTTGGACATACTTTGCAGTCCGCTCAACAGTCTCTCTGCTCCTACATCATGCTGCTCTCAGATGAGGTATCAAAATCCTGGTGACAGATTTATTTTAACCACTTAATGACATACTATGTCCGTCATAAGTCATCTTTCCTAGCAGATAATAGCTGAAGTATTCAGCCATTATCTGCCTCTAACAGCCTTGGTTTAAGCATATCTCCACCTGTATCTATTAACCTGATAAATGCCTGTGAATCTGTGAGAGCAGCATTAACAACACCCCAGCAAGGGGCACGCCATTCTATGCCCTCATTGGCACTCTCGCAATGTGATCTTGGGACACTGATGTGTTGCCATAACAGCCAGGCGTCTGCCGAAGACCCCTATGTTTTTCATCACAGTACTTCTGTGAAAACCCTCTATTGATTACCTGCTGTTATATGGATTTCACCCATTATTTTGATCCTGATATATGATGCAGTAATAACACCATTTGTCTGATATACACACTTCCCATACGGTTTCTTGTGATTTTCCTATATAGGATTGTCAATGGTCATTGACAGTTTTATTCTCAAGTTATAATAAAAATCTTTTCTATTGAATATTTTTCTGGTGTTTATTCACATTTTTTAGTAGGCTGGTTATTACGGTCAAAATTAGCTCGGTCACTACAAGGTTTAAGCTTTTTTTTTTATAAAAAAAAATGTTAACTAAGTATCCTTGTTTTTCACATGTGTTATTATTTACTTACTCTAGGGTTTCTATGCATTATTTTTATTCTAGGTTATATTGGAAACATATCTCTTACAGGAAGTAGTTCGACTCCAATAACTCTCCACCCCAGCAGTGAATGCTCTTATCTGATGGGTCCAGTCATCCAAACATTAGTTTAGTTCCTGTGTACAATAATTGATATTTGTTGCAGATTTTGCCTTCTCCATTAAATTAAATGGAGGAAATGTCAATGGGTAATAGCTGCATGAAATCCGTGCCCTATTTATATAAAAAAAAAAATGATAAACTGCAGAAAATACCCACAGCATGTCCAAAAAATATTCCACTGTAGATTTTCCACCCCAAAAATCTGGATGGAAAGTCCGCAATGGGTCGTAGCGTAGTATACCCTTCATTTAGAATTTTCACTTGAAGTCCCTAGAAGCAAAGAAAAGAAAAAGAAAAAAAGGAAGAATCAGTGACGGGATAAACGCATACACTGCCTGATGTAGGAAGTCATATTATTAGTGTAAAAAGCATTTCATGAAATGTGATCCTTTTTGAAGTTAATTGGATGAATACAAGATAAATTGCTATATGGCAAGTTGTATCATAATTCTGCAAGTTTAGCATACACAATATGCAAATAAGCATAAACATCTCAAATTAAGAGTAGCGGACCTTTATTGTTGTGGTATTGTAGTGTAGAATAAACCGTGGCACTGAGCGCAGGTTTCATCATTTTCTTAAGACATGACTAATAGTATAAAATGAAAAAAAAAAGTATCTTAAATATCTTATCCCTGCAAGCCTTTAAAAGCAGAACTGTGAACGTGTAGATTGTTGTGTGACTAACAGCACAGACGAGACGCATCGCTTTACACATCAGACAGCCTGCAGTGGGTGAGAAGCAGCTGACCTGCGCTGGGTATATACTTTATGAACCGATTATACACATTGTGAGTCCTAATAGGTCATGAAGATTGCAATCTCCTAAAAAAAGAGTTTTGTCATTACAAGTATGAATAATGTCTTAGCAGAATTTTCCTAATGAAATAAGTTTCTAAGTACTGGTGGCAAAATATTTAGAGTTGAGAGTCCTCAGTGGTTGATACCTTTTAATGGCTAACTGGCTAACTACTGGCTAACACGGTACAAAGATGTACATCTTTACTGTAAGTACTGGTGGCAACATTTTTGTAGTGCCATCTACAGAATTAACATTATAATATATTTTTGCAATGAACCAGTAATTTTGGATAATGGAAAGTTAAAAAATATTAATTTGCTTTGGTGATGCCATATTCTGAGAGGCAAAACGTCTTTATTTTTCCGTTGAATACTTCTTTGAAAAATATGCAGGAAAGGTCCAAGACGCAACTTGATACCTAAAATACCAAACTCAACAGGTTCTTATCATCCTTGAGTCCAGCACCGGCTTCCCGCCACTGCTCCGGTCTCAGTTTTAGCCAATCACTGAGTTTAGCGGCTCGTGCACTGAACTCAGCACCTTATCATCAATCTTTACACAGTCTCTGCTCAGCAATAAGCACTGACCAAAACATTAAAGGTTTTAAAAAGCACTCCCATACAAATTTTTATCATCTTAATATATTGCAAAAATATTATATAGTACTGTGTACTTATTGCTCATTTTGCCTTTCTACCCAGATAATTCTTCTATTTTCTATTAGGTCTTTGACATCATGTGATTAAAAATTGACTAAATGAATATTTCTATGCTGTATGTAGAAACAGGTCTCTTTTTGCCTGCATAAGTCATGTCTGTTGTGAATATGCTGAAGGCGGATTCTGAGCTGCGACTCCCTCCGGTGGTTGCTGAGGGTAATGAACTGATTACCAAATGGCCTTCAGCTGGCGCTGAATGCTAGGATATAAGTGGCCTGAGTTCCCAGCAGCCTTGCCGTTATCAATTGTTCCTGCTGGTCTTGCTTGAAGCATTGCTAGTTTCCTGCTCTCCTTCAGATAAGTGTCTGCTGTTTTTTTTCCCTCTGTTTGTTTTTCTCTGCTGGTTTGCTGCTTGCAGTGGACTGCAGCCTGTCCCCTTTTGGGGGTCTGGCGCTGCAATTGTGCTCCGTTTGTGTCTGCACTTTTGCTTTGCTCCTTTGTTACTTTTTATTTGCTGAATAGCGTTTTGTTACACCAGAGATCTGATTTAGGTGGATGAGATCGTGTGATCTCAGGTTTTTTGGCAATCAGAAGTGTTGATATTTTTGTTTGGGTTTTTTTTGGATTGCAGTCAGAATTCTTTCCTGTACTTTTCTGTCTAGATAGATTGGGCCCCAGCGTTTGCTAATTCTATTTTCTGTCTGTGTCCGTGCTTTCTTCTTGTCTAACTGCCATTACATGTTTGGGGGCTTCCTATTTTCTTTGGGGATCTGCTCCGGGGCAGATAGCTTTCATCTTTCTGCCTTTAGGTGTAGTTATCTCTCAGGCTGTGACGAGGCGTCTAGGATCACCGTAGGAACGCTCCATGGCTACTTCTAGTTGTGTGGTTAGGTCAGGTTACTGCAATCCGATAGGTTCCAGCCTCTCTGGTGTATTACCGCTTTTGCTATTTTTTGCTATTTCTCCTCAGTTACCGAAACATAACACATGTCACTTCAAAAGTCCCTGTTGGGGAGAGGCTTGGTCAGGAGTTGATAAGGGGGATGACTCATGCAGGGAAAACCTCTATGCTTCCCCCGTCCACCGTTCTCCCCCTCGTCCTGTTCCGTGCTCCTTGTCCTCTCCTCCATCATACTCACCCCTCCCCGTGCCATCGCTGAGGGTCCCTGCAATCCTGCGTTCTCCCCGTCTTCCTGCAGCTCTCTCCAGCACTGAGCGGTGATGTAATACCGCTCATTAAGGCCATGAATATGGAGGCGGCGCCCATGGGAGTGGCGTCGCGTCCATATTACATGACCTTAATGAGCGGGTATTACGTCACCGCTTAGTGCTGAAGAGCTGCAGGAAGACGGGGAGAACGCAGGATTGCAGGGACCCTCAGCGATGGCACGGGGAGGGGTGAGTATGATCCCAGCCACCGGCTCCTGCCGCGGCACCCCCTCCCCCGCTGGTTTCTGCCCTATGACTCATGTATAAGCTGAGGGGGCATTTTCAGCAGGAAAAAAGGTGCTGAAAATCTCGCCTTATACACGAGTATATACGGTAAGTAAAATAAAAAACCACAGCTGGTGGTATGTAGGTGGTGGGGTTGGTAGGTTACCACCATCTCTGTGTGGTTGGCTTGGGTGGCCACCTTGCCCATCAACCTGTTGGGGTGGATTTTCTGGGCCTGAGCTAACATCTGCCCACAGTCAGGTTGATGTGTGGGCACATTGCCATACAGATAAGGGAGATTATATTCCTGTGTAAGATGGTACCCACGAGAATCATACGCCCCAATATGACCATGTTGAGCACATCCAGGTTGGGACCATCCTCCAACACTGGATCTGTACAAGTGGCCATATTGGGAAGTCAGATTATAGCCAGCCATTTGACCCTAATGTTGCCAAGGTTGGTTGGGTGGGGGGAATGGGTTGAGGTGTAGGCGCCCATGCAGGAGGATCATCAGATCCTAATTGAGCATGCACATTTTGGTGGGGGCAAGGCGCAGAAGGTTACAGGGTGAGAGCTGCCACCTCTCAAGGAATTCAAACACCTCATATGGTGTATTGGGGGTGTGCATGCGATCAATTAGGATGTGCATTGATCCTCGCACACGGAGCCTCAGCTCACGGGGTAGGGTACAAAGGTAGTGGGCAAGGCTACGGGCATAGGCCTCCTCACCCTCATCCACAGCTGCCCTTGAAAGGTAATTGAGTACCCCAGTGTCCACAAGCCTACGTGTGTCTGACCCAGTGATGTCTCGTCGTCTTCTCCCACGGCGGGATATTGCAGCAGGCTGGGGGGAGCCCCCAGAGGTACAGTGGGGCTGCTGCTGTTTCCTGCTTCATCCCCAATGGCGGATGCTGCTGCAGCTGGTGCCTCTGGTACAGGTAGAGGAGGAGGGGGTTGCTGAGGTCCTTGGGATTGTGAACCTTGGGGATGCTGAAGGGAGGTTCAGACAATGGGCCAGCCACCTCTTCATCTCCCCCAACCGGGTCAATAATGGCCTCTGAGTTGGTGCCTGTCTCTCTCTCAGTGAGGTTAGATTGAGTTCTGTTGGGAAATTAAAGGGGATTAGAAAATGGAGGAGAGGTGAGCCTAAACTGCATATGTGTTATGTGGTGTGATGTATGTACTTACGGTCTGATATCAAGAATAGGTGCCAGAAAAGCCAGCCTGTCAAAATACACGTATTTTCGTTTTATGGGTGCTGATGACCCACTCTTGGCCCTCTGCTGTCGTTCACGCCGGTATTGGTCGCGGATGCTTCTCCATCTTCTCATAACATCATCCACTGCAATGAGACATATAATGTCATCAATTAGCTAGCTGCACAAAGCCACATTCTTCTACATACACGTAATATAGTCATGGGGGCCTAGTAGGATGTGACTATCCTAACATTTTGTGGCCAAAAAAAAAAAAAAAATACATTTTTTGGGTACAATCTGCGCTAAAACTACGTTATGACCGTGAAGACATTTGCCCACAGATGCGCCTCCATGCCGCCTCTTTCCTTGCGCGGTCTGCATAATGTGCATCTCTTTGGTCCCAAATTTTGGGCCTCTCCTGCACCGACACAATGAGCATCTCTACATTGATGAGGGTGGACATCATGGCCGAGTCTGTGGAGGCGTTCTTCCGGGATGTCTGGCGCTCTTTTTGAGCTAATTTGCATGTGTCAGCTTCCTGCAGCATGTGTTGCACTATTTCCTGTGAGCTGCAGAAGTCTTGCGTATTTCTCGCAAGTCACACTTCTGGTCCGTGTGTAATCCGTTGTTTTCTCGCACCCATAGACTTTCATTGGCGTACAACGGGCGTAATACACGTACAATCGCAGCATGCTGCGGGTGTCTCGCACCGTAAGATACGCCCGAGAAAAATACGCATGGTCAGAGCTGCCCCATAGAGAAATATTGGTCCGTGTGTAATGCGTGGTTTTCATGCCTCTCACTCGTCAGTATTCCTCCTTAGGCTAGAGTCACACACAACCACAAAAAATCGGTCCGTTTTAGACGGTCGACAATCGGATCAAAATAAAAACATCACACATCCTTCTGGCATCCGATTTTCCTTCAAAGATGCGATTTAATCGCATGTGTGTGTACCTTGTAACATCCGATTTTCATCCGACTTGCGAGATTTTCTCGCAGGCTTGCAAAACTGACATATAATGGATCCAAAAGAATAGTATTTAAATGCCAAAAGAAAGAATAGATATATACACATAGAGCACATATATATATATATATATATATATATATAGTCATTGTGACATATATATATACATATATTTATAGTTCTTACACTTCTACATACTGTTATAGCCGCTAATTCAATTGCCGGCTTCAGTGAAATCACAGAAGCCGACATGAAATGATACATTGTTTCCACACATTTAACCATGTAATTTCATGTATTTTTATATATGTTTGAAACATACAATTACATGAGTATATGTGTGCTAAATTTCAGACATGTAGGGGTTAATTAAAGGTGTAAATTCGTTGAAAAAAAATGCGTGGGCTCCCGCTGTATTTTCTCCACCAGACAGACAAAGCAAGCGAGTGGGGGCAGATAATAATAGCCTAGGGAGGGTACATTTTTTTTGTGCCCCCCTGGCTACTAACATCTGCCCCCAGACACCCCAGAAAGGGCAAATCTATAATTAGATTCGCCCTTTCTGGCACTTTGCCCGTCTATTCCCATTGCCCTGTAGCGGTGGCGAATGGGTTAATAAGGGGTTAAAATGACCTTGCAATTGAAAGGTCACTTTAAGCCAGGTTAATAATTGATAGCTGTCAATTAGACAACTATCAATTATTAATCCTATTGTATGAAAGAAAAATCAAACACACACAGTTTAATAAAAAATAAGTTTAATTAAATAATCACACAGTTTTTGACCATATTTTATTTTCCTGCTAAAACCATTTCCTGTAATAAAAATAAAATAAAAAAGCAAAATTATACTTACCAATCCGATGTACAGTCAGGTCCCACGGTGTAATCCATCAGAAAGGGTTAACAGGTTACAGGTCGCAGAGAGCTAATAATGCTGTCTCAGACCTGTATTCCCCTGAATGAATAAGTTCCTCTCCCAGCGAAAGTAGAGGAATAGATTCATGAATGGAGCTTAATTGATTTATTGGCAATTTAACTGTAGTGACCTGACCTAAGGTGAAAGTGGATACAATCAATTAAGCTTCATTCATGAAACACATCCTCTCCTGTCGCCAGGAGAGGAACTTATTCATTCAGGAGCTTTGAGCTGAGCATGCAGGATTACTTGCACAGCTTGGCTCAAAGCTAGTTAACCCTTTGTGAAGGATTACAGCGTGGGACGTGACAGATCGGCGGAATAGGTAAGAATAATGTTGTTTTATTTCTTTTTCTTTATTTTAGGAGATCAATGGCTTCGCACGGATTAAGTGTAAAATAAATATGGTCAAAAAAATGTGTTTTTATTTCATTAAAATTATTTATTCTTAAAGTGTGTGTGTTTTTTTATTTACTTCAATAGGATTAATAATTGATAGTTGTCTAATTGACAGCTATCAATCATTAACCTGCCTTAAGGTCACCTTTCAATTGCAAGGTGACAGTAAGGTGAGATTAACCCATTCGCCACCGCTACAGGGCAATGGGAATAGACGGGCAAAGTGCCAGAAAGGGCGAATCTAATTATAGATTTGCCCTTTCTGGGGTGTCTGGGGGCAGATGTTAGTAGCCAGGGGGGGCACAAAAAAATGCACCCTCCCTGGGCTATTATTATCTGCCCCCACTCGCTTTGCTTTGTCTGTCTGGTGGAGAAAATACAGCGGGAGCCCACGCATTTTTTTTCAACGAAATTACACCTTTAATTAACCCCTACATGTCTGAAATTTTGCACAAATACACTCATGTAATTGTATGTTTCAAACATATATAAAAATACATGAAATGACATGGTTAAATGTGTGGAAACAATGTATCATTTCATGTCGGCTTCTGTGATTTCACAAAACCCGGCAATTGAATTAGCGGCTATTACAGTATGTAGAAGTCTAGGAACTATAAATATATGTATATATACATGTCACAATGACATGTATATATATATATATGTGTTCTATGTGTATATATCTATTCTTTCTAGTCTTTATTAAAGCTGTCAGTGTGATTTTACAGTATAGGCGGGGATGAATTGCCGGCTTTTCTAAAGGACACCGATGCGATTTCATCGCAAGTCACACGTGCGGTCCGTTTGTAATCAGATTTTTCATCGCTCCCATAGACTTGCATTGGCGATAGTCGACCCACAATCGGTGACAATCGCAGCATGCTGCAATTGTACACGGACGTTTAAAACGGACCACAAAAAATCTGATACTGGGAGCTG
Organism: Oophaga sylvatica; assembly: GCA_033576555.1. NCBI lineage: Eukaryota > Metazoa > Chordata > Amphibia > Anura > Dendrobatidae > Oophaga > Oophaga sylvatica. The sequence goes on from JARQOD010000006.1 coordinate 365,832,438, forward strand.
CTCCATAGATTAACATAGGTCCGACTGCAATGCGATATTTCATCGCATTGCAGTCGTCCGATTTTGTCGCCAGTGTGACTCCGGCCTTAGTGTGACGCCGGCCTAAGAGTCTCCAATTCAGTCATTTTGTATGCAAGACTTCTTGCGTTTGCCAGCAGACATTTAATACTATTAGCATATTTAGTACCACTACTCACCTCCCTTCTTTGCTTGCATGTTCCAGTCCCCTAAATCCTCATTAACCCCTACTGTCTCACTCTCTGTCTACTCTATCTCCTTATTAGCACAACTATCCTCCCTCCAGATCCTAGTTTAAAAGCTCCTCCATCCGTCTGACTATTTTTTCCACCAGCACAGTTGCACCCTCCCCATTCAGGTGCAGCCCGTCCCTACCGTAAAGCCTATTTAATGGTGCATGAAATAGAAGTCAAATATCCAGGTCACTATGAAAAAAAATGTGAAAATTATATGATCTGGATATCAATAAAAACCAATTATCATCTGCAAAAATACATTCATTAGTAAATATTGCATATTGTAAGAACGTAAATCGCTAATTTGCTACCGATTATACAATATATATCAATTATATGCCAGATTAGTGCATAATAACATTGAAATGACAAATCAATATAGAGTTGGTACACCGCAGTATTGCTTCTCTTAATCACAATAACCTACAATGACACTAGATTATGTTTCTGCAACCTTAATAATGGTTTAGAAATTAGTTTGAACAGTTCATTTCTCTAAAATGAAGATAGTTGTATCCTGCATCTTAGCAGTAGCTAAATGTTCACAGGTTCAATGCTGCTGAGGTCCTGAGTGGTTCCTGCACATTGTTGGTATTCTCAGTGTGCGATATTTTCCTCTATAAGGAATACTCTCAGTTTTATGGAGCACAACTTTTTTCAAAACTCCCAAGTGAGAGACGCCTTATTAGGCCGGAGTCACACTACCATAGAATACGGACGAGAGCTATGCGAGAAAACATTGCATAGCGCTCAGACCAGTGTTAATCTATGGAGCAGCTCACATCACCATTTTTTTTCTCAGGCGTATTCGATGTGCTTGTAAAATCACAGCATGCTGTGATTGCATGCGTATATCATCCGAGACTCGCCAATGGAAGGTTATGGGTGTGAGAAAATCTCGAACGCCACACGGACCATCAGTGTAGGCACACACATTTTCCTAATTTCAGGCCATTGAGCCATTTAATTCAATGAGGAAAGTAAGTGAGAAATGTAAAGCCATACGGATGTCATACGGATACATAGGTGCGAGAAAAACGCATCATCGCATTGCAAACGCATTACACATGGATGACCATACGGAGAACATTTGTGCGACTCTCGGCAGGGAGACTCAGACCGATTTCTTATTCGTTTAGTGTGAATCCGCCCTTACTTTATAAATCCTGACTATTTCCATGAAGGTAATGATTACATTTCTGATATAAAAATGTTGTAATACCGATGATAAAACTGTTATGATAAACCTGACCGATGATAAAACTGATTCTGCAATGTGTTGTTTGTCCTTTATTATTATATGAGACATCATTAAAGATTACTCTTAGGCCACGTGCACTCGTTGAGTATTTGGTCAGTATTTCACATCAGTATGTGTAAGCCAAACCAGGGGTGGAACAATCAGAGGAAAAGTATAATAGAAACACATCCCCACCTCTGTATTTATCACCCACTCCTGGTTTTGGCAAATACTTATGGAAAATACTGACCAGATACTGATGGAAAAAATCAACAAACACTCAATGTGTGCATGTGACCTTAGACTTTTTTTTAATGAGGGAACGCACGCCATAGTCGACTTCCACGCTACAGTTTAATAATTCATATTTTATTTGGAAAAAAATAAAACTATTTAGGGACTACATCTAAATCCAGAACTTATGTGCAAAGTTGAAGCACAACTAAGAATATATTAACATGCGAAGTGAAGACTGCTGTAATGCAGATTATGACGCTAAGGCTGGAGTCACACACACCGTCTAAAAAAATTGGACCGGTTTTGACGGACGATAATCGCACAAATGTTTCCTGAACATTTATCCGTCTGTCATCCAATTTGAATGCGAGGATGCGATTTTGTCACATCTGAGCGTACGTTTCACATCCTTCTGGCAAGATTTTGTCGGTGGCTGGCAAAACCGACATATAATGGATCCAAATGATAGTTTTTAAATCACAAAAGAAAGAATAGATATATACACATAGAATACATATATATATATATATATATATATATATACACACACACACATGCCATTGTGACACATATATATATATTTATATATTTATAGTTCATACACTTCTACATAGTATAATAGCTGCTAATTCAATTGCCGGCTTCTGCAAAATTGCAGAACCCGACATGAAATGATACATGGTTTACATACAGTTATATGGGCGTACTCAGGATCAAAACTAGGGGGTGGCAAGCCATGGTCGTTCAGGTTGTAAAATTTTAGAACGAAAAAGATGAATGAAACTGCTTCATACCTGCATATATATCATCACCAGCCCACTAAGCCCAGCACCTGTATATGCAGCATCACCAGCCCGAACCCAGCACCATCTGTATATATCATCACCAGCCCACTAAGCCCAGCACCTGTATATGCAGCATCACCAGCCCAAACCCAGCACCATCTGTATATATCATCACCAGCCCACTGAGCCCAGCACCACCTGTATATATCATCAGCAGCCCGAGCCCAGCTCCACCTGTATATATCATCACCAGCCCACTGAGCCCAGCACCACCTGTATATAGCATCACTAGGTCCAAACCACTGAGCCCAGCACCACCTGTATATACATCAGCCCAGCCAGCCCCAGCATATACATCAACCCAGCCAGCCCCAGCCCCTGTATACACATCAGAGGCCAGAGGCCCCTGTATACATCAGCCAGCCCCTGTATACATCAGCCACAGCCAGCCCTAGCCCCTGTATACACATCAGCCCAGCCAGCCCCAGCCCCTGTATACATATCAGCCCAGTCAGCCCCCAGTCCCTGTATACATCAGCCAGCCCCCAGCCTGATACGTTCAGGTTCAACCAGCGCGCTGCAGGAGCTCTCTGCCCGCAAAGAACGTCCGGACGTTCAACGTCAGGCATTCTTATTAACCCCCTATGCAGAGGCGTAGCTAGGGTTTTGGTTTGGGGGGGCAAAACTTCTGAGTGGGCCCCTAACCAGAGAACCTCAGCAAATGACCGCGCTGTTGCCAAAAATTATCTATATATAAAAAGACCATTATTGATATCACCGCCATATGGTCAGTGGTAAATAATACCAGTCCTGCAGAACATATAATAGATTACAGCAGAGTTACAGATAATGACTTACCGCTGATGTTCGTTCTGATGGAATCGTTCACTTTTCATGTCTTTTCCATCTGGCCCAGACCGACATAACGACTCCTCCAGCCAGGACTCGACTACAGAGAAAACAACAAAGACACGTTTCACATCTCATATTTTCAGCACTGTCACGGTCACCGATTGGACTATTCTCAACCTGCACAAACTGCTCATCCTGCTGATACCCCAATACTGAGCCGCTGCTGCCATATGTGTCCCTATTATTGCTCCTGATACCCCAATGCTGAGCCGCTGCTGCCGTATGTGTCCCTATTACTGCACCTGATACCCCAATACTGAGCCGCTGCTGCCGTATCTGTCCCTATTACTGCACCTGATACCCTAATACTGAGCCGCTGCTGCTGTATGTGTCCCTATTACTGCACCTGCTGTGTGGTTCTCTGAGCCCTCTAAATTCTAAAGCAACTCTCTAGAATATAGTAATGCCGGGTGCAAGTGCCCTAGAAAAGAGAGCCCAGATTTTGTCCCGTAGAAAGTAATAATGCCCGTGTGCCCCTTTGACAGTCACAGTAACCCGAGTTCCCCTATAACAATAAGTGCCCACTTTACATTTATTAATGTCCCAAGTCTCCCCCCTGTACGGCTCCCCTATACACAGTATGATGCCCCCTCACTGGATATATACTGACCCCTTAATATCCCTAAACTATTTAATGGCTCCAACACTGTATGATGGCCACTAGATAGCATCCATATAGCATAATACACCAGATAGTCCTCAATATAGCATAATGCACCCCCATAGACAGCCTCTATATTATAATGCACTCCCATAGGCAGCCTCTATATTATAATGTACCCCCATAGACAGCCTCTATATTATAATGCACTCCCATAGACAGCCTCTGTATTATAATGCACCCCCATAGGCAGCCTCTATATTATAATACAGCCCCCCATAGGCAGCCTGTGTATTATAATGCAGCCCCCCATAGGCAGCCTCTGTAGTATAATGCACCCCCATAGGCAGTCTTTGTATTATAATGCACCCTCATAGACAGCCTCTGTATTATAATGCAGCCCCCCATAGACAGCCTATGTATTATAATGCAGTCCCCTATAGGCAGCCTCTGTAGTATAATGCACCCCCATATGGAGCCTCTGTAGTATAATGCACCCCCATATGGAGCCTCTGTAGTATAATGCACCCCCATATGGAGGCTCTGTAATATAATGCACCCCCATATGGAGCCTCTGTAGTATAATGCACCCCCATATGGAGCCTCTGTAGTATAATGCACCCCCATACAGCCCCATAGACAGCCTCTGTATTATAATGCACCCCCATATGGAGCCTCTGTAGTATAATGCACCCCCATAGGCAGCCTCTGTAGTATAATGCACCCCCATATACAGCGTCTGTAATATAATGCACCCCCATATGGAGCCTCTGTAATATAATTAACCCCCATATGGAGCCTCTGTAATATAATGCACCCCCATATGGAGCCTCTGTAGTATTATGTACCCCCATATGGAGCTTCTGTAATATAATGCACCCCCATATGGAGCCTCTGTAGTGTAATGCACTCCCATATGGAGCCTCTGTAATATAATGCACCCCCATATGGAGCCTCTGTAGTATAATGCACCCCTATATGGAGCCTCTGTAATATAATACACCCCCATATGGAGCCTCTGTAATATAATGCACCCCCATATGGAGCCTCTGTAATATAATGCACCCCCATATAGAGCCTCTGTAGTATTATGTACCCCCATATGGAGCCTCTGTAATATAATGCACCCCCATATGGAGCCTCTGTAGTGTAATGCACCCCCATATGGAGCCTCTGTAATATAATGCACCCCCATATGGAGCCTCTGTAATATAATGCACCCCCATATGGAGCCTCTGTATTATAATGCACCCCCATATGGAGCCTCTGTAATATAATGCACCCCCATATGGAGCCTCTGTAATATAATGCACCCCATTACAAAAATAATAAATCCAGTACTCACCTCTCTTGCTCCCGGCTCCTGCACTGCTCTCCTTCTCATCTCCTGACAGCGGGCGCCGGGCAGTGACATCATCGCGCCCACTGTTAGACGCTGAGAGGGGGATTGTGGGAGAGAAGGAGCGCTCGCTCCTTCTCTCACAATGCGGTCAGCTGTATCGGCTAGATGCCGATACAGCTGACCCTCCGATGACGGGCTGGCACCGGGCCCCCCACCGCCTGTTCAGGCCCCATAGCGGCCCCATAGTGGCTGGGTGGCAGAGCAGGGAGAGCGATTCTCCCTGCTCTGCCGCAGAATGTAACTGTATCGGCGTGCTGTGCACACCGATACAGTTACAGTAGGCAAGGCACCCGGGTCACTGCGTGCACCTGTAAAGCCACCGTTCCCGAAGATTTAAAGGGCCAGCGGCAGGAAAAACAGGTGACCAGGCCACTGCTTTTAGGGGGGGACAGCTGCCTCCCCTGCCCCACGGTGGGTACACCCATGTACACATATACCTCATATGTAGTAATAAACCATGTTTGGGCACACGGCAGGGCTCAGAAGGGAAGGAGCACCATTTGACTTTTTGAATGGAAAATATGTTGGAATATTTAGCGGTTGCCATTTCGCATTTGGAGAGTCCCTGTGTGCCTAAACATTGGAGCTCCCCCACAAGTGACCCCATTTTGGAAACTAGACCCCCCAAGGAACTTATCTAGATGCATAGTGACCACTTTGAACCCCCAGGTGCTTCACAAATTGATCCGTAAAAAAAAGAAAGTACTTTTTTTTTCACAAAAAATTTCTTTTAGCCTCAGTTTTTTCATTTTCACATGGGCAACAGGAAAAAATGGATCCTAAAATTTGTTGGGCAATTTCTCCTGAGTACACAGATACCTCATACGTGGTCATAAAACACTGTTTGGGCGCACGGCAGGGCTCAGAAGGGAAGGAGCGCCATTTGACTTTTTGAATGGAAAATATGCTGGAATATTTATCGGTTGCCATGTCGCATTTGGAGAGCCCCTGTGTGCCTAAACAGTGAAAAAAAACACATGTGACACCATTTTGGAAACTAGACCCCTTATGGAACTTATCTAGATGTGTAGTGAGCACTCTGAACCCCCAAGTGCTTCACAGAAGTTTATAACGCAGAGCAGTGAAAATTAAAAAAAAATTTTTTTCCTCAAAAATGATTTTTTAGCCCGCTATTTTTTATTTTCACAAGGGTAACAGGAGAAATTGGACCACAAAAGTTGTTGTGCAATTTTTCCTGAGTACACCAATACCCCATATGTGGGGGGAACCACTGTTTTGGCGCATGGGAGAGCTCAGAAGGGAAGGAGCGCCATTTTGGAGTGCAGACTTGATGGAATGTTCTGCGGGCGTCATGTTGCGTTTGCAGAGCCCCTGATGTGCCTAAACAGTAGAAACCCCCCATAAGTGACCCCATTTTGTAAACTAGACCCCGCAATTTTGGCGTATGGATAATTATTGGACTCTTCTATTACTCCACTTACCAGAATCAAACGGGATAATACAGGCAGAATTGCCTTTGTACATTCTTATCATCCGTTCGCATATATCTTACACAAATCCATACGCCAATAATTGGCCCCTTCTCCATCGGGCCCATCCCGAAATTTTGGAGTTTTCCAAACCTTTCCTTCCTTGTTTTCGTCGGGCTCCGAATCTCAGAGATTCCCTTATTAGAGCTGATCTAGGTCCCACAAAACAAAGGACCACCCAAGGCTTCATAAAACGACCAAGAGTAGGTACTTTTCCTTGTCTCAACTGTACCCAATGCTCCAATGTCCAAAAAGGTGAAACCATCCATCACCCCTACACGGGCAAAACATTTAAAATCCGGGGTTATTTCACTTGTAACACCCCATTTGTCGTCTACGCAATAAAATGTCAGTGTGGCCTTTTATATGTAGGCGAAACCACTCAACCAGCAAAGGATCGCATTTCTAAACATAACTCCACCATCCAATGTAAAAACACACTCCTCCCGATTTCATATCATTTTATCTCAGCGGGACACACCATTGCCCAGCTCAAATTCCAAATTTTGGAACAAGTCCCACAGCCTAGGAGGGGTGGCGATCGTATAAGACAATTAAAACGCCATGAGGCATATTGGATTCACACCCTTGATACCATGTCACCCAGGGGTTTGAATCGTGATTACAATTTAATATCCTTTGTCTAAAGTGATTATCCATCTTATTCACATTTCATTATGCATTGCCACACAGGTCGCCTCAGGGCACATGGATGTACATATGTGTATGTATTTGTGTACCGTTATTTGACATATACGTGTACAGTTTATCAATCATGTATTTATTTCACAGGGGCATCTTATGACCCACATAAAGAGTCCTCCCCTTTTTTCACGGTCTATTATATCCCATGTATTATGTATATTCGTACTCAGATCTTATATCAATATGCATATTTCTATTTCAATTTATTGTATTGAGCCATATTTCTCTGCTAATTTATTGCTTCTTTTTCTTTAGAGCCGATTATATTAAAGAAACATCTTGTTAGAAATCATCCTGGTCTCTCTGAAATGACACACTCGAGCACACCACCCTCCACTATCGGCTCTGTAGGACTCTGCTACATCCTGGCTCCACCCCTGGAACGCACCATCTGATCCGTGACACGCACAGCCATCACCTTCCGCTCTGGACACTTCCTGTTTCACATTCAATTCAGCCATTGACTGTTTCAGCGGTTACTCCCGCCCCTTCCTTTTTTCTTCTCCTCACATGCGATGCCAGCTAGCGACGCACATGGACTTGCGATGGATGCCGTGTCCTATTCACCGCCCTCATCTGTGACCAGATCCTATATCATTACTCAGGTATGGCCCCCTGCATTCACCACTAGCGGATTATATGTGCAAGTACATCGTGTGCACATCACATTTTATTTCCGGACTGAGCCACTGTTACATTACAGGTTTCTAAACCTCATCACCCCATTAATGGGTCTCTGCTCGCAGGATACCTGGTATGTAATGTCATACTATCACATTACTATATCTATTAGCAACGTCCAGTCCTCATCACATTCCTTCCCTCTTATCACCCACCAAATTTCACCAGTACTTACCGTCTCTGGTCTTTTGGGTAAACATCCCATTTCGGTACATTATGGTATGTCTCATTATTGAATCAATTCCGGTCTGATCTCTGAACTAGAATTATTTTGAGCTTCAGCTATATTTCTGACAATTAGTTCTATTTTCTACTGACCAATGTTTCTGTATATAATTTTTTGTACATACTTTATTTGTTCACTCTTATTATTTCTTGTTTATGTAGTGACTGACGAAGGTCTGATTGTTAAGACCGAAACGTTTCATAGCTACCGTGAACTACATTAAATATTCACCATTTACGTTAAGTTGAGTGCCGAGTTTATCTTTATCTATTTTCATGGTGTTGGAACCTACTCTGGCACCTACTATGGCTGTGCACACGCTTATCTTTTCATAACCCTAACCCTACGGCCCCGTGCACACATTGCGGATTCACTTGCCGATTTTTCCATGCGGATTTTGCTAAATCCGCAGGTAAAATTACCTGCGTTTTAGCTGCAGATTTAGCACAGATTAAGGGCCTGTGCACACGTTGCGGATTTACTGCGGTTTTGCTGCGGTTTTTGTGCGGATTTGCCCTGCGGTTTTACACCTATAATGGAATAGGTGTAAAAACGCTGCGGAATCCGCACAAAGAATTGACATGCTGCAGATTTAAAACCGCACCAAATCTGCGCGGAAAAATCTGCAGCATGTGCACAGCGTTTTTTGTTTTACCATTTATTTACATTGTACTGTACATGGTTTCCGGATCCGCAGCAAAATCCGCAACGTGTGCACAGGAAAAAAAAAAAAAAGGGTCTTGTACCTGTGGGTCGGGTGACCTTTCAGTGACCCCGGTCACCCGACCCGCAGTAACATGATTTATACCATGACGCCTATGTAGGCTCATGGGTCGGGATGCCACTGGTTTTCATGACGCCTGCGTAGGCGTCATGGGTCGGGAAGGGGTTAAAGGGAACCTGTCAGCAGGATTGTGCTGTGTAACCTACACACAGTGTAAGGTTGGCGCCATTATACTGATTACAATGATACCTGGTGATAAAATCTGTCTTGTGGTTGTTGTTTGAACTTTATTTTCAGTTTTGAGTTAAAAATATGCATATACAGTAAAGGATTAATCTGCTGAAGCTGCCTACACCCCGCACTGAGAGCCCCCTGCCAGGGGAAATTAAGTTTATTTCTCCCAGCAGCCTCTGGAATTCAGTCATAGGTGTGGCTTCAGTAACTGCTCAGTGAATAGTGAGCGGCGGATGTAACCACGCCCCAGCACTGACTGACAGCCAGCTCAGCAATAAAGCCAGCTGTAACTTAATGCCAGGATGTGGTTATAGCCGCTGCAGTGACTGAAGCCATGACTCTATGACTGAAAGCACCTATGTAACTGAAAGTTAATTTTCTTCCGGCAGCTGGGCTCTTAGTGCGGGAATTTTTAGAACCCTATTAATCTGCAGATTAATATCGGGTTTCTTTACGTAACATGTTCCCCTTATGCAATTTGTCTACTGCCAGGGTCGTAAGAAGTGTTACAGAAATTCTCTAAATCATGAAGCAGAGTGGCGCATTACGTTGCATAACTATTGGACAGTAAAATGATAAAATGATGGCACTTTTGTAAAGTAAGAATGTTTGAAAAATACTTTTTGAGGCTTAAGGAAAAATGAGTAAATTTTTGGATAAATGATTAAAATCCCCTTAAACTTAATATTTAGTATTACAATTTGAGAGTCCTCATTGGTTGATACCTTTTAATGGCTAACTCAAAAGATGATAGCCAGTTAGCCATTAAAAGGTATCAACCAATGAGAACTCTCATATTTTTATATTTTTCTGTCTAACATGGTACAAAGATATATATTTTTACTGTATCTTATTTAGTACAATAATTATCAAAGTGTACTTAAGTTTGAAGTTTTGAAGACAAACTAAAACTTTTTTTATTAATGTACAATATTTTACTCTTAAAATCTAGTAATATTATAAATACATTTCTTGACTTTGAGTTTCAAGAATTTTACACCTAAAGCTAAATTCATAATTCTGATCATAGTATATTTTGAGAGCTTGAATGACAGTTACACCACTGAGCAAATAAACTATTAGGTCACATTTCTTGTTTCATGCTGTGTGTAGCCTTTAGGAAGTTTTGATATTTTTATATAAGAACAATGTTTGGATGACAACCTATGTAATTTTACCTATGTACGCCATCTAATAAAATGTCTGGTAAGGTAATGATGTAATTCATTTTTCATATTTTTCATATTTCGTGTTTGCAAGCTATAGCGCTACAGTGTGCTACCTTTTCTTCTTGTATGTATATGAGTTGGTGACTCTAGGTTTAGCACCTGTTCACACTGAATCTAAGTTTGGATGTGCCGGTCAGTTTTTTGATATGTATTCATTTACCTTCTGCCTGAGCACTCCACCTGGTGGTCACAGGCCTTTTAATTACAGCAGGTTCATCACCCCTCCACAGAGATGTAGATTTTAGTCTGAAAAGAGGATTCATAGGTTCCCATGCAGACAGACTTTTCTAAAGTGAGGATAGGCATTAGTTAGGGACCTGATATACGAGAAGAGCCTTGACGTGGCTATCAGGCTCACATAATTTGGCCATCTTATGCGCTAAGACTTCTCAATTTTTCATATTTCTAAGGTAATGATGTAATTCATTTTTCATATTTTTCATATTTCGTGTTTGCAAGCTATAGCGCTACAGTGTGCTACCTTTTCTTCTTGTATGTATATGAGTTGGTGACTCTAGGTTTAGCACCTGTTCACACTGAATCTAAGTTTGGATGTGCCGGTCAGTTTTTTGATATGAGGATGAATAGCAATGATGGCTTACCGCCACTCTGCACTACCGGACACCGGGTCCGAGCTTGCTAGTACCTTCACGGCTAGTGGGAAAAACCGGAGACCCTGCTGGACTTCAGGTCACAGAGGGGCCCAACAGTGCTGATACGTAACCGGGGTCAGGAAGAACAGGAGTCTGGTCAGCGCAACCATTGGAGACTTAGTTCTGTCCAAAAGAAGGCTCCACCACAAGGTCAGCCGGGCGTAGCAAAGAGAATGGAGTTAAACTTTGTTTCATGCAAGTTAGAAACTCACACACATATAGACGTAAGGAGGCCCTACACCTACTCAGTGATTACTGGACGTGCATCCTCCACCCTGACGGCCTCCCGGGACGTGCCTGCAACTTCATCACCAGTAAAGGTACAGAAAGAGACTGTCTTGTGTGTGTCTGCATTATTGCTCCTTCACCCCTGCACCACCATATACTCCGAGGGATCAGCCTCGCCTGTGGGAGACTTAACACCTTGCTGCCCCAAACCCTCAGAGGATCTACATTGCAGCTCTGGTCACCCTGACCAGGAACCACAGGTGGTGTCACGAACATTTCTACAATCCCCTGTAAATATCCCCCTTTAGTGAGCGCCAGGCACGACCGAGCTGCGCTACCTACATCCCCAGTAAGTGAACGGGCTCGGTGCCGAGTACCCCAAAACCCTGGTACGTGCGACTCACTTGCTCTGCCTCCTGTCTGTCACTGCATGCCGCATGCTGCTCACACTTGGAGAAAATCTATGGCAACTTATGGTCCTCACTATCTTTACCCTTGTTTTTCATTGACTCTGCACATCTTTTTTGCATCTGAACTGTTTTTGTCCTCCCTTTAACTGTTTGCCTCACTGCGTGGAGCATTGCCCTGTTATAGTAAAACTGTTAAACCTTGCTCTGCTTCCTGTCTGTCACTGCATCCCGCATCCTGCTCACACTTGGAGAAAATCTGTGGCAACTTATGGTCCTCAATGAAGCCTACACATTGCCCATGCATAAACTGCATCATTGAATGACAAGGCTTTCAAAGTTTTTAAGATGTGATTTTTAAATAAGAAATACAATATTTTAATAGGGTCTCTTGAGACCCAATCTTCGCTGAATCTATTGTTAAACATCTTTAGCAAGTTTAGTAATATTTCAAATAAATGGCATTTTGCTTCCAACTTCAAAGACACCATTTTTATTTCTATTGTTTAACTTCTACTATGTTTTATTAGGACAATGCAATCATGTTTTACATACATTGAAATGTTGCTCTGATTTGCTTTCCCCAAGAGAGAATAAGCTGGTTTGAAATTCTCATTACTAAGCAATAATTAAAATCTACGTCATTTGCTGTTAGCAATCTGGTATTGCTTCCTGCCAAAAAAGTTGAAGTTCTCTGAGCAATATAATTTTTACCATTAAGTTTTCAGCCAGTTTGTATAATTTCAATGAGGTCTTTAAGGGATGCAAATGACAATAATCTTACAACTCTACACGGAGACCTCTGGGAAATTGGGAAGTTTAATGTCTTTCTGCTCATGCATGTATTGTGGCAATCAGACTACACAGATGAGCGTACTATTCAGTCTAATCCATGTATTAGACTCCTACATTTCCAATAGTATAAAAATAAAAATGCATAAATTATATCAGCCCCTAACCCTTCTTACTAGATGCATAGCGCAGTAAGAATAGTTCCAGTATGCAGTAACAGATAGGATGGATATTGAAAAAGAAACAGCACTCATCATTTCTTCTTAAAAAAGGTTAATGTCCTTTACTCCATGTGGCGGTACAATCCTTTAACATGCAGGGGGAACGGGAAAGTGAAGGAGGACAACAGCCATTTTTCGCCTATCGCAGCGCTTCTGCCAGTCCAGACATACAGAGACGAACAACCACCTCCCTTTTACCAGATGAGCATGTGGTAGACGTAAAAATGCAATCAACTGACGTAGACATATCATAACTCTCTTTTATAAAAACATAGATAAATCAAACCTGTCATTAACCCCTTTACCCCAAGGGTGGTTTGCATGTTAATGACCGGGCCAATTTTTACAATTCTGACCACTGTCCATCTATGAGGTAATAACTCTGGAACGCATCCATGGATCCCGGTGAGTCTGACATAGTTTTCTCATGAAATATTGTACTTCATGATAGTGGTAAAATTTCTGTGATATGACTTGTGTTTATTTTATAAAAAAACGGAAATTTGGTGAAAATTTTGAAAATTTCGCAATTTTCCAACTTTGAATTTTCATACCCTTAATCACAGAGATATGTCACATAAAATACAACATGAGTAACATTTCTCACATGTCTACTTTACATCAGCACAATTTTGTAACCAAAATTTTTTTTCGTTAGAAAGTTGTAAGAGTTAAAAATTAAACAGCGATTTCTCATTTTTACACCATTTTTTTTTTAAGGGACCACATCACATTTGAAGTCACTTTGAGGGGTCTATATGATAGAAAATACCCAAAAGTGACAGAATTCTAAAACCTGCACTCCTGAAGGTGCTCAAAACCACATTCAAGGAGTTTATTAACCCTTCAGGTGCTTCACAGGAATTTTTGGAATGTTTAAAAAAATTAACATTTAACTTTTTTTCACAAAAAATGTATTCGGATCCATTATTTTTAATTTTACCAAGGGTAACAGGAGAAATTGGACCCCAAAAGTTGTTGTACTATTTGTCCTGAGTATGCTGATACCCCATATATGTGGGGGTAACCACTGTTTGGGTGCATGGCAGAGCTCGGAAAAGAAGGCGCACCGTTTGACTTTTCAATTATGAATTGGCTGGAATTGAGATCAGACACCATGTCGCGTTTGGAGAGCCCCTGATGTGCCTAAAAAGTGGAAACACCCCAATTCTAACTCCACCCCTAACCCCAACACACCGTTAACCCTAATCCCAGCCCTAACCCTAATCCCAACCGTAACTGTAGTCCTAACTTTAGCCCCAACCCTAACGCTAACTTTAGCCCTAACCCTAACCCTAACTTTAGTGCCAACCCTAACTATAGCCGCAACCCTAACAGTAACTTTAGCACTAACCATAACCCTAATGGGAAAATGGAAATACATACATTTTTTCTATTTTATTATTTTTCCCTAGCTAAGGGGGTGATAAAGGGGGTTTTATTTACTATTTATAGTGGGTTTTTATAGCGTTTTTTTTATGTTTGGCTGCTGTCACACACTAAAAGACTCTTTTTATTGCAAAAAATAGTTTTTGCATCACCACATTTTGAGAGCTATAATTTTTCCATATTTTGGCCCACAGAGTCATGTGAGGTCTTGTTTTTTGCGGGATGAGTTTACGTTTTTATTGGTACCATTTTCGGGCACATGACATTTTTTGATCACTTTCTATTCTGATTTTTGGAAGACAGAATGAGCAAAAACAAGCAATTCATGAATGTCTTTTGGGGGGGCGTTTACACAGTTCCGCGTGTGGTAAAATTGATAATGCAGTTTTATTCTTTGAGTCAGTATGATTACAGTGATACCTCATTTATTTTTTTATGTTTTGGCGCTTTTATATAATAAAAACTATTTTATAGAAAAAATAATTGTTTTTGCATCACTTTATTCTGACAGCTATAACTTTTTTACTTTTTTGCTGATGATGCTGTATGGTGGCTCATTTTTTGCGGGACAAGATGACGTTTTCAGCGGTACCATGATATTTATATCCGTCTTTTTGATCACGTGTTATTCCACTTTTTGTTCGGCGGTATGCTGATAAAGCATTGTTTTTTTGCCTTGTTTTTTTTTCTATGGTGTTCACTAAAGGGGTTAACTAATGGGACAGTTTTATAGGTTGGGTCATTATGGACACGGCGATACCAAATATGTATACTTTTATTGTCTAGATTTTTTTTCAGTCAAATATTTATTTATTGATAGAATAAATATTTTTTATTATTATTTTTTATGTTTTTTTTAAATATTTTTACAATTATTTAAAAAAAAATTGTATTTCATTCTTACTTTTACACTTTGTTCCACTATGGGACACTCATTTTGTGAAGGCTGATCGCTTATTTGGCATGCAGATGAAGCAGCATCTGCATGCTATAGAAGCCATGAGCGCTGCACTCTGTGCACACTTATCTGAGAGACTTCCTGATATGCACTTCGCATGACAGGAAGTTTCTCAGCTCTGGAGACCTGGATGTCATCATGACGATATCGGGTCTCCATGGCAGTGATCTGGGTCTCCAATCCAAAGGCAGAGGGGCTGTCAGCACCTGCTCCAGCTCCGGAACGCTGCGATCTTGTTTGATCGCAGTGTTCCGGGGGTTAAAGTGTCAGGAGCAGTCTGTGACCACTCCTGGCACTTAGTGTCGGGTGTCAGCTGTGAGAATCGTTTTGCCTATATAAAAGTAACCACATGGGCAAAAAATGACATATACAATAAATTTTTAGCTGCATGTTATAAAATTCCTGACTTCATGCAATACAGGGTTCATTTTCAAAGGATTAATAGTTAAATGACGATCGCAAAAAGAACATCAGTTAAGAACAAAGGAGACTAGTGAAAGATTTGTGTTCAATTTTCAGCACAGCCCTATTCATAATATTTTGAGACAAGCGATAAACAGAAATTGGCATTTATTGGAAAATGACAAGGACCATAATATCCTAGCAAGGGATAGACCAATTGTATCATTTAAATGTCAAAATATTGGGGACATATTAATAAAACACAGAATTTCTCCTGATATGAATAACTGACTGGATAGATCCCATCCCAAAGGTTATTTCAAATATAGAAGTTGCTCTTTTTGCATCTATTAGATGTGCCTATTCTGGCACTTTGCTCGGCTCTTCCCACTTGCCCTGTAGCGGTGGCAAGTGGGGTAATAGTTGTGGGGTTGATGTCACCTTTGTATTGTCAGGTGACATCATGCCCATGGCTTAGTAATGTAGAGGCATCTATAAGACACCTGTCCATTACTAGAAATAAAACAAAACAGTTTTCCATTTTTATTTAAAAATAAACACAGTTATACTCATCTAATGCCTAATTCCATTGAAGCCCTCGCCTTCTGTAACAAAACAAAAATAAAAAACAACAATATCCCTCACCTGTCCGACATTCTGTCCCACGCCGTAATCCATGTCTGGGGAAAAACAGTTTTCAACCTGGATGGTGCCAAGATGCGACCATCCTATTTCCTAATGTAAATTATATATGTAAAAATTATGTAGGATAAATAAAATAGAATATTTTGTATTACTATTTAAAAAAAAACATATTTTAGTGTTTGCATCTGTGTATTAATGTGCTATAAACGCTAACATTAGCCCGTGTTAACATAGCAGCTTGACATTTAAAGGGGAATCTATTACTCAAGCATGTCATTATTATTTGCACAATCGTTTAGGGGCTGACGCTGTTGATCAGATCGATCAGCATTTTTAGACTACCATCAATCAAGGAGGAGAGAAACCTAAGCAGCATTCTGATAGAGAAATGTGCGTAAAGGTTTCTATTTTATGAGATGGTATTAAACACTGAATGATCTATAATGAAGTATTTGTAGCAGACTGCATAAAATGTCATCAGTAGATTAGAGTAAAGTGATACACTGAACACTATATATTTGAAACTTAAAAAAGAGGCTAGACTTAGGAAAGGTTTCGAAATGTATAACTATAAAATAGTACTTGGAATCGTGAGACTTATGTGTTCCAAGTGGCTAATTTTTTGATCCTGGGTAAGATATCAGAGTATTCTAATTAAAATCAAAGTTTATATTTAATTTTCTGTTACATATGTGAGAGGGGAAATGGGTAAAAGAGGGTCGTGGAGTGTTGTTTTTTTTTCAAATAAAGGACTTTGCTCTCTGTGTGTGTTTTTTTTTTACTTAAACTGACGGGGTTCACAATGGAGGTGGGTGTCTTATAGACGCTTCTCCATTACTAACCCTTAGGCTTGATTTCAGCTGACATTACAAAGCTGACATCAACCCCAATACTATTACCCCACTTGCCACCACACCAGGGCAAGTGAGAAGAGTGGAGGCTGAGCACCAGAATTGGCACATCTAATGAATGTGCCATTTCTGGTGTGACTGAGGGCTGATGTTCTCAGTCTGAGATTGGGCCAATATCCATGGCCTTTGCTGGTTATTAAAAATAGGAAGACCCCATGTAATTTTTGGGGGGGAATCACCCATTGTTAATAACCAGTAAAGTCTAAGTAGACAGCTGTGAACTGATAGTAATAGCCTGGGAAGCCCCCCCTTCCCAGACTATAAACATCAGCCCCCAGTTGTCGGCTTTCCCTCAGCTGATTAAGAAAATTAAGGGAGAGCCCACTCCATTTTTTTTCTTTAACTTATTTAATTATTAGCTAAATACATGTACAGCAAACTACACATGCACTGTACTAATATATATCTCACTGACATATTTCTATACATATCTGTATGTAAGATTGTTTTATTAGTTCGAAAACTAGATTGAAATGATAGAGAATTACTGTATGTAAGAGAAAAATCGCATTGGACTCGCATGACACTTGCATGACAATCGTCCTTCTTTTCAGGAATAACATCGGACCGATTTTATTTATGCTAATGAGTGTGAGCCATAAGCTGCAGCCTAATAAAAGCTACAACCTAAGGCCTCGTTCCCACTAGTATTTAGAAAAATCACTCTGACATTGATCCAGAAAAGTAGGACGACTGCCATGCGGGTGTCATGCGAGTACAATGGTATTTTTCTCACATAGCACCCGTATGACATCCATATGACAAGTGTTTTTTTTCTTTTCAACTAGTATTCTACCATCATTTACAGGACCATTCACAGTGTTCTATGCTCCAGAATGGTAATGTATCCGAAAAATCCGACGGCATATGGATGGTCCTCGTACCGTCTGCTATTTTGCTCACACCCATTTACTTATTTTGGCAAGTCTCATCTGATATACGCGGCCATTCACATTTTTTACTCAGTTTGACTTCAGCTGAGGAAAAAATCGTAGATGACCACTTACTCATTGCATAACAATGGTGCGAGTGCAATGCGATTTTTTTCTCTCATTGCACTCGCCGAGTTTCTATGCAAGTGGAAACGACACCTTTGAAAGAGATAAAGAATTACTAGCACAGAGAGAATAAGAAAAGATCTGTTCTTGTGACTGAAGCATTCACTTGTTATTAGGGCTGAGTGACTGTTACCAATTATGACAAACATCCTAGCGACAACAAAACAGCTGGGAAAGCAGATACACACCCCAAAGGGAGTCTGAAAGCTAATGCTAGTTTGTAATGGAGTGTGACATGATAATTGAGTAACCAACTATTGTGAGAAGCTTGTGGAATGATATCCCAAATGTTTGACCCAAGTCATTCAGTTTAAGGGCAATGGTACCAAATAATAATGAAATGTATGTAAACTTTTGACTTTGGAGTAAGAAATAAAAATGAATATCTATGGAATATAGACTAGAATTAGACTGGCATTTGACTGTAAGGTAACAGACTTTAACACCACTACAATGTTTCGGCTTCTTTTTACTATCACCCCCATACTACTTCATTTTTCCCTATCTCCTGTAATCCCCCCACCTAGTAAGGAACTAGTCATTTCCCCCTCCATCCTCCCCAGCCATCTCACCTCTTCCTCAGAACTGATCCTCCACATTCAATCCTTTTTCTCTAGGCACACACGCCCAGATCATGCCCTATCCTACTCACACCTTCGAACGCTCTGTCTGCTTATCCTCATTGCTGGCGACGTATCCCGAAATCCTCGCCCTCCTCAACGCATCCCCACACTCATTTCTAACACCCTGCCATGATCCTCTACACTTTTTTGCAACCATGACAACCTCATACCCATTCACCCAGCCCCTACTCCCCCGGTCCCCTTACCTGGAGCACCTTGGAACGCACGCTCTGTCTGCAATAAACTGTCGTTCATGCATGACCTCTTTATCACCAACAAACTCTCCTTCCTCGCCATCACTGAAACCTGGCTCACTCCCTCTGACACAGCCTCTCCAGCTGCGCTTTCCTATGGTGGATTCCATCTCTCACACCCTCGTCCCAGCAATAAACGTGGTGGAGGAGTTGGCTTGCTCCTCTCCAATACCTGTTCCTTTACCCCAATTCCTCTACCACCCTCCGCTATTATTCCCTCGTTCGAGGTGCACTCCGTCCGCATCTATTCCCCCTCCAACCTCCAGCTGGCTGTCATCTACCGCCCCCAGAACTAGCCATCTCCACCTTTCTCGACCACTTTACCACCTGGCTACTCCATTTCCTCTCTGCTGACATCCCCACCATCATCATGGGTGATTTCAACATCCCCAATGACATTTCCACCCCGCTGCCTCTAAACTTCTATCGCTCACGGCTTCCCTCGGCCTCACTCAATGGTCCTCTGCGGCCACCCACAAAGATGGTCACACGCTGGACCTTATCTTCACCTGTCTCTGTTCCCTCACTAATCTCACTAACTCAACCCTCCCCCTGTCTAACCACAACCTACTGACATTCTCTTCCCTCTCCTCTCCTAGTACGCAACCCCCACTCCACAAACTTACTCACCCTCGCAGGAATTTCAAACACCTCAATTTACAATCACTCTCTGAGTCCCTTCTCCCTCTTATAGACATAGCTTCCCTTCATGACACAGATGCTGCTGCCACTTTTTATAACACCACAATAACAGCCACACTTGATTCGGCCGCCCCCCTCATGCAGAGCAAAACTCGTACAATCAACAGGCAGCCCTGGCTGACCAACCTGACCAAAGAACTGAGACGGACTTCCAGGGCCGCTGAGCGGAGATTGAAGAGAACCCATTCTACCGAGCACTTCAACGCATACAAGCAGTCCCTTGCCAGCTTCAAGTCCATGCTCTCTGCCGCAAAACAAACTTACTTTGCATCTCTCATATCCTCCCTGTCTCACAACCCTAAACAGCTCTTCAACACTTTCAATTCTCTACTCCATCCCACAGCACCTCCTCCCTCTCCTCTCATTTCTGCTAAAGCCTTTGCCTCTGTAAGGTTCTTTGTCTCTTTTGACATGTTCCTTGAAACTCAGTTTTCCGTCGGCCATTTTGCTTTCTGTCTTGCTGCAGCTATCTTGCCCTCAGTTAATATGGAGGTTCCAGCTTTCATGTTCCCGCCCTGATTCTCTCCTCTTGCTTCTTAAGCAGCCTCAGCTGAACAATCAGTGCTCCTGAAACAAGCTTCAGTCAGCCTGTGACCTGACTCCTGGAAACCTAGGATTTTGGACTCCAGCTATTTCCTACTGAGGAACTTTGGAACACTTTTGGACTCTGGAAACCTGCTGTCTGGTGAATCCATGTTTGCAGAGGAATTACGGTACAGAGAAGAGATCCTGAACCTGCTTTGGAGAGTTATTGTAGAGCTTGAAGTTACTCTGGCCTGCTGTGTCTCCTGCCTCTGTTCCTGCAAACTGTGTGACCTTTTCTGCATGCTTGTATGAAGTAATACAAGTCATTTCATATCAACCTGTGTCTCATGTGTTTTCCTCGCACCCAAGCGCAAGACGCTATAGGAACTGTACACTATACATGACAAGATTCAGGAGCCAATGTTTAGTGTCTGCTGGGTCTTTCCTTTTCTCTTCTCCTTCCAGCACTTCTGCCTTAAAAGATCTGGAAGATGGAGGCCCGCATAAAGGAGCTTTGCGGAGTGACTGATACAATCCTTGCAGATATACAGACTATAAAGACCCGTTTTGCAAGCCTACAGGACCTCACTAATCATAATTTGCAAGTGTTTGGACAAACTACCCAGGAATTACGAGCCAGGATTGAGGCTCTAGAGCAGGGGTGGGCAATTAATTTTGCCAGGGGGCCGCATGAGAAATTGGGATGGTTTTAGAGGGCCGAACTAATATAATTACCTCGTTCTACCCAATACTGTATATATACATATATATATATATTGTGAGACAGTGAAGGAATATGTGTTGAATGGGGTGTACATTTCACCTAGGTATAAGGGAAATGTGTGGCTTTGTAAACCTAGTGGTAGAGAAAGGTCACTACACCTCACATTCAGCCCACACTTGCAGCTCAGGCCTGAAGCCACTCAGCTGTTAATTAGGAGACCAGAAGTAGGTGTCTGCAAACACAATCAGAGAGCTGGCTTACCCTGGACACAGGAAGGTGTCCCGGCACAAGAAGCAGTCTCCAGGAGTGTGAGCTGGCTTAGTCTGGACACAGGAAGGTGTCCCGGCACAAGAAGCAGTCTCCAGGAGTGGGAGCAGGCTCAGTCTGGACACAGGAAGGTGTCCCGGCACAAGAAGCGTCTCCAGGAGTGTGAGCTATCTCAGTCTGGGTGCAGGAAGTACCCCGGACACAGGAGTAGTCTCAGTGAGAATCCGTGCGAATAGCGGCTGAATAGGAGTGGATCTCTCTCAAGTCTGGACGCTGAAGGGGCCTTCAGACACAAGGAGGAGTATCTGTGAAACTCCATACTGGTAACATATATCATATGTGTTGTTTTGGGCCAGGCTGGTAGAGCCGGGACCCGGATAAATAGGGAAATCGATCTATGTGTATGTAATGTGTGTAGTACAGTTCATATAGCGTCTTGTGCTTGGGTGCGATGAAAACACAGGAGTCACAGGTTTGATATAGAAAGTCTTGTATTACTTCATACAAGTTGGCAAAAATAGTCACACAGTTTGCGGACACAGAAGCAGGAGACACAGCAGGCCAGAGTAATCTAAGCTCAGCAATCACTCTCCACAACAGGTTCAGGATCTTCTTCTCTGTTACCGTAAGTCCATGCAAACGTGGGTCTTTCAAAGAGCAGGGTTCAGAGTCCACAAGTGCTTCAGAGTTCCTCAGTAGGAATAGCTGGAGTACAAGGTCCAAGGCTTCAGGAGTCAGGTCACAGGTTCACTGCAGGCTAGATTCTGAAGCACTGATTGCTCAGCTGTGGCTGCTTAAGAAGCAAAAGGAGAGAATCAGGGCGGGAACATGCAAGCTGGAAACTCCATTTTGACTGAGGGCAAGATAGCTGCAGCAAGACAGAAAGTAAAATGGCTGACGAACAAACTGAGTTTCAGGAACATGTACACAGAAACTTACATTACTCCCCCTTAGGGACAACCTCCGGATGACCTCAGACCAGGCTTGTTGGGTACCTCTGATGAAACTGACGGAGCAAGCGAGGAGCATTAACGTTATTGACTGGTTCCCATGAGTTGTCCTCCACTGGGTAGCCCTGCCATTTAATCAGATATTGTAACTGATTTCTATACAACCTGGAATCTAAAATCCTTTCCACCACAAATTCTTCCTGACCATCGACTAGCACTGGGTCAGGGCAAGGAGAAGAACGTCCAGGAAACGTATTGGGTGTCGCAGCCTTTAGTAGGGATACATGAAAGACAGGTGGATTCTCATAGTTCTGGGCAGTTGAAGACGACAAGCAACGGCACTTATAATTTTACTGATTTTATAGGGTCCAATGTACTTATGTCCCAACTTAGACGATGGAATCCTTAACTTAAGATTTCTGGTTGACAGCCAGACCAAGTCTCCTACCTTGAAAGCTGGTGCAGGTTTACGAAATTTATCTGCTGCTTTCTTGCACCTTTCCTGAGCCGATTCCAGATTCTCCTTTAGAAGATCCATATTCTTCTGTAAAGACGTGATTCTTTCAGCCACTGCTGGTAAAGGCGTTTCTATGGGAAATCGTGGTAGAATGTTAGGATGATAACCTAGATTAGAGTAAAAAGGAGACTGCTTAGTGGAGGCACTCTGAGAGTTGTTATAAGAGAACTCAGCTAATGGAAGTAGATCCACCCAATCATCCTGTAGGTGGCAGATAAAGCAGCGGAGATACTGCTCCAGGGTTTGATTGGTTCGTTCGGTCTGTCCATTAGTCTGGGGATGAAAAGCAGAAGAAAGGTTTACTTTAATGTCCAATGCTGCACAGAAATTTTGCCAAAACCTAGAAGTGAATTGCACCCCTCGATCCGAAATAACCTCATCCGGTACTCCATGTAAGCGAAACACATCTTTAATCATCAAATCTGATGTCTGTTTTGCAGTGGGTAAGCCGACACAAGGGATAAAATGAGCTGCCTTTGTTAGACGGTCAACCACTACTAGAATGGTGTTCTTCCCTTGAGAGGTTGGTAACTCCACAATGAAGTCCATAGAAATGGATCCCCACGGGCGGGACGGGGTGGGAAGAGGCTGTAACAGACCAGTTGGTGAGGAGCGAGGTGTTTTGCATCTTGCACAGACTTCACATGAAGTGACATAGTTTAAAACATCCTTCCTGCAAGTGGGCCACCAAAAGAAACGAGAAATAAATTCCTGTGTCTTTAGAATTCCTCTAAGCCCAGCTATCTTGGAATCGTGAATGAGTTGCAATACTCTCAATCTGACTGTTTCAGGAATATACAGGCGTTGTCCCTGAATCCACACACCATTCTTAAAGACAAGACTTACGTCCCTTGGGGGTTGTGCCAAAAAGGAATCCGCATGGTATGCTTCCTTGATGTCTTTAAGTAGGTCTTGATTATGAATCACTCCTAGGAATCTAGAGTCAGGAAGAATAGTCTTAGGAGGAGTAATTGGACGTGTCTCTGCTGAGTAAATCCTAGAGAGTGCATCAGCCTTTCCATTGCGCGATCCTGGTCTATAAGAAATGATAAAATTAAATTGGTTTAAGAAAAGATTCCAGCGAGCCTGGCGAGGAGTCAGGCACTTAGCCGACCTGATAAATTCAAGGTTACGATGGTCTGTCAGGACGACTATTTGCTGTGCAGCTCCCTGAAGAAGGTGTCTCCATTCTTTGAAGGCGGCAATAATGGCCAACAACTCTCTATTGCCCACATCGTAGTTCCTCTCAGCCGAAGACAACTGCTGGGAAAAGAAAGCACAGGGATGCAAGACATTCTTCTCACCTGTTCTCTGAGAGAGTATAGCTCCAACGGCACAGTCTGAAGCATCCACCTCTATTATGAAGGCAAGCTCGGGGTTGGGATGTACTAGGATAGGTGCAGTGGTAAATTTATCTTTTAGACGGGAAAATGCTTCCTGGGCTTGGGGAGTCCAGGAGAACCTAGACTCTTTCCGGGTAAGTTGGGTGATAGGTGACACTACCTCCGAGAAATTTCTAATGAAACGTCTATAGAAGTTGGCAAACCCGATGAAGCGCTGTACCTCCTTCACATTTCTAGGACTTGGCCAATCCTTGATGGCTTGGGTTTTGCTTCCATCCATACTAATTCCTTGTGTAGACAGTACATACCCCAGAAATTGAATTTCGGTCCTATGGAATTCACACTTTTCAAGTTTGATGTAAAGATGATTTTGTCTTAGACGTTCCAAGACCATTCTCACATGTCCATGATGTTCCTCTGTGGAGTTAGAAAAAATTAGAATATCATCCAAATAAATCACCACGAATGTATCTAGGAGATCCCTGAAGATGTCATTCACCAAGTGTTGGAAAGTGGCTGGGGCGGTACTCAGACCAAAAGGCATAACTAGATATTCAAAGTGTCCATAGCGTGACCTGAATGCAGTCTTCCATTCATCCCCAGGTCTAATACGGACTAAGTTATAGGCCCCACGAAGATCTAGTTTAGAGAAAATTTTGGCATGTCGCACTCTCTCCAATAACTCAGGGATTAAAGGCAATGGATAACGGTTTCTAATAGTAACCTTATTGAGTTCCCTATAGTCTACGCAGGGTCTCAGAGATCCATCTTTCTTCTTTACAAAGAAGATGGGTGCACCTGCAGGAGATGAAGAGGGGCGTATGAAGCCCTTAGCTAGATTTTCATCTATGTAATCCTTTAAAGCCTTTAGCTCGGGCCCCGCCAGGGGGTAGATCTTACCAAAAGGTATCTCTGCTCCAGGCAATAATTCAATTGGACAATCATATGGACGGTGAGGAGGAAGCTGGTCAGCGTTCTTCTTGTCACATAAATCCACATAGTCCTGGTATACAGCTGGTAGTTCAGGGACTGACATGGTTCCTTTAGGAACAGAGCAAGCTGAAACTTTTGGACTCATCTGTTTCTCTGGAAAGTGTAATTCCTTGGTCTCCCAGTTAATCGTAGGATTCTGAGCCTGCAGCCATGGTAGCCCTAGAATAATGGGAAAGTGGGGAGAAGAGATAAGCATAAAGGACAGTTTCTCTTGATGATCTTTACCCATAAGAACCCTCAAAGGCTCTGTTTCCTGATCCACTGGTCCAGAGGTCAGCAGGGAGCCATCCACAGTTTCCATCTGTACTGGAGTAGCCTTCTTCACTGAACGTATCCCCTGTTTCAGAGCAAAGGAGACATCCATAAAATTTCCACTTGCCCCTGAGTCGATCATAGCAGAGCTAGACACCCAAGTTTGAATCAACCCAGAGTTTGATGGAAAGAAAGCAATGAGAATTGTTTTTCTTACAACTCAGCTGGGACACCGCTGAGGAAACTTGAAAAATGGCAGCGTTTACACAGTCAACGTCCTCAGAGGTAACGGAGTTTAAGTCCGAGAAATCAAGATCTGTTGCTGCAGATCTCTCTGGAGCCTGAGGCTCGGACCTGACAGATCCCCTCTCGCAACACTCACAGTGAATGAGTGCTGCAGTAGTCTTACGAGAACGGCTGGGGCAGTTTATAATGAAGTGCCCTGACTTACCACAATAGAAACATAGATTCTCCTTAAAACGATGTTCCTTGCGTGCATCACTAACCCGTCGTTGTAAAGAGTCTACCTGCATGGGTTCAGGTTCAGGTTCCCGTGTAATCCTACTCAAAGGTTCCTTAGCTGGAGAGGAAGGTAGGAAAAGGTTAGTGCGATTGCTTTCAAACCATCTCTCTTGCCTGCGTTCAGTCAGACGAGTATCAATACGGATGCAGTAGTTAATAAAGTCACCTAACGCAGTGGGAGGGTCGGCACGAGCAAGTTCATCCTTAATCAGTGGAGATAACCCCTTTCGAAAAATAGATTTTTTGGCGGAACTGTCCCAGGTGGTATCAAGGGCCCATCTCCTGAAATCCAAGGCATATTCAGCTACCGAGTGCTTACCTTGGCGCAAAGCTAACATGGCTGCTTCAGCTGTTGCACCTCGATTGGGGTCATCAAACACCTGCCCCATGGCTGAAATAAAATCATCAAGGTGATTCAAACAATCATCCTCAGTCTCAATCAGAGGGTTTGCCCACATTAAAGCCTTGTTGGTAAGCAACATAATTATAGTAAGCACCTTAGATCGTTCAGTGGGAAATTGTGAAGCATGTGCAGAAAAAAAAAGATTGCATTGATTAATAAATCCCCTGAATTTCTCACGTTCACCGCCAAAACGAAAAGGGGGCAACTTGGGAATCCCAGAACTCGGGGCTACGGCAGGAGCCTGGACTCGCCCCTCTAGAACCTCAATCCTGGCTCGCAAATCCTGGGCAGTCTGTCCAAACACTTGCAAATTGTGATTAGTGAGGTCCTGTAGGTTTGTAAAACGGGTCTTTATATTCTGCAAATCTGCAAGGATATTATCAGTCACTCCGCAAAGTTCCTTTATGCGGGCCTCCATTTTCCAGATCTTTTAAGACAGGAGTACTGGAAGAAAAGGAGAGGGGAAAAAAAAAACAATAGTGTTTACCTGTGGTAACACTGCAGAGAGAAAAAAAAATTAAGGGAACTGCTCACCTGGAATGGTTGTGAGAAGTCACAACCACTATCATCACAGAAGTTCAACCGGACATCTGATATCCACAGTTACAGCAGACAAAAAAGAGAAAAGAAAAAAAAAAACAATAGTGTTTACCTGTGGTAACACTGTAGAAAAAAAAAAACACTTAAGGGAATTGCTCACCTGGAATGGTTGTGAGAAGTCACAACCACTGTCATCACAGAAAGTACAACTGGACATCCGATATCCACAGTTAAAGCAAGTCGACCCAGCAGACACTAACGTTTGGCTTCAGAATCTTGTAATGTGTGTAGTACAGTTCATATAGCGTCTTGTGCTTGGGTGCGATGAAAACACAGGAGTCACAGGTTTGATATAGAAAGTCTTGTATTACTTCATACAAGTTGGCAAAAATAGTCACACAGTTTGCGGACACAGAAGCAGGAGACACAGCAGGCCAGAGTAATCTAAGCTCAGCAATCACTCTCCACAACAGGTTCAGGATCTTCTTCTCTGTTACCGTAAGTCCATGCAAACGTGGGTCTTTCAAAGAGCAGGGTTCAGAGTCCACAAGTGCTTCAGAGTTCCTCAGTAGGAATAGCTGGAGTACAAGGTCCAAGGCTTCAGGAGTCAGGTCACAGGTTCACTGCAGGCTAGATTCTGAAGCACTGATTGCTCAGCTGTGGCTGCTTAAGAAGCAAAAGGAGAAATCAGGGCGGGAACATGCAAGCTGGAAACTCCATTTTGACTGAGGGCAAGATAGCTGCAGCAAGACAGAAAGTAAAATGGCTGACGAACAAACTGAGTTTCAGGAACATGTACACAGAACCTTACAGTGTAATTAGTGGCTAGACAAGCCTAGGTTTTCTGTTTATGCTTTATTTTTATCTGTTTGCTGTGGACTTTAATAAAGCTGGTTGCGGCCAGTTTTCACCAGAACTGCTGTCTGAATGATCTGTTTTCGTGTCACTCTGTCTACCCAGACAGCGATTCTAGAGCTATATCCCCTGGAAATGTTACAATTGGCGGAGAATGCTGGGGCAGCGCAGTGGCTGATACAGTTAGTGCTGGAGTGTGCATGCAGCACAGTAGCTTAGAGACAGCAATAAAGGTGAAGTCTGTTGAAATAGCAGCAAAAAAAAAAAAAAAAAGTGTGTCAAGAGAAACGTCTGTTTGGAGCAGTCTTAAAGAGACAGGAGCCCTAATAGACTTTGCAAAGGAAAAAAAAAAAAAAAAGTGTCTGCACAGCAGAGCTGAATTTTTCTATGGAAAAGACTGTAGAGTGTGTATGTCTTGAGTGAAGACTGCCGTTGTTGAGACAGAGAAGTCTGACAGCATGGATGACAGCATGGAGGCGCTGTTTGAACAAATGGCGCAAGTTATTGTGCAACATAAGACTGCCGTGGTTGAGACAGATAAGTCCGGCAGTATGGAGGGGCTCGTTGAGTACCTGGTCCAGGCCCAGCGGACCATGGAGCAGCAGCGCCTGCAGCACCAGCAGTGCATGCAGCAGGTCCAGCGGAGCATGGAGCAGCAGCGCCTGCAGCACCAGCAGTGCATGCAGGAGCACCGGCAGCAATTCCTGCAGCAGCAGCAGCAGGAGAATAACCGGTTGTTGGAGCAGATTGCAGCTCTCAGCACCTCGTCCCAGAGTAATGTTGTGAAGGCACCTGACTTGTCCGCTGTAAAGAAGGCGGTAAGACGGTCCCTGAAAAAGATGACACCTCGTGATGATGTGGAGGTATATCTCACTAGATTTGAGGAACTGGCAGAGAAGGAGAATCTGCCCCTATCTGAGTGGGCCATGATGGTCGCACCCTATCTGATTGGAGTGCCCCAGGTGGCCTATGCTGACCTGAGCGAGCAGGACAGCCAAGACTATGCCAAGCTGAAAGCGGAGATTCGTACCCGGCTGGGTGTTACGGTGACAGCCCGTGCCAGGGGAGTTCGTGACTGGAGATACAGTTGGGAGTCTGCAGTCAGCAAACCTGATTATGGAGTTGAAAAGGTGATAGTGAACCGCTACACCCGAGCACGTCCTCCTGAGGTACAGCCGTCTGAGAGGTCGTCACTTCAGAGTTCCCGGACGCTGAACTCTCGCGGTAAGAGCTGTTGGGGACATGGGGTATGCTGATAAACGGGTTCAGGCCCGAGGGGACATATGGGAGGGTGATTGTGGTGGACAGTGTTGGAGATGTCGTGAAATTGCAGCCGGCTGTTCACTAGAGGGGGAGCCTATGTGCCGTGATGTTGGCAGGTCCCTCTCTCTCTGCGCAGAACCTGTGTGTGTGACCACCGCAGCCGAAGAGACTGGACCACAGGTGTCCCCGGTGGTTGTAAATGACTGCCCAGCACAGGCCCTCTTGGACTCAGAGAGTCCAGTGACTTCCGTATGTGACAGCCTGATTGATAGGGACTTCATCCCTGATAAGCACCTGAGTGTGGTGTGCATCCATGGAGACACCAAAGTCTACCCAGAGACTGCCGTGGACTTGGTCCCTAAACTCGGGGAGGTTTCATATGAAGTGGGGGTAGTGAAGAGCCTGGCGCACCCCGTCATATTGGGTGGAGACTTTCCCCGATCTGGGGATCTCTGGGGGAGAAATGTTTCTGATGGACAGTGTGATGAAGCTCCTATTGAGGGTGCGCAGTCCCGAGGGGCGGAACACAATGCTAGTGGGCCGTTAAACTTATGTGATAATGATGATGATGATGATGATCATGATAATGATGATGACCATGATAATGATGCTGATGCTGATAATGATAATGATGATGATCATGATAGTGATGATGATACTGATCATAATCATGATAATGATATTGATAATAATGATGACTGTGATAGTGATGAAATTCCTTTGCAGGTGATGTTGGGAGACGAGGATGGTGGTTCTCGGGAACCGAGTGTCCCTGACTTGCCTGTGTCCTGTGACAATTTTGAGGGTGAGCAGTGGCGAGACCCCACTCTTAGGACGGCACAGGAAAATATGATTGTTCTAAATGAGGTTTCCCAGGAGCCTGGCTCTGAGGAGAGGTTTCCTCATGCTGCCATGGACAATAGCCTGTTGTATAGGGACACTGAAGTCCAGGGAGAGGTCGCGAGTCAGCTCCTAGTACCTGAACTATATAGAAGTATAGTGCTGGGGTTGTCACATAGTCACATACTTGAGGGACCAGATGGTGCAGTTAATGTTGTGGATGACATGTTAACTAAGGTTCCAGATCAAGATGTGAATGAAAATGAATTGTATAACCCTGACAGTGAGCAGGATGTGAATGAAAATGAATTGTATAACCCTGACAGTGAGCAGGATGTGAATGAAAATGAAGGGTATAGCCCTGACAGTGAGCCAGATGTGACTGAAGAAGTAGAGTGTAGGACGGACGGTAGGGCTTCTGGGCATGTCCTGCCAGAAGAGCCTGAAGGTGGGGAACTGGAGAAAAGTGAAAAACCCCCTATACCTTCTGTGATAGTTGGTGACACATGGTCAGTGCACCAGGGACAGGAGGTACGTGAGTTTCTGAGGAAGAGTCAGCAGAAGTGTTCTGATGTGCCGGGTCGTACTTCTCTGGCCAGGCACTATATCGAAACTGAGCCCGGCCCTAAGGTCAAGATGAAACCGTGCAGGATACCCGAGGCCCGCAGAGAGTATAGGCCTGGGAGGGTACAGGGTAGTGCGGATACTTCAGATGAAGAGAAAGCTGATGTTGGCTATGACTCAGGTGAAGTTACAAATGACAGTGGTGAAGATGAAGCTGATGAGGGCCATGACTGGTCCAGAGTTCACTGTCTCTGTTGGATTGTTGACCAGCCCTCCGGTCTGGATGACCAGCCCTCCGGTCTGGAGAAGAGGGAGGGGATATGTGAGACAGTGAAGGAATATGTGTTGAATGGGGTGTACATTTCACCTAGGTATAAGGGAAATGTGTGGCTTTGTAAACCTAGTGGTAGAGAAAGGTCACTACACCTCACATTCAGCCCACACTTGCAGCTCAGGCCTGAAGCCACTCAGCTGTTAATTAGGAGACCAGAAGTAGGTGTCTGCAAACACAATCAGAGAGCTGGCTTACCCTGGACACAGGAAGGTGTCCCGGCACAAGAAGCAGTCTCCAGGAGTGTGAGCTGGCTTAGTCTGGACACAGGAAGGTGTCCCGGCACAAGAAGCAGTCTCCAGGAGTGGGAGCAGGCTCAGTCTGGACACAGGAAGGTGTCCCGGCACAAGAAGCGTCTCCAGGAGTGTGAGCTATCTCAGTCTGGGTGCAGGAAGTACCCCAGACACAGGAGTAGTCTCAGAGAGAATCCGTGCGAATAGCGGCTGAATAGGAGTGGATCTCTCTCAAGTCTGGACGCTGAAGGGGCCTTCAGACACAAGGAGGAGTATCTGTGAAACTCCATACTGGTAACATATATCATATGTGTTGTTTTGGGCCAGGCTGGTAGAGCCGGGACCCGGATAAATAGGGAAATCGATCTATGTGTAATTAGTGGCTAGACAAGCCTAGGTTTTCTGTTTATGCTTTATTTTTATCTGTTTGCTGTGGACTTTAATAAAGCTGGTTGCGGCCAGTTTTCACCAGAACTGCTGTCTGAATGATCTGTTTTCGTGTCACTCTGTCTACCCAGACAGCGATTCTAGAGCTATATCCCCTGGAAATGTTACAATATATATATATATACTGTATACTGTATATATACATACCTGCCCATTATCATCATCTTCTCCCCATCATCATCAATGCCTCCCCATTATCAGCAATGCCTGCCCATCATCATCTTCTCCCCATCATCAATGCCTGCCCATTATCATCAATGCCTGCCCATTATCATCATCTTCTCCCCATCATCATCAATGCCTCCCCATTATCAGCAATGCCTGCCCATCATCATCTTCTCCCCATCATCAATGCCTGCCCATTATCATCAATACCTGCCCATTATCATCATCTTCCCCCATCATCATCAATGCTTGCCCATCATCATCATCATCTTTTCCCCATCATCAATGCCTGCCCATTATCATCAATACCTGCCCATTATCATCATCTTCTCCCCATCATCATCAATGCCTGCCCATCATCATCATCTTCTCCCCATCATCAATGCCTGCCCATTATCATCAATACCTGCCCATTATCATCATCTTCTCCCCATCATCATCAATGCCTGCCCATCATCATCATCATCATCTTCTCCCCATCATCAATACCTGCCCATTATCATCAATACCTGCCCATTATCATCATCTTCTCCCCATCATCATCAATGCCTCCCCATTATCAGCAATGCCTGCCCATCATCATCTTCTCCCCATCATCAATGCCTGCCCATTATCATCAATGCCTGCCCATTATCATCATCTTCTCCCCATCATCATCAATGCCTCCCCATTATCAGCAATGCCTGCCCATCATCACACACAGACAGCACATAAGCACTCTCTCACATACACACACACACACACACACAAAGCACCGCACTACATAGACACAGACACACACAGAGACACGTCTTACCTGTCCAGCGTCCCCGCTCTCTGACACAGCCGGCCGCTGAATGATGACGTCATTCAGCGGCCGGCTGTGAGAGGAAGCGCCGGTGGAGCCCGGAGCTGCAGCAGCGGAGGCACGGGAGAGGTAAGTATTGTGCCAGCTGATGCCGGGGCCCTGAGACTGCCGGAGCGCCTCCGCGGGCCGGTCACTGACAGCCGGCGGGCCGGATGCGGCCCGCGGGCCGCCCCTTGCCCGGGTCTGCTCTAGAGGAACGAGTCCAGGCTCCTGCCATAACCCCGAGTTCTGGGATCCCCAAGTTACCTCCTCTTCGTTTTGGCGGTGAACGTGAGAAATTCAGGGGATTTATTAACCAATGCAATCTATTTTTCTCTGCACATGCTTCACAATTTCCCACTGAACGATCCAAAGTGCTTACTATAATCATGTTGCTTACCAATAAGGCTTTGATGTGGGCAAACCCTCTGATTGAGACTGAGGATGATTGTTTGAATCACCTTGATGCTTTTATTTCAGCCATGGGGCAGGTGTTTGATGACCCCAATCGAGGTGCAACAGCTGAAGCAGCCATGTTAACTTTGCGCCAAGGTAAGCGTTCAGTAGCTGAATATGCCTTGGATTTCAGGAGATGGGCTCTTGATACCACTTGGGACACTTCCGCTAAAAAATCTATTTTTCGGAAAGGGTTGTCTCCACTGATTAAGGATGAACTTGCTCGTGCCGACCCTCCCACTGCGTTAGGTGACTTTATTAACTATTGTATCCGTATTGATGCTCGTCTGACTGAACGCAGACAAGAGAGATGGTTCGAAAATAATCGCACTAACCTTTTCCTACCTACCTCCTCAGCTAAGGAACCTTTGAGTAGGATCACAAGGGAACCAGAACCTGAACCCATGCAGGTGGACTCTTTACAAAGACGGGTTAGTGATGCACGCAAAGAACATCGTATAAAGGAAAATCTATGTTTTTACTTGGTAAGTCAGGGCACTTCATTATAAACTGCCCCAGCCATTCTCGTAAGACTACTGCAGCAGTTATTCACTGTGAGTGTTGCGAGAGGAGCTCTGTCATGTCCGAGCCTCAGATTCCAGAGAGATCTGCTGCAAGAGATCTTGATTTTTCGGACTTAAACTCTGTTAGTTCTGGGGACAATGACGGTATAAACGCTGCAATTTTTCAAGTTTCCTCAGCGGTGTCCCAGCTGAGTTGTAAAAGAAACAATTCTCATTGCTTCCTTTCCATCAAACTCTGGGTTGACTCAGTCTGGGTGTCTAGCTCTGCTATGATCGACTCAGGAGCAAGTGGAAATTTTATGGATATCTCCTTTGCTCTGAAACAGGGGATACGTTCAGTAAAGAAGGCTACTCCAGTACAGATGGAGACTGTGGATGGCTCCCTGCTGACCTCTGGACCAGTGGATCAGGAAACAGAGCCTTTGAGGGTCCTTATGGGTAAAGATCATCAGGAGAAAATGTCTTTTATGCTTATCTCTTCTCCCCACTTTCCCATTATTCTAGGGCTACCATGGCTACAGGCGCAGAATCCTACGATTAACTGGGAGACCAAGGAATTACACTTTCCGGAGAAACAGATGAGTCAAGGAGTTTCAGCTTGCTCTGTTCCTAAAGGAACCATGTCAGTCCCTGAACTACCGCGACAGGCTGTGATTATGTGACAAAGAACGGATCAGTTCTCCTCACCGTCCATGATTTCATCGAATATTGCTGGACCAATACTTTTGTAACACCCGCGGCCGAGCTAAAGCTGAGACTCTAGATAAAAGTGCAAAGTTCATACCCCTTATTCCGCAGGTGCACCCATCTTCTTTGTGAAGAAGAAAGATGGATCTCTGAGACCCTGCATAGACTATAGGGAACTCAATAAGGTTAGTATTAGAAACCGTTATCCATTGCCTTTAATCCCTGAGTTGTTGGAGAGAGTGCGGCACGCCAAAATTTTCTCTAAACTGGATCTCCGTGGGGCCTATAACTTGGTCCGTATTAGACCTGGGGATGAATGGAAGACTGCATTCAGGTCACGCTGTGGACACTTTGAATATCTAGTTATGCCTTTTGGTCTGAGTACCGCCCCAGCCACTTTCCAACACTTGGTGAATGACATCTTCAGGGATCTCCTAGATACATTTGTGGTGATTTATCTGGATGATATTCTAATTTTTTCTAACTCCACAGAGGAACATCATGGACATGTGAGAATGGTCTTAGAACGCCTAAGACAAAACCATCTCTACATCAAACTTGAAAAGTGTGAATTCCATAGGACCGAAATTCAATTTCTGGGGTATGTACTATCTACGCAAGGGATTAGTATGGATGGAAGCAAGACCCAAGCCATCAAGGATTGGCCAATTCCTAGAAATGTGAAGGAGGTGCAGCGCTTCATCGGGTTTGCCAACTTCTATAGACGTTTCATTAGGAATTTCTCTGAGGTAGTGTCACCTATCACCCAACTTACCCGGAAACAGTCTAGGTTCTCCTGGACCCCGCAAGCTCAGGAAGCATTTTCCTGTTTAAAGGATAAATTTACCACCGCACCTATCTTAGTACATCCCAACCCCGAGCTTGCCTTCATAATAGAGGTGGATGCTTCAGACTGTGCCATTGGAGCTATACTCTCTCAGAGAACAGGTGAGAAGAATGTCTTGCATCCCTGTGCCTTCTTTTCCCAGCAGCTGTCTTCGGCTGAGAGGAACTACGATGTGGGCAATAGAGAATTGTTGGCCATTATTGCCGCCTTCAAGGAATGGAGACACCTTCTTCAGGGAGCTGCACAGCAAATA
This sequence comes from Oophaga sylvatica, assembly GCA_033576555.1. Taxonomy (NCBI): domain Eukaryota; kingdom Metazoa; phylum Chordata; class Amphibia; order Anura; family Dendrobatidae; genus Oophaga; species Oophaga sylvatica. Next base: position 365,867,728 of record JARQOD010000006.1, read on the forward strand.
GTCGTCCTGACAGACCATCGTAACCTTGAATTTATCAGGTCGGCTAAGTGCCTGACTCCTCGCCAGGCTCACTGGAATCTTTTCCTAAACCAATTTAATTTTGTAATTTCTTATAGACCAGGATCGCGCAATGGAAAGGCTGATGCACTCTCTAGGATTCATTCAGCAGAGACACGTCCACTTACTCCTCCTAAGACTATTCTTCCTGACTCTAGATTCCTGGGAGTGATTCATAATCAAGACCTACTTAAGGACATCAAGGAAGCATACCATGCGGATTCTTTGTTGGCTCAACCCCAAGGGACGTAAGTCTTGTTTTTAAGAATGGTGTGTGGATTCAGGGACAACGTCTGCATATACCTGAAACAGTCAGTTTGAGAGTATTGCAACTCATCCACGATTCCAAATAGCCGGGCATAGGGGAATTCTAAAGACACAAGAATTTCTTTCTCGTTTCTTTTGGTGGCCCACTTACAGGAAAGATGTTTTAAACTATGTCACTTCATGTGAAGTCTGTGCAAGATGCAAAACACCTCGCTCCTCACCAACTGGTCTGTTACAACCTCTTCCCACCCCGTCCCGCCCTGGGGATCCATTTCTATGGACTTCATTGTGGAGTTACCAACCTCTCAAGGGAAGAACACCATTCTAGTGGTGGTTGATCGTCTAACAAAGGCAGCTCATTTTATCCCTTGTGTCGGTTTACCCACTGCAAAACAGACATCAGACTTAATGATTAAGAATGTGTTTCGCTTACATGGAGTACCGGATGAGGTCATTTCGGATCGAGGGGTGCAATTCACTTCAAGGTTTTGGCAAAATTTCTGTGCCGCATTGGACATTAAAGTAAACCTTTCTTCTGCTTTTCATCCCCAGACTAATGGACAGACAGAACGAACCAATCAGACCCTGGAGCAGTATCTCCGCTGCTTTATCTGCCACCTACAAGATGATTGGGTGGATCTACTTCCACTGGCTGAGTTCTCTTATAACAACTCTCAGAGCGCCTCCACTAAGCAGTCTCCTTTTTACTCCAATCTAGGTTATCATCCTAACATTCTTCCTCGATTTCCCATAGATACGCCCTTGCCGGCAGTGGCTGAAAGAATCACTTCTTTACAAAAGAATATGGATCTTCTAAAGGAAAATCTAGAATTGGCTCAGGAAAGGTACAAGAAAGCAGCAGATAAATTTCGTAAACCTGCACCAGCTTTCAAGGTAGGAGATTTGGTCTGGCTGTCAACCAGAAATCTTAAAATAAAGATTCCATCGTCTAAATTGGGACATAAGTACATTGGACCTTATAAGATCAGTTAGATTATAAGTGCTGTTGCTTGTCGTCTTCAACTGCCCAGAACTATGAGAATCCACCCTGTCTTTCATGTATCCCTACTAAAGGCTGCAACACCCAATATGTTTCCTGGACGCTCTTCTCCTTGCCCTGACCCAGTGCTGGTCGATGGTCAGGAAGAATTTATGGTGGAAAGGATTCTAGATTCCAGGTTGTACAGAAATCAGTTGCAATATTTGATTAAATGGCAGGGCTACCCAGTGGAGGACAACTCATGGGAGCCAGTCAATAATGTAAATGCTCCTCGCCTGCTCCGCCAGTTTCATCAGAGGTACCCTGACAAGTCTGGTCTGAGGTCATCCGGAGGTTGTCCCTAAGGGGGGAGTAATGTAAGGTTCTTTGTCTCTTTTGACATGTTCCTTGAAACTCAGTTTTCCGTCGGCCATTTTGCTTTCTGTCTTGCTGCAGCTATCTTGCCCTCAGTTAATATGGAGGTTCCAGCTTTCATGTTCCCGCCCTGATTCTCTCCTCTTGCTTCTTAAGCAGCCTCAGCTGAACAATCAGTGCTCCTGAAACAAGCTTCAGTCAGCCTGTGACCTGACTCCTGGAAACCTAGGATTTTGGACTCCAGCTATTTCCTACTGAGGAACTTTGGAACACTTTTGGACTCTGGAAACCTGCTGTCTGGTGAATCCATGTTTGCAGAGGAATTACGGTACAGAGAAGAGATCCTGAACCTGCTTTGGAGAGTTATTGTAGAGCTTGAAGTTACTCTGGCCTGCTGTGTCTCCTGCCTCTGTTCCTGCAAACTGTGTGACCTTTTCTGCATGCTTGTATGAAGTAATACAAGTAATTTCATATCAACCTGTGTCTCATGTGTTTTCCTCGCACCCAAGCACAAGACGCTATAGGAACTGTACATTATACATGACAGCCTCCTTCTTTAAGCAAAAGATCGATACGATCAGAGAAAGCTTTGGCCCGCAGCCCCTGCAGCCCCTCTTAGCCACTCAGCCCTGGTCTTCCAAAACCAGCTTCATCACCATGACAGAAGATCAGCTCTCCACCCTCCTGTCAAGATCACACCTCACCACTTGCGCGCTTGACCCGCTCCCGTCCCACCTCATCCCTAACTTTGCCACAGTCTTCATCCCTACTCTCACACACCTCTTCAACCTTTCACTTATGAATGGTGTCTTTCCCTCATCCTTCAAACATGCCTCAATCACACCCATCCTCAAAAAGCCCTCCCTCGTCCGATCCTCTGTGTCTAACTATCGCCCGATATCTCTTCTCCCTTACGCCTCAAAACTACTGGAACAGCATGTATATCTTGAACTGTCATCCCACCTTTTCTCCTGTTCCCTCTTTGACCGGTTACAATCTGGCTTCCGACCGCATCACTCAACTGAAACTGCCCTAACTAAAGTCACCAACGACCTGCTAACTGCCAAGAGCAAGCGACACTACTCTGTCCTCCTTCTCCTGGACCTGTCTTCTGCCTTTGACACAGTGGACCATTCCCTCCTGCTACAGATTCTCTCATCTCTTGGCATCACAGACTTGGCCCTATCCTGCATCTCATCATACCCAACAGACCGAACATTTAGTGTCTCCCTCTCACATACCACCTCCTCACCTCGCCCCCTCCCCTGTCTGTCGGTATTCCTCAAGGCTCAGTCCTAGGACCCCTACTCTTCTCCATCTACACCTTCGGCCTGGGACAGCTCATATAATCCCACGGTTTGCAGTATCACCTCTACGCCGACGAAACGCAGATTTACCTATCTGGACCTGACCTCACCTCCTTACTGACCAAAATCCCACAGTGTCTGCTATCTCAGCCTTCTTTTTTGCTCGCTTTCTCAAACTGAACATGGACAAAATTCATCATCTTTCCCCCACCTCATTCTAACCCTCCACCAGACCTATCCATCTATGTCAATGGCTGCTCACTTTCCCCAGTTCCGCATGCTCGGTGCCTTGGGGTGATCCTCGACTCTGCCCTCTCTTTCAAACCACATATCCAAGCCCTCGCCACCTCCAGCCGCCTCAAACTCAAAAATATTTCCCGAATCCGGGCATTCCTCAACCATGAAACCACAAAAACACTAGTGCACACCCTTGTCATCTCCCGCCTCGACTACTGTAACCTCCTACTCTCTGGCCTCCCCTCTAGCACTCTGGCACCACTCCAGTCCATCCTACACTATGCTGCCCGACTAATCCACCTGTCTCCCCGCTATTCCCCAGCCTCCCCCCTATGCCAGACACTTCACTGGCTTCCTATTGCCCAGAGGTTCCAGTTCAAAACCCTAACCATGACATACAAAGCCATCCACAACCTGTCTCCTACATACATCTGTGACATGGCTCCCAGTACCTACCCACACGCAACCTTCGATCCTCTCAAGATCTCCTTCTCTACTCCCCCCTTATCTCTTCTTCCAACAACCACATACAAGACTTCTCCCGTGCTTCCCCCATACTCTGGAACTCTGCCGCAAGACATCAGACTATCACCAACAACGGAAACTTTCAAGAAGAACCTGAAGACCCACCTGTTCCGACAAGCCTACAGCCTGCAATGATCCTCAGTATACTGAACCATCGCACAACCAGCTCTACCCTCTCCTACTGTAGTGTATCCTCACCCATCCCTGTAGACTGTGAGCCCTCGCGGGCAGGGTCCTCTCTCCTTCTGTACTTGTGTGTCCCTTGTCTCGCTCATGTTTATTGTACTTGTCTATATTTCCCCTTTTCACATGTAAAGTGCCATGGAATAAATGGTGCTATATAAATGTATAATAACAATAATAAATATATTTGCGTTATAAAGCCTTCCTTTTTGGGAGAAAAAAATGCTCATATAGATGCAAAATGTATGGCAAGAGGTGGCCACCAAGGATGGTATAGTAATGTGGTGATGAAAAAACAGTACTAGAAATAAGGAACAGTTTGACATATGTACATAAAGTATAGCAGAGCAGTCCTGTTGTTAGATCTCTAAACATTAGTAACAATGAGACATTTTATTTTTATCTGCTACCGTCCAGAGAAGAAAGCGCTGTCCCGGCGTTGAATATCTGGTTGTAGCTTGAGTGCCTTTTATGAAGAGGACTTTGTGCTGTTATGAGGCTGTTGGATGAGTATATGTATCGATGTCGGAGAACTGACCCGGCCGGTGGCAGCTACTCAGTGCAGCTCCTACAGCAGTCAGCTGGGATCCTGTCACTTGGCTCAGGTGCTGTGTGCTGGTTGCATGTGGCTGGTGCGGCCGGTGCCAGACCTATGTGACGTGATGGATCACGTAATGACCGCGTTACTGGAGCTATGTACGAGTTGCATAGAGCAGTGTTCCCCAACTCCAGTCCTCAAGGCCCACCAACAGGTCATGTTTTCAGGATTTCCTTTGTGTTGCACAGGTGATGCAATTTTCACCTTAGCAATACTAAGGAAATCCTGAAAACATGACCTGTTGGTGGACCTTGAGGACTAGAGTTGGGGAACCCTGGCATAGAGGACCAATATCCAACGCGTTTCAGAAACTCCGGTTTCCTTCCTCAGGGATGGTCCTCCTCAAAAATAAAGGTAATTAGTGCAAAAATTGGCCAAATTATGCATGCCCATCAACCACAGCAAGGCCAGCTTTCTTTGATGGGACCGTAAACTTAGTAAGGCCGTGTCACATTTGCATGTGTGATGCGAGAAACTCGTTTGAGTCTCTCGCATCAACACCCAGCACTGCCTCCGGCACTTGGGACTGGAGTGTGCGGCTGCATATATTTCTATGCAGCTGCACACTCCGGTCCGAGTGCCGGCGGCAGTGCCGGATGTTGATGCAAGAGAGTCATGTGAGTTTTTCGCATCACACATGCAAGTGTGACACCGGCCTAACTAAGATTTTCTGACAACCGTGTGGTTATTGTCTTATTTGCAGCAGAAAATCCTTTTCACCAGCGCCACTAATTTCAATCTTTCTGCAAGAAATAAAAATGCCTTAAAACATTCTGTCTCTCTCTCAAATTCAAATGAGCTTTATTGGCAGGACTAAATGCATGTTAGTATTGCCAAAGCAAATTGTAAAAATAGGGGGATGGGGTAGGGAGGCATATTTTGGCATTTGACAAATATTAATGTGGCGCCCCTGAGGGTGGCGCCCCTGAGGGTTCAGTCGCCACCTCATCCAGAGGTGTGATACCCCATTCTCAGGTAAGGAGGGAGCACCACCCAGGACTCTAACTCTTGCACCCAACACAGACTATAGCAGACGGGCACCCTGGATGCACCCTACGGGAGGATGGTCTCATCCCAGACTGGGTAGTAAAGAGTGTATGGGTGGGTGGAGCTAGTAAGTAGGAGGGTGAGTGAAGCTTTAGGAAGCAAGTGACAGAGGCTAGAGAGACGTGAGGAGGAAGTGGAAGGAGACAGACGTGTGGTGAAGCAGCTCACTGTCAGGAGGAGCTGCAGAGGAAAGGAGTCTAGAGACAGACTCAGAGGGGGCCTTGAGCTGGGAAGAGCTCGGTCCCAGACGTGTAAGGTGAAGGAGTGAGAAGCACAAAAGGAGAGAAGCAGAGAGAGAAGCTTCTGGAGGGAGAGAAGGGGTCCTAGGGACACGGAGAGAGCGAGATCCATCCATGGGGCCCGATCTGTTTGCAGAGGGACCAGGTCGCAGAGGGACCAGGTCGCAGAGGGGACTCGGCCCCTTAGCCTAGTGGAGAACTTTATGACTCAGCTAACAAGCCGACTGCTGTGGTAACTTTAGGTATCACAGATAACAACCACATTCATCTTCGCCGGAGAGGTAGCTATATAGAATCAAGGAAACGCAGAGAGAAGACGTTATCTGACAGGATTGGCTGCCGCTGATCTGGGACACTGTTTGTGAAGGTGCTGGAAAGGTAGAAGGTGAGGAAATCAGCACAGTGAGACGGCCAGTGAAAGGAACACATATATAGAAAGGAGTCCTGGAAAGGTGTTTCCCAAACTACCTGGGAGTTTGCTGAGCTCCTCACCTGGAGGACACTGTACCAAGCGGGCACCTGTACTGCTAGCACCTGAACTGTGAGTAAAGCCTTGGAAACTGCAACTGACTGTCTCCTCAAATTCTTCCTGCTCAAAAAAACTCCACTCTGCTGCATCTCTCAGCACCATTACCATCTACTACATCTTCCTGCCCTGGGACAACTTAGCCTCACCAGTGGGAGGATTTACCAACTCTACTGCATCTCACTATCTGTCCCAGAGGATCTGCACCGCAGCGCTGGTCACCTCTGACCAGAAACCACAGGTGGAGTCACGAATCCTTACTATAAACTCTATCATCCCCTGTAAATATGTCCCCTTTTATTGGACGCCCAGGGCCACGGACCGGGTCACTGCTGCACCCGTGACACATCCCTTTAATACACCGGCCCGGTACCGAGTATCCCACTGCCCTGGCGGGAGATCCATTAATAATTATGGTAATCCTAATTGACCTAAAATGGGAAAGTTTTTTTTCATGTCACATATTGAGAAAAACATGCATATGTGTCTTTTTATATAGTGTATGTAAACTTCTGGTTTCAACTGTAAAAGGCTCTGTCCATACAATGCTTCGGGAGTCACAGAAACAGGTGAGTATCTTGCTCTCCTAACTCAAATAGAAGTGAATGCCATATTTATTCTTCATCTGGATGGCAGCATCTGGCAGCATGATGAGGTAGGAAGGTGGTTAGGGGACCCAAGTTCTGAAGATACTACGGTAAATTAATTTATGTTCTTTTTCCCACTGATCGAAAACAACTGCAGATTTGGCCGCAATTGATGTCAACTTTATAAGACATTCTTATATAATTTCTAGGTTAGATGTGTGCAGGTTTGATGACCTTTCACAGTGCACGAAAAGGCATTGTGTGACTTTTGTAATACACATTTCTGGTTGACATCATTTGACTTATACATGGAAAAGAATAAATTCAATGACCTTTTCTTTATTAAGGTATTGGTACTAAACTACAAAGCGTCAGATCAAGTCACACTGGTAATGAATGATATGTGAGATAAAGAAAAGTAGATATTGGGGCAAAATATGCTCAAATGTATGCCATGTAGATAATATACCTTACAACAGAGAGCTGCTGAGCCCCACAAATGAACACACAAAGAAAAATAAGTACATACATGTATGGAAGATGACTGTCTATGACTCTTATAAACCTGACAGCTTTAATGAGAATATTGGGTGGGTTATTTATTTTTAAGATATTAAGATAAGTTATTTTTATTAATAAAAAGAAAAAAATAATGTAGGGTTCTGATTCTATTGAACTGAAATTTAGATGACAACTTAGGATAAGGACTGGCCTCATGTTCCAGTTTTGAACAGTGCAACTGAATATACCAATATGCTAATGATGGGCTCAAGTCAAAGAAGTTAGATCACATCCGGCAGACCTTAAAAAGAACCCTTCAACAAATTTTTCAAGTAAAAAAATTAAGCTGGACACAGAATGTTATAATGGCTGAAGGGTGGAATAAAATGTTTATTTATTTTCTTTGTTTTGTTATTTAATTTCACCTCTCCATTGCATATATATTAGCAATCAAATTATTTGTCCCCTAATGTGTTAATAAGTGAGTGTTATCAGACAGTTTTCACTGGGGGCATGTACTTATTCTCCCAGTATGATGCTGCCCGATTAAGCATGCAGCAATAGTCAAAGGAAATAAGAGCATGCTTCCACAATAGCTGAAAGCAAGGTTCCCTGAAGGGTCTGGACTAGGTATTTTTGTGGCCTAGTCAGATGAAGACAATGATGCATCCCCACCCCAAAGAAAAGGGATGGGTCAAAGACTAAGGTAACACCTTCCCCCTTCCCCTCTGATGGGTCAGGTATCAAGTTCTGATGACCACTTCCACTAGAATTGTTACTTCTTTTACAAAAAAATATCAGCAAAAGTAAAAAAAAAAAAGTGGTGTACTTTAGGGAGGTGACTTAAAGGGAGCTTGTCACCCCCCCGGCCGTTTAGAAGTAAAAGAGCCACCTTCAGCAGCACTAAGGCAGCAGTCTGTGAAGGTGGCTCTTTTTTTTGGACCCCTGCAACGCTGAAATTTTTAGTTTTAAAACTAGGTCCCCATACCTTAGATGTGTCCCTGAGGTGTGGCTTCTGCCCCAGACTCATCCTCCCCCCAGCCGTCCATCAAGCTCCTTCAGCGTCGTTTTCACAGCCACAGCCTGTCTCTACAGACCTCGCTCTTCTCTGGTCTTTTGCAGCACATCCCCACACAGTGCCCTTAAAAATAAATGTTATTAACATGCCCTCTGCATGAAAATATATATCCATACTGTACCCTAAATAAGCCTCCTATGGTATATGGCTTTCCCACTGTCTACCATTATCAGCTATAACTCACACACCATCTGCCCTTATGAACCATTGCCTATACTGTACTATGGCTGTCCTCTCTCTAATTTTCCATCATACTTTCTATATCTCCACATTGCCCCTCTGACATGCTAACCCCTCTCCATATTATGCCCCCACTTCATGCGGTCCTCTCTCCCTGCTCTGACATTGCCCATCATGCTGCCATCTTCAAACTGTAACCAATCCTCACGCTGTCCCCCTACATGATGGTCACCACAGCTGCTCATATGGTATGATATCCACAGCAAGACACCAATATATAGAATGGTCACCACCACAGCCCCACATATATAGTATGATGTCCACCACAGCACCCATAAATAGTGTGAAGACCAAACCAGCCCCCATGTATACTATGATGGCTCTCACAGCACCCCATACAGTATTATGGCCTGCAAAGAGCACCCCAAAGAGTATGATATTCACCACAAACCCTATCAAGTATGGTCACCAGAACCTCCAGTATAATGTTTTTAACCGCCCCATATAGAGTATGGTCACCACAACTCCTCATATACTTTGCTATCCCCCCGCACAATCATCATTTGCTACCCCTAGCACAGATCCTCATTTGCCCTCAATTGCTGTCCTCCCTGCACAGCCCCTCATTTCATGGCCTCACTGCACAGTCCCTCATTTCATGCGCCCTGCAAGTCCCTCATTTCATGTCCCCTCATTTCAATTTTATGCCCCCCTGCACAACCTCTCATTTTATGCCCCTGCACATTTCCTCATTTTGTGCCCCATGCACAGCCCTTCATTATGTGACCCCATGCACAGCACCTCATTTTATGCCCCTTACACAGCCTCTCAATTTATCCCCCCCCCCTGCACTGCCCTTCATTACATGACACACACCCTCATTTCATGGCAAAGTAATATAATAATTTAAAAAAAGGTTTAGACTCACCTAATTCAGGCTCCCCAATCTACCATCTCCACTATGTAGCAGTGAGCACTTGATGGAATGATGATGTCTTCTTACATCCCCTGCGTGTGCCTTCCCCAACAAGGCGCAGGACGGAAATGACCTGTGTCTTGATGGAGATCACAGGGGAACAGGGTGGATAACAGCTCCTCTGCTCTCGTGATGGGCAACTATCACAGCAATTGTATTTGCGTCTCCTAGACGCAAGTACAATTGAGTGCGAGGAGGGAGCAACTGCCGGGGCGCAGGCAGCGAGAGGGATGAGCGGTGTCAGTGACTGACACTGATCCCCTGTGTGTCCGTGTTGCGGCCGTCAGTGTGCTGAATGCCTGTGGCCGATGGAAGGCGTTGTTCGACTACAGGCATTCAGGGTTCAGGCACCTACGTACACAGTTATCAGACCCTAATGACTGTCAATTTTTTTAAACTAATAAAAGAAACATTTCCCAAATACGTGCACAAAAAAAGTTAAAATACATGGCATTCATTATTGTGGAAATCTGATTCCACATTAACAAGCTATAAGATCTAGGACTCTAGAAATATCATATGTAAAATGAGACATGTAGAAGACAAAAATAAAAGGCTATCGTTAGAAAAATGAATTTGAAATTGAATTAAATGTTAATTAAGTTATAGAACTCCCTGTAACAATGCTGATGTTGATGAATAATAGGAATTATTAATATTTATGGATAACGTGAAGGATTACACTATGTAACACAATTTTTGTTCCTGGCTTCCAAGTGTAATATTTCAACTGCTTATGTGTAAAGACTATGGAAAAACTACTACATTCAGCACAAACTTTGATTTTATGACCACAGGCCAGAAAATTTTGTATTTATTGTGTCAAAAAAAGGAAATTATTATATTTTCGTTCATGCGGTCTAATAAAAAACAACACTTGCATGGTAAATACTGTAGATAAAGACAATCAAAACTCACTCAAAAAGGTTCAGAAATGAGTAGTTTTTCTAGATTTGTGAGTGTACAGCAAATCGCTTAATCGAAGAAGCCCCAAATGTAGTCCCCCATCATGTTTTCGTTATACTGTCCTTGGTAATGACGTTCAAAGTCCAATATATCTTGATGAAAGCGCTCGCCTTGCTCCTCTGAGTAAGAGTCCATGTTCTCCTTGAACTTGTCAAGATGAGCGTCAAGGATATGGACTTTGAGAGACATTCTGCATCCCATTATGGCGTAATTCTTTATGAGAGTCTGAACCAACTGTGCATAGTTTTCAGCCTAGTGATTACCTAGGAAGCCATGAACCACTGCAACGAAACTATTCCAAGCTGTTTTCTCGGTCCTGTTCAGCAGCCTGGCGAACTCGTCACATTCTATGATCTTCTTGATCTGTGGTCCGACGAAGATACCAGCCTTGACCTTTGCCTCGAACAGCTTTGGAAAGAGATCTTGGAGGTACTTGAAAGCAGCTGACTCCTTGTCAGGAGCCGTGACAAATTGCTTGATGAGGCCTAACTTGATATGCAGTGGTGGCATCAGCACCTTCAGAGGTTTTTCCATCAATATGGCCATGTGAGGGCTTACTTTTTGCGGGACGAGTTGTAATTTTGAAAGACTCAATTAGTTTTAGCATGTCTTGTACTCGAAAACAGGAAAAAAAATTCAAGTGCAGTGAAATTTCAAAAAAAGTGCAATCCTACACTTGTTTTTTTGTTTGGCTTTTTTGCTAAGTTCACTAAATGCTAAAACTGACCTGCCATTATGATTCTCCAGGTCATTATAAGTTCATAGACACCAAACATGTCTAGGTTCTCCTTTATCTAAGTTTGCTAAAAAAAATTGCGTGATCTCCGGTTAGGTGAGAGCTTATTTTTTCTGTGCCCAGCTGACGTTTTTAATGACACGACTTTTGTGCAGATACGTTCTTTTGATTGCCCATTATTGCATTTTAATGCAATGTCGCAGCGACCAAAAAAAGGTAATTCTGGCGTTTTAATTTTTTATATCTTTATTAGTGATGATCGAATCGAGCAGGTCAGACACTCACACGGGCTTGGGTCGGGTAACGAGTATAATGGATGGCAATGAAAAACTCGAGCATTTTTACCGAAGACCCTGCCCAGAGGGCTGGAGGAATGCGGGGGCAGATAGAAAACATGGAAACATCACTCAAATGGCATGGGAACAGCATGAGGAAGACGCAAGGAAGCATCTCTGACTCCCAGGTTGCTGCTGGGAACAAAGTTGTCACAATATTACACAACTTTTACGGACTGAAAATGAAACGCCGTTTAGCAATTAGGTTAATCCTTTTTTTTATTGATAGATCAGCCGATTCTGAACGCGGTGATATCAAATATGTGTATGTTTGATTTTTTTTATTGTTTTATTTTGAATGGGGCGAAAATGGGGTGATTTGAACTTTTTTTTTTTTAAAACATTTGTTTTTACTTTTAGTATGCTTCAATAGTCCCCATGGGAGTCTAGAAGATGCCATAGCTCGATCGCCTCTGCTACATAGAGGTGATGCTCAGATCACCTTTATGTAGCAGAATTACTGCATTGCTATGAGCGCAGACAACAGGGTTGTGCTCATAGCAATCCGGCATAACAGCCATAGAGGGAGACCTCTGATTGTTATGCCGATGCACCGATGACCCCCGATCACATGACGGGGGTCAGCGGTGTGCGTATTTTCGGCCGGAAGAACTTGTTAAATGCCGCTGTCAGTGTTTAACAGCGGCATTTACCTACTTAATAGGCGCGAGTGGATCGCGATTCCACTCGTGCCTATTGCGGGCATATGTCAGCTGTTCAAAACAGCTGACATGTCCCGGCTTTGATGCGGGCTCACTGCCGGAGCCCTCATCAAATCGGGGGGATACTGGCTACGGACGTACTATTCCGTCCGAGGGCAGTAAGGGGTTAAACTGTACTCGCTCTAAATCATTGAAATTCTACAAAATAAAGCACTGCCATGTAAACGAGCAGCAATTATTCACCTTACCTTCAAGAGTTTTCTTGCAATATTCGCATGTGAAATGAGGTGCCCATGACTTGTTTTGATCCCTGACAGGCATGCCGAAATATGCCTTGTAGGCCTCGCACATCATACGACATGCTTTCACTGAATACTTTCTCACTCGTCTTTAGAAATTGTCCACACACGTTGCAAAATGTGTCTTCTGGGCGCAAACAACATCTTGATGCCATCTTAAACAAATAATTGCTCTTTAACTATGATTCGTTATTCTCTTACTCAGCAATAACATAAACCGAAATGTTGGATCGAGTCACCTGTGCTTTCATACTTGCATGACTACTATTGAACAGTCCGAGAACGTTCTAGAAAGTTCTAAAAGTTTCTAGACACTTCCAGATAATTCTGGAAAATTGTAGAAACTTCTGCACAATTCTAGCAGTTAAACAATAATCTAGAAGACTACTTCGTATTGAATAAGAATCGAGAATTTTCCCGAAAACAGACATATTTTAAAATTTCATTGTCCTGATCACAAAAGCAAAGTTTTTGTGGAACAACAACTATTTTCTATTTGTTTTAGGCATAACGGGTTAGGAAAACACACTTTGGACCCAGGAACAAAAAATAAATAAAAATTTGTTACATAGTGTTATTTGCAAGACAGTATCGATGGGCAACATAATGGAAATGATGTAAGAAGAATGCTGAATATTTAATGTGTATAGATTTATTATAATTTTTTATATCTTTATTAGTGATGATCGAATCGAGCAGGTCAGACACTCACACGGGCTTGGGTCGGGTAACGAGTATAATGGATGGCAATGAAAAACTCGAGCATTTTTACCAAGACCCTGCCCAGAGGGCTGGAGGAATGCGGGGGCAGATAGAAAACATGGAAACATCGCTCAAATGGCATGGGAACAGCATGAGGAAGACGCAAGGAAGCATCTCTGACTCCCAGGTTGCTGCTGGGAACAAAGTTGTCACAATATTACACAACTTTTACGGACTGAAAATGAAACATACAAAACTGAAGATAAAATGGATTTTACAGGAAAAAATGTTAGGAAACATTCTTTCCTTTATAATGACTTGTATATAAGGCAAAATTAGAAAAAGGAAAAAAAAAACGCATACTCCACCCTTAATAACTGGGCCATCTCTCCACATCGCCTATGACTACAGTAGATGACATAGTAGAGGGGGAAATAAAACTACACTTACCGCTAGTCACACATAAATATTAACATTTTACTACCTTATCTGGGCATGTGGTGTGTGTCACATGGTCAGACACATCCTGTTTAATTTATAAAGAACGGACTCTGAAACTCACAAAGCCTTTATGGAATGCAAAAACTGTCGAAAATTAGAAGGAAAAGGGACTCCAATACAACCTGTATTAGACATATGAGGCATAAAGGAGGACCTCATACATATTCTGTTAAAATTGTTAGGTAATGGGATTCCTAGATGCATAAAACTTATGCACTAAGTGGAAGGACTGCCAAAAATTAAGAGGGACTGCCAAAAATTAAGAGGGACTGCAAAACACCCTGGAAGACAAACATTTTGAACAAATGCCACATGGTGACCCTCTAAAATTCTGGAGAGAGCGAAGCATAATGACCTTCTAAAAATTTAAAGAGTGACTATAATGACCCTCTAAAACTTGGCAGAAAGTGATGTATAATGACCTTCTAAAAATTTGAGGAGCGTGACTATACTGACCCTCTAAAAATTGTGCAAAATTTCCCCACTGGGAAAAATAGTAGCGGCTGGGGACCAAGTACCGAGGGACGGCCACCGCCATGACGTTGCTGAAAGCCTCAGTGTCCACAAGCCTAAATGACAACATTTCCAGGGCAAACAGTGTGGAAATGTGCCCGTTTAGTGTTTGGGCCTTGGGTGGGTGGCTGGGTTTTTTGCATTCCAAGACCTGTGGTAGGGACAGCTGAAAGCTGAGCTGGGTCAAGGAATTTGATGTGGTTGCAGATGGCACTTGCGAATGTGTAACGACAGGTGCAGGGCAGGAGGCATCTGTGCTGAATAATGGACAGGGGATTGGCAAGCACGTAGCCCAGGGTAGGAGCAGTGGTGTCACCTGTAGACACTGATTGTGGACCCAGACGTTCGGCCCACCTAGTCAGGTACTTTGATGACATGTGCCTAAGCATGCTGTTGGTGGTCAGACAGGTACTGGTCAGGCCCCTGCTGATCTTTGGAATGGCACATGTTGAAAATAAAATAAAAAGCCACAAAGTGCCTGGGAACTGGCTGTGCTCTGGTCAAAGTTGCCTGCCTTCTCCTACTGGCCACCTGGCCACTCCACTGCCTTTTCCTCCTGTTGCGGCACTGCTGATCACTCCCCCTCTGAACTGCTGGCCTCACTCTACATAGCACCTTCGCAGGTTGGGTCAGTGACTTCATCATCTACCACCTCATTTCCCACTTCCACACTCTGGTCCTCCTGACTTGTTGAATTAACATCATTCGCTGGCAACTGTGTCTCATCATCATCTACCTCTAGAGACACTAATTGCCATTGCTAACCATTGTTTTCTTCTGACTATGGCAGCTCAAATATTTGGACATCACTGCACCCAAACTCCTCATGTCCCTCTTGAAACTTGTAGAATGAGAGGCTAGAATCAATAAATGGAAATGTAAAGAACTCCTCAAGGTGTCTGAGTGTGAAATTACTTGCCTGCTGAGAGTTGCCATGGTGGGAAGAAAGAGGGATCAGGGTGAGAATTATGTACTCCAGACTCTTGGCTATTGTGACTGGACCATCTGGAAGACAGGGTGATGCTGGAAAACATAGTGGAATCATTATCTGCCATCCAATCAACCACCTGTTTGCACTGTACAGGTGGTGTTCATCCCATCCCCCGCTGCAAAGTGGGACAGTAAACTAGGTCTCATGAATGAACATGTGTGTTCTGTTCCCCCAGCAGGCACAGTTTCACCATACCCAAAGTCTCAGCCTCTGCCTGCACCATTAGCAGCACATCCACCTTCCCGTCCCTTACCGCAAGTCTTGACTACTTTTCATTAGGTACAGTGAAGGAAATAATTATTTGATCCCTTGCTGATTTTGTAAGTTTGCCCACTAACAAAGACATGAACAGTTTATAATTTTAAGGGTAGGTTAATTTTTACATTGAGAGATAGAATATCAAAAATAAAGTCATAGAATCATAGAGAGGTAGAATTGGAAGGGACCTCCTGGGCCATCTGGTCCAACCCTGCTCAAAGCAGGATTCACTAAATCATCCCAGACAGATATCGGTCCAGCTTCTGTTTGAAGACTTCTATTGAAGGAGAACTCACGACCTTTTGTGGCAGCCTGTTCCACTCACTGATCACCCTAACTGTCAAAAAGTTTTTTCTAATATCTAATCTGTGTCTCCTCCCGTTCAGTTTCATTCCATTGCTTCTAGTCTTTCCTTGTGCAAATGAGAATAAAGATGATCCTTCTACAATGTGACAGCCCTTGAGATATTTGTAGACAGCTATTAAGTCTCCTCTCAGTCTTCCCTTTTGCAAGCTAAACATTCCCAAATCCTGCAACTGTTCCTTATAGGACATGGTTTGCAGACCGGTCACCATTCTGGTCGCTCTTCTCTGAACTTGCTCCAGTTTGTTGATGTCTTTTTTAAAATGTGGTGCCCAAAACTGGACACAGTATTCCAGATGAGGTCTGACCAAAGAGGAGTAGAGGGCAATAATGAATTCACGTGATCTATACTGTATGCTTCTGTTAATAACCCTAGAATTGTATTTGCCTTTTTTGCTGCTGCATCACACTGTTGACTCATGTTCAGTCTGTGATCTATTAGTATACCTAAGTCTTTTTCACATGTGCTGTTGCTTAGTCCTATTCCTCCCATTCTGTATATGCTTTTTTCATTTTTATTGCCCAGATGTAGTACTTTGCATTTTTCCTTGTTAAAAACCATTCTGTTAGTTGCTGCCCACTGCTCCAGATTATTTATATCTTTTTGAATCCTCTCTCTCTCTTCTCTAGTATTAGCTATCCCTCCTAGCTTTGAGTCATCAGCAAATTTAATCAGCTTACCCTCAATTCCTTCATCTAAATCATTGATAAAGATGTTGAACAATACAGGGCCCAGGACAGAGCCCTGTGGTACCCCACTTGAGACATTCTTCAACTGGATGTGCAGCCATTTACGACCACTCTTTGGGACCGATCACTAAGCCAGTTATGAATCCACCTAAGAGTTGCCTTATCCATTCCATACTTAGTCATTTTTTCAGTAAGGATTGTGTGAGATACTTTGTCAAATGCTTTGCTGAAGTCAAGATATACTATATCTACAGCATTTCCTTGATCCACCCAGTCAGTGATTATGTCATAGAAGGAAATTAAGTTAGTCTGACAGTACTTATTAGTTACAAACCCATGCTGACTCTGTTTAATCACTTCATTCTTATCCAGGTACTTACATACATGTTGTTTAATAATTTGTTCAAAGATCTTTACTGGTATAGAAGTCAGACTCACTGGCCTATAGTTCCCTGGGTCCACCTTCTTCCCCTTTTTGAAGATAGGAACAACATTTGCATTTCTCCAGTCTTCTGGGACTTCTCCTGCTTTCCAAGAATTTTCAAAGATTATGAAGAGTGGTTCAAGAATTTCTTCTGCTATCTCCTTCAGTACTCTGGGGTGTAATTCATCTGGACCTGGAGACTTTAATTTATTTAGGTTAGTTAAGTGTTTCCTCACTATTTTTCTGTTTATAGATATCCTGGATTCTTCTATTCTCTTAATAGGACAGTGAAGATCAGTTGATGTTGCATTTCCTTTCTGAGAGAAAACAAATGCAAAATAGGAATTTAAAAGTTCGGCCTTCTCAACATCCTGTCTTACCATTTCATCATTTTCATCCTGTAAAAATCCTATAGCATCATTGACTTTTCTTTTACTTTTGACATATCCCCAAAATCCTTTTTTGTTGCTTTTGATGTCTCTTGAAAGCCTTAATTCATTGTCAGCTTTAGCTAATCTTATTTGTGCCCTGCAGGTTCTGCAGACAGCATTATATTCTTCTTTAGATATGCCTCCCTCTTTCCATTTGATAAACATTTCTTTCTTCCGTTTTGGCATGTGTTTAAGTTCTGTGTTTATCCATCCTGGTTTCCTTAAATGCTTCCTAGTCCAGGAAGTCCAGGAAGTCACATTGTAAAAATTTATTTGCATTTTGCATTGAGAAATAAGTATTTGATCCCCTATCAACCTTTAAGAGTTCTGGCTCCTAAAGACCAGTTAGGTGCTCCTAATCAACTCGTTACATGCATTAAAGACAGCTGTCTTACATAGTCACCTTTAGAAAAGACTGTCCACACACTCAATTAATCAGTCAGACTCTAACCTCTACAATATGGGCAAGACCAAAGAGCATTGTAATAAGATTATGCTAATGTTCTATGGAGACCGATGACATGGGTCAGAATGAAGACAAACAGGGTATATCACAGTTCAAGATATATATATATATTGTAGAGAGATGAACTTCAGATAACTGATGTAAATTGTGGCTCTACAGATAAGCAGGCAATAAACTGTCTCAAGAATATGCAGATGTTAGTAGTACAGACCGAGGGTGCGAGTATAAATCCAGCAATGCAGGATCCAGAGGTCCAGAGCCTGGACTGGCTCCCAGTGGAGGGCAGACCGTAGCGGAGGTGGGTGCAGAGCAGGGGTAGAGCAACAGAGTCTTTCCGATGGTAAGTAAATCCAGAAGCAAGCGGGGTATCCCGAGGAATAGAAGGAACAAGCAGGTTGCAAGTTCTTGAGCTTGGCAGCAAGTGAGGTACAAGATACACAAGCAAGGTATAGTGAGCAGAGTTCCTTTATATTGCAGCAGCCAGGAATGTTATGTTTCGGTAGCTGAGGAGAAACTGCAAAAAATAGCCAAAGTAGCAATACACCAGAGAGGCTGGAAACTATTGGATTGCAGTAACCTAAACTAACCGCCACACTAGAAGTAGTCGTGGAGCGTTCTACGGTGATCCTAGACGCCTCGTCACAGCCGGAGAGATAGCTACACCTAAAGGCAGAAAGATGAATGCTATCAGCCCTGGAACAGAATCCCCAAAGAAATAGGAAGCCCCCGAACATGTAATGGCGATAAGACAAGAAGAAAACACGGACACAGACAAAAAATAGAATGAGCAAACGCTGGGGCCCAATCTGTCTAGACAGAAAAGTATAGGAAAGAATTCTGACTGCAACCCAAAAAAACCCTGACAAAAATACCAACACTTCTGATTAACAAAAAAACCTGAGATCACACGATCTCTACCACCTAAATCAGATCACAGCAAACACAGCAAATAAAAAATGACAAAAGAACAAAGCAAAAATGCAAACACACAATGAGCACAATTGCAGCGCAAGACCCCAAAAGGGGACCAGGCTGCAGTCCACTGCAAACAGCAAACCAGCAGTGAAAATCCAACAGAGGAAAAAAAAAAGCAAAACACTTATCTGAATGAGAGCAGGAAAGCAAGATGTGCTCCAAGCAAGAGTAGGAGGAACAATTGATTACCGGCAAGGCTGCTGGGAACTCAGGTCACTTATATCATACCATTCAGAGCCAGCTGAAGGCCATTCAGTAATTAGTTCA
The DNA here is from genome assembly GCA_033576555.1 of Oophaga sylvatica. Taxonomy (NCBI): domain Eukaryota; kingdom Metazoa; phylum Chordata; class Amphibia; order Anura; family Dendrobatidae; genus Oophaga; species Oophaga sylvatica. The sequence goes on from JARQOD010000006.1 coordinate 365,886,969, forward strand.
TTACCCTCAGCAACCACCGGAGGGAGCCCCAGCTCAGAAGTCGCCTCCAACGTATTCACAACACAGGAAACAAGATGGTCCCCGTGAAGCCAGCAACTCCATTTTGTGTAAGGGCAGAATCCAACAGAACTAAGGGCAAGAACAGACAAAACAGGTACGCAGTCCTTACAAGCATTCTAAGGATGTCAGGGACAATATCATAGACCTGCACAAAGCTGGAATGGGCTACAAAACCATACGTGAGATGCTGGGTGAGAAGGAGACAACTGTTGGTGCAATAGTAAGAAAATGGAAGAAATACAAAATGACTGTCAATCGACATCGATCTGGGGCACCATGCAAAATCTCACCTCGTGGGGTATCCTTGATCATGAGGAAGGTGACAGATCAGCATAAAACTAGACGGGGGGAACTTGTTAATGATCTCAAGGCAGCTGGGACCACAGTCACGAAGAAAACCAATGGTAACACATTACGCTGTAAAGGTTTAAAATCCTACAGTACCCGCAAGGTCCCCCTGCTCAAGAAGGCCCATGTGCAGGCCCGTCTGAAGTTTGCCAATGAACACCTGGATGATTCTGTGAGTGTTTGGGAAAAGGTGCTGTGGTCAGATGAGACAAAAATTGAGCTCTTTCTCATTAACTTAACTCGCCGTGTTTGGAGGAAAAGAAATGCTGCCTATGACCCAAAGAACACTGTCCACACTGTCAAGCATGGAGGTGGAAACATTATGTTTTGGGGGTGTTTCTCTGCTAAGAGCACAGGACTACTTCACCGCATCAATGGGAGAATGGATGGAGCCATGTACCGTAAAATCTTGAGTGACAACCTCCTTCCCTTCTCCATGACATTAAAAATGGGTCGTGGCTAGATCTTCCAGCAAGACAATGACCCAAAACATACAGCCAAGACATCAAAGGAGTGGCTCAAAAAGAAGCACATTAAGGTCATGGAGTGGCCTAGTCTGTCTCCAGACTTTAATCCCATAGAAAACTTATGGAGGGAGTTGAAGCTCTGAGTTGCCAAGAGACAGCCTCAAAATCTTAATGATTTATAGATGATCTGCAAAGAGGAGTGCACCAAAATTCCTCCTGACGTGCGCAAACCTCATCATCAACTGCAAAAAACGTCTGACTGCTGTGCTTGCCAACAAGAGTTTTGCCACCAAGCATTAAGTCTTGTTTGCCAGAGGGATCAAATACTTATTTCTCAGTGCAAAATGCAAATAAGTTTATATAATTTATACAATGTGATTTTCTGGATTTTATTTTTGATATTCTATCTCTCAGTGTTAAAATTAACCTACCCTTAAAATTATAGACTGTTCATGTCTTTGTCAGTGGGCAAACTTACAAAATCAGAAGGGATCAAATAATTATTTCCTTCACTGTATATATGCCTGCAAACTTTCCGGTATTAATAGTGAAAAATAAATATTTAGCTCTGACGAGGACTGTTATTTTAATGGTGCAGCAGCAACGGTGGTATACAAGTACTGCAATAGTAATATTAAACCCTGCCTAGATGCCTTTAATCCTACACTGTCTTCCCACTGAATGGTGGTAGTTTTTCTACAGAAAGGAAAATATTTAACCCTGAAAAGGACTGTTTTTTTTAATGCTGCAGGAGTGGTATACATGTACTGCAATCATAATATTAGACCCTGCCTAGATGGTTCTAATCCTAAACTTTCCATCCACTGAATGCAGGCAACAACAGTTTTACTACAGAAATGAAAATGTTTAGCACTGAAAAGTACTGTTGTTTTAATGCTGTAGGAGCAGTATACAAGTAGTGCAATAGCAAGATGACTAAACTCTGACTATATCACATTCTCCCTCCTATAACAAATCTCCTTGAGCTGCTTCCTGAACACATTGTGCTGAGCATTACACAGTGACCCCATGACGCATTGCGACTGTGAAGGGAGATGAACCGGACTAGTGGTATTTCTCTCGTGTCAGGGCCAGAACTATTGGGGCTGTCACCATTGTTGCCGGGGGAAGTACTTTCTAACTGGAAGAGACCTTTGCACCGTACTGTGGTGAGGCGGGTCGGAGATAAAAGGAGGAGAGCGTGCCAGGACAGGGCTTTTGGCTGGAAGAGAGTGTGCACTGCAGGAGAAGGTTGACTCACTCTCCTCAGACCAACGCCAGCAAGCCGGTTGCAAATCCTTAGAGCCTACGACTCTGCTGACAGCTGACGCTTAGAGGATAAACCGGTCCATTCCGCTGACTACTGCCCGGGCACGACACAGTGCTGACCAAGCGGTGCACTCTGTAGCATGTAGCGTTGCTCGGCCTGCTCTCTGGGACTCCTGCCTCTAACCATGGTGCCACAGCTGCCCTCTCGAGAAGTGCTGCGCTCCAGGACCACAAGGCCACACCTGGGCAGGATATGTCGCTGCCAATAAGAGACAGTTCTTCACCTTCCTCCAGGACCAGTTCAGGGACTTCACGCGTCATCTGCGGCACCATCGTGGGATTTTCCAGCCCCCTCCATCCAGAAACCACAGACTGATAAGTTAACCCATTATTTGAACTTATACTCCCTTTCTATAACTGTATAAGCTATAACCCCCACACTCTCTCACTCTCTCCCTGCGTGGAGTATTTGCTGTTATAATATTCTGTTATAAAGAACCCGTTAACTCTTGCTCTGCCTCCTGCTCATCACTGCATCCCACATTCCTGATATTACCCTACAGCTGTCCAATCACAGTAATGCCAGTAGCCAACATGCCTACGACATTACAGTCCATGGCGGGCAATTCCTGCATGTTCATTAACTGTCTGACAGGTGCCAAACATGCGGGGTGGGAACATGCTCGAGCACCCTCGATAATCAATCGAGTAAGTAGCGGAGCGTGCCCAAGCACCCAAATGCCCTATCAAGTATTGAGCAGTGGCGAACAAACTCGTTCATTACTAATCTTTGTCTATATTATTAACATCAATAAATTATGCAAACAAGTCCTCTCTAAGGCTGCTTTCACACATCAGTTTTTTGATGTCAGGCACGATCCGGCGTGTTTTTAAAAAAACGGATCCGGTACCGGATGCGTTTTTTTGGCATTGACTTTCATTAGCGCCGGATCGCTATTGACGGAATCCGATGACGGATCTGTTATTGTATGCTGAAAATGCCCAGAAGCCAAGCCAGGGTCTCTCTCTCTCTCTCTCTCTCTCTTTCTTTTCTCTCTCTCTTTCTTTTCTCTCTCTCTCTCCTCCCCTAGAACACCTCCTATACCCATATTCTTTATCTTAACGGATCCGTCTAAAACCCGGATCCACTGCATCCGTTTTCACTCTCATGAAATGGATCCGTTACTTTCAGTCGTCTGGTGGACTGGGACTGACGCCAAACGACTGAAGTGTGAAAGAGACCTTATCCGCTTGTAGATTTTGTTGCTTTTTGAGAAATTATGGTGTGTAGTCAGCCTCACTAGTAGATACCAAGCTACCTTTATTTCTCGCAAAAAGGTGTGCCTTCTCTCCGTTCTCAGGTGCAGAAGAATGTAGGGTGCTCTGGATTTTGAGCTCAAAAGTGAACTGCATGCAAGATACATGAATCATCAACTATGGCCAGGAACATTACATGAGTTTCACAGCACACTGGGTAAATGCTGTTAGTGGCTGCAATGCACCACCACATCTGTAACAGGCCTCCGCTACTGGTAGCCATGATGGTGGCTATCTGTCGCCTACTACACTTCTAACGGATCCTATTCAAGTGCATAGCCCCATCGCCAACATTGTGGACTTTGTTGATTCCACACACTGACTGCTTTCTTTTCGCTCATGCAAGGCAAAGCACTGCCAAACAGTTTAACAGCATGAAAACCTGAGGGAGAGAATCCATAAAGCGGACATGTTGCAATCAGCATAAAGCAGTGATGGACAAATTCACGCAGAAGTCAAGTTTTAGCATCAGTTACTTTGAGATCTGACATTGGCAGCTACTGAGAGATGTGTGCTCACCTACTGAACCTCTTTGAAAAGAAAAAACATTTGGCAGTAGAGAACTGTGGAATCAATTATGTAATCCCGCTAACCCTTATCTTGAAAAAAAAATACTCTTTAGCATGCAAAAGAGGATAAAGCAAGAACAATTTCAACTTCTTCACAGCCACCTTGTGTCTGTTGAGGACCCTCAAAATACAAGTCACATACTGCAGGATTTTGAGGAGGAGGAGTACAATCATGAGCTCACAGATGTGGAGGGGCACATAGACTTGACACAGACAGGGGACGAGGCAGACAGAGTGAAAATGATGATCACAATGCTGGTCATAACAACCAACTATCATAGCAGAGTGATGACAAAAAAAACAACTGGTGCTTGGTTTCACTAGCGATCATTTCAAACTGTATGCTGCAAATGATTGTGAGAGGACAGGCATATTGTTAACATAAAGCAAAGTGATGAGTATTGAATAGCCACTATTTTAGACCCTTGCCAAAGCTTCGTAAAAGCAAAATGGGGGAATTTTTTACAGCTTTCAAAGGAAGTCCAAATGGGCTTATTGCCAAGATACTGTATGTTCTGTTACCTGCTTTGCAAATCAGAGAATAAGTTTGATGCAAATCAAATTTCCTAAGAAAATCCGAGTGATCTGGCAAATTCTAGTTTTGTCAGATCTACTCATTCATAATTGCAGACCCCAAAAAAGGAATATTTTTTTAATTGTAGCTGAGAAACAAGAACTTATTCTCATTCAAAAGAGTACGCCTGATGGCTTGTAAAAAAGATACTGATTTTTGATTAGCAAAGTACAAGTGAAAAGCTTTTGATACTCACCAAAAAGGAATAATTTTGCACCAAATTGTGATAAAATTTGAAAGCTTCTTCTATTTTCACCACCTGTGTATAAATAACAGAAGACATTCAATGAAGAGCAAAAGAGTGATAATCTTTTGAACTTTTGACTTTCAGGCTCCATATTTTACTACTTCTTCAAATGTGAGACTACCATCATTTTATAGCCAATCATCTTGGCTATCACATCCATTAATTTAACTAACAACTATTTAGCATATGATTAGTTATGCAGATTCTTGTCATATCACTGCATTATTACTGTTTTGTTCCTAAAAATTTTAATTTTAATTTTTATTATTTTGTTAGAATTTTATAAATCAACCTTTGGCTTTCAACACTTCCTACACTCTTCTGGGCATGCTCTCAACCAGATTCAAACATGACTCAGCCTAAATCTGATCCTAGGTCTCTTCTACATGTTCCCAAAGTTATTGCATATTGGTTGACTCATTTGGGTATATATATAGCGTAGAGACTAGTCTATTGACTTTTGCCCTAAATCACCTGTTTCCAGTCTTCTACTGTCCACTTTTCACACTTTTTTACCAACTCGACTCGACCCTTCTTATGATGATATTGAAGTCAATGCTTCTTCACCGTTTTTCAAGCCACCATTCCAGACATGTATAATTTGCATTGCATAATGCTTGCATGGACATCTGTGATCTCCCTATTATAAAGCATACAAGCCAACTCTACTGCCGTGTTTGTTGCACCAGAACTTATAGACCTCATGATGAGCCGACTTGTTGACTCTGATATTTTTCCTGGACGTCTACCTCTTGGCTTTTGAATAGATGGACGGACTTCATGTCGTATTCATCCAACTATCATGGCCCTCACATGATGCAGTTTGGCAATTTTCTTGGCCTAGAGACTGCTGTTGATAAGCTGGATGATGCTGTTTCTCTAGTCTTGGGAAATCTTCTTCATTGCTGCTCCTAGAATATGAACCAGTGACCTTTCAATTTGGAATCAACCTAAAAACACACTGAGCTTGTCACGATTCTGTAGCTGGATTTACCAGGTAAATTGGCTCCTTCCCTCTCCCTCAAGCTAGGAGGACCCTAGGCTATCACTGCACCCCAGATTACCCATGAAGGTGGAGATGTTGTCGTATCATACCTTCCTATGTTCCTATCTGCACGCTGATCTGTTTCCTCCCCACCAGCGAGGTATGGGACAAAAGAGTATAGAATAGCATAAACCTGACAGACAGGTGAAACAAACAGGGATGAAAAAAACTACATACAAATACACTCACCAAACAACTGAGTGGAAATCAAGGGAACAGTAGGAGGAGTAAAACAAATGGGAGAGGATTAGGATAAACACACAATATAAAATCTACGCAAATATCTTCTGTAAATCACACCATCTGACTGCTACTAATTCAGAATTCTTCCTCACCACAGACCAGGAAGTTGTAATAATAACCAGCAATTCCCTAGTGCAAGAGGTAGGCATATACAGTATACCTGAGTAGAGTGGACAACACAGAACAGTTGAAGCAATTCAGGACTGAGAGCTCCATGAGATAGACAGAAATGATTTAACCCTTGCAATAACTGAGCAAGGAAAACCTGCACTGGTATTAGAAGGTGAAGCAGATCTAATATGTACAGGAGTTTGTGTAAGCAGATGCCACAATCTTCTGGCTCACATGTGATGCGATATCCCCATGACAAAGCTATTAGGGAATGTGAGAACAGGTTGTAATTTGTAGTATACAGGAACATGTAGTATTATACAGTGACATGACAAGAATCTGCATAACTAATGATATGCTAGATAGTTGCAAGTCAAATTTAGCCTCAAAGTCAAAAGTTCAAAACATTGTTACTTTTTTGCTGGTCAGTGTACATCAGTCCACAAAAATAGATAATTTTGGACCATTTATAGAATATTAGTAGCCTACAAAATCTCTTGTGTGTGGTTAGTCTGCTGGTTATGACCAGTTACCATCCATTTTCCCCTAGCCAGTGTGAGGCAGTGACTGGTGTCATATGCGAGGGTCACTATGTGTCCCCAGGATGTGTACTGTAGAGAAGCATATGGAGGCCATGCGAGTGCATTGCAGTCACAGGCATAACTGTAGAATAGAGGTAAGTCTTAATCTTGGGCAAGCTATTTGTCCAAGGCGGATTTAACAAATCCTGCCACGGGCTTGTATTTTTGAATAGGACTACAGGATGGTAGTGAGGCAGTCCATTTCCTCCCCCGGCCCCAGGTTTTCCATGTGGCCTATGGCCACAGCTTCTTTTGTAAAAAAAAACCTGCAGTAAAGGGGTTGGGTGTGTCAGTTTTGGTCTTGCAAGCATGCAGAGCAGAAGGCTTTGCAGAGCTCAACCTGTGTGAGGCAACACAGGGCCAAGCGAATCAAAAGGCCTGGCACCCTCAGCGTACACGACGGTGCAGTCATCCACGGCAACGGGTCATGGACTGTGTAAGGAAAAGTTGTCGCCATTTTGTATAGGGCCTGTACCAGCCTCCATTTTGTCAGTTCACACAGCCACAGACTTTTAGCTACACATTGCCTATTAGCATATCCAGTACGACAGGTTTTGATGTCCACTAGGAATCAATAGGCCTTTACATGCTAATTAGTCTAGGCCAGTGACTGAATGAGATGGTCAGTCGTATGGTAAATAGCCCAAGCTCAGGCATTGTTTCCTATTCCATATGAATTGCAGGCCAATTAATATGCGTGCTTCAAAGCAATGGGGATGGGCCTAGCAGGTCAAGTACTAGCCATGACCAGGCTGCTGGTCTCATTCCATTTCACACACAGAAGCCAAGAAGATGGTCTAGGAAAGACCAAGGGACTATTCAGGAACTGAAGACTGTACCTGGGAAGGGCAGAGCCAAGGCCTTCCCATGACCATACTACAACCCGGTAATATTGATCTATAGCTAATACCTTTAAGCCTTGTACATTATTGTTGTATTTTTACTCTGACTGCCATTCCATTGTAGTTACGTTGTATAGCTTTACTGTATATTTCTGTAATTATCTAGTGCGCCCTTAAGGCAAATTAAACCATAAAATTAATCTTGGGCTGATGCTTTTACTCTGATCACGAATCTTAGAATACCCAGTGGGTAGCAGGACACCTTCCCCGGCGGCCATTTGCTTAGGTGCAGTTCTCTTACTGACCTGAGAGACAAAGGGGGGCGCCGGAGAGCTGTACCTGTGGAGTTACGTCCCATTGGTGACGTGGGAGGAAAGGGATCGTCCGTCACATTTGGTAGCGGCGGTGGTATCAGAAGCTGTGATACCCGGGCTACCGTGTGGCGGCCGGCTGAGTTCCTCACAAATTGGTGGCAGCGGTGGGATCAGAGTAAAAGCATCAGCCCAAGATTAATTTTATGGTTTAATTTGCCTTAAGGGCGCACTAGATAATTACAGAAATATACAGTAAAGCTATACAACGTAACTACAATGGAATGGCAGTCAGAGTAAAAATACAACAATAATGTACAAGGCTTAAAGGTATTAGCTATAGATCAATATTACCGGGTTGTAGTATGGTCATGGGAAGGCCTTGGCTCTGCGCTTCCCAGGTACAGTCTTCAGTTCCTGAATAGTCCCTTGGTCTTTCCTAGACCATCTTCTTGGCTTCTGTGTGTGAAATGGAATGAGACCAGCAGCCTGGTCATGGCTAGTACTTGACCTGCTAGGCCCATCCCCATTGCTTTGAAGCACGCATATTAATTGGCCTGCAATTCATATGGAACAGGAAACAATGCCTGAGCTTGGGCTATTTACCATACGACTGACCATCTCATTCAGTCACTGGCCTAGACTAATTAGCATGTAAAGGCCTATTGATTCCTAGTGGACATCAAAACCTGTCGTACTGGATATGCTAATAGGCAATGTGTAGCTAAAAGTCTGTGGCTGTGTGAACTGACAAAATGGAGGCTGGTACAGGCCCTATACAAAATGGCGACAACCTTTTCCTTACACCTCCCTGCTTTTGAGGGCGCTAGGGGGTATCACATTCCTGTGTTCCCCGTGCGCCCTACCGCACCCTCTCTTTGGCTACGGTGGCAGATCCACGAGGATTTCTGACTCTCTGTCCTCTGGAAGGTTGCACACTGGTTGGGCATAAGCCTCCCGCTCATGGTGGGCCTTCATCATGTTCACATGGAAGGCCTTCCTCCTTCCACGGGCGTGGTCCAGGGTGACCAGGTAGGTGACGGCGTTGAGCTGCTCGTGCACGAGGTATGGACCCTCCCAGGCCGCCTGAAGCTTGTTTTGTGGTACGGGGACCAGTACCCACACCTTTTGACCCACCTGGTAGGTCCGCTCACAAGCATTCTGGTCGTACCATCGCTTCTGGTCAGCCTGAGCTTGGGCCATATTGTCATGCACCAGCTGTGTCAAGGCCATCATTCGGTCCCGGAAGCGCACGACATACTCAATGACCGACACTCCAGGGGTGGCTAAATCCCCTTCCCATGCTTCCTTCACCAGAGCAAGGGGCCCCCGTACACGTCGCCCGTACAGGAGCTCAAAGGGGGAGAACCCCGTTGAGGCCTGTGGAACCTCCCGGTAGGCAAACAGCAGGTGTGGGAGATACCGCTCCCAGTCTCTCCCGTGGGAGTCGACCAACATCCTCAGCATCTGCTTTAAGGTGCCATTGAACCGCTCACACAAGCCATTGGTCTGTGGGTGATACGGGCTGGCCACCAGATGTTGCACCTGTACCTGCTTACAGAGAGACTCCATCAGCTGCGACATGAACTGGGTCCCTCGGTCGGTGAGCATTTCCTTGGGAAACCCCACTCTGGAGAAAATCTCCAGTAAGGCAGTGGCCACTTTGTCGGCCCGAATGGACGACAAAGCTACCGCCTCCGGGTACCGGGTGGCATAGTCCACTACCGTTAGTATGAAGCATTTCCCGGAGCGGCTGGGAGTGGACAGAGGTCCAATGAGATCCACAGCCACCCTCGAGAAAGGCTCTTCGATGATGGGCAGAGTTACCAGTGGGGCTTTGGGGCGCGGCCCCGCCTTACCCTAGCCTGAAGACTCTCAAGGAACAGGCGGCACAGCCTCCCCTGGAGTCCGACCGCGAGCGAGTGGTCTGGGACCAGGGACGGCTGTACCGGGTAACGGTCCAGCAGGGTTCACCGGAAGCGTGGCCCAGGGACCGACAGTTAGTGGTGCCCCATCCGTTCAGGGCGGAATTGTTGCGGATCGCACACGAGATTCCAATGGCCGGACACTTAGGGATCACTAAAACCAGGGCCAGGCTAGCTCAGCATTTCTACTGGCCTGGAATGAGGACCGAGGTGATAGCCTACTGCCGTTCATGTGACACCTGTCAGAGGGTGGGGAAGGCGGGGCCGAGCCCCAAAGCCCCACTGGTAACTCTGCCCATCATCGAAGAGCCTTTCTCGAGGGTGGCTGTGGATCTCATTGGACCTCTGTCCACTCCCAGCCGCTCCGGGAAATGCTTCATACTAACGGTAGTGGACTATGCCACCCGGTACCCGGAGGCGGTAGCTTTGTCGTCCATTCGGGCCGACAAAGTGGCCACTGCCTTACTGGAGATTTTCTCCAGAGTGGGGTTTCCCAAGGAAATGCTCACCGACCGAGGGACCCAGTTCATGTCGCAGCTGATGGAGTCTCTCTGTAAGCAGGTACAGGTGCAACATCTGGTGGCCAGCCCGTATCACCCACAGACCAATGGCTTGTGTGAGCGGTTCAATGGCACCTTAAAGCAGATGCTGAGGATGTTGGTCGACTCCCACGGGAGAGACTGGGAGCGGTATCTCCCACACCTGCTGTTTGCCTATCGGGAGGTTCCACAGGCCTCAACGGGGTTCTCCCCCTTTGAGCTCCTGTACGGGCGACGTGTACGGGGGCCCCTTGCTCTGGTGAAGGAAGCATGGGAAGGGGATTTAGCCACCCCTGGAGTGTCGGTCATTGAGTATGTCGTGCGCTTCCGGGACCGAATGATGGCCTTGACACAGCTGGTGCATGACAATATGGCCCAAGCTCAGGCTGACCAGAAGCGATGGTACGACCAGAATGCTTGTGAGCGGACCTACCAGGTGGGTCAAAAGGTGTGGGTACTGGTCCCCGTACCACAAAACAAGCTTCAGGCGGCCTGGGAGGGTCCATACCTCGTGCACGAGCAGCTCAACGCCGTCACCTACCTGGTCACCCTGGACCACGCCCGTGGAAGGAGGAAGGCCTTCCATGTGAACATGATGAAGGCCCACCATGAGCGGGAGGCTTATGCCCAACCAGTGTGCAACCTTCCAGAGGACAGAGAGTCAGAAATCCTCATGGATCTGCCACCGTAGCCACAGAGAGGGTGGGTAGGGCGCACGGGGGAACACAGGAATGTGATACCCCCTAGCGCCCTCAAAAGCAGGGAGGTGTAAGGAAAAGGTTGTCGCCATTTTGTATAGGGCCTGTACCAGCCTCCATTTTGTCAGTTCACACAGCCACAGACTTTTAGCTACACATTGCCTATTAGCATATCCAGTACGACAGGTTTTGATGTCCACTAGGAATCAATAGGCCTTTACATGCTAATTAGTCTAGGCCAGTGACTGAATGAGATGGTCAGTCGTATGGTAAATAGCCCAAGCTCAGGCATTGTTTCCTGTTCCATATGAATTGCAGGCCAATTAATATGCGTGCTTCAAAGCAATGGGGATGGGCCTAGCAGGTCAAGTACTAGCCATGACCAGGCTGCTGGTCTCATTCCATTTCACACACAGAAGCCAAGAAGATGGTCTAGGAAAGACCAAGGGACTATTCAGGAACTGAAGACTGTACCTGGGAAGGGCAGAGCCAAGGCCTTCCCATGACCATACTACAACCCGGTAATATTGATCTATAGCTAATACCTTTAAGCCTTGTACATTATTGTTGTATTTTTACTCTGACTGCCATTCCATTGTAGTTACGTTGTATAGCTTTACTGTATATTTCTGTAATTATCTAGTGGCCCTTAAGGCAAATTAAACCATAAAATTAATCTTGGGCTGATGCTTTTACTCTGATCACGAATCTTAGAATACCCAGTGGGTAGCAGGACACCTTCCCCGGCGGCCATTTGCTCTAGGTGCAGTTCTCTTACTGACCTGAGAGACAAAGGGGGGCGCCGGAGAGCTGTACCTGTGGAGTTACGTCCCATTGGTGACGTGGGAGGAAAGGGATCGTCCGTCACATTTGGTAGCGGCGGTGGTATCAGAAGCTGTGATACCCGGGCTACCGTGTGGCGGCCGGCTGAGTTCCTCACAGACTGTCTTTGTTTTCCCAGCTGTGATCTGGAGGAGCTGATTTACTTTTCTGTTTTGTGAGTATGCTGTTTATTAAAAGAGACTTTACTTTCAACTTTTCCTTGGTCACTGCCTCATCACTCCACAGCATGGATACCACTGCACTACACTGAGATTTATAAAGATGACTGCCTGAAGAGAACATGCAAATTTCCACAGTCATTGATGATATGGGGCTGCATGTCAGGTAAAGGCATTGGGGAGATGGCTGTCATTACATCTTCAATAAATGCACAAGATTATGTTGATATTTTGGACACTTTTCTTATCCTATCAATTGAAAGGATGTTTGGGGATGATGAAATCATTTTTCAAGATGATAATGCATCCTGCCATAGAGCAAAAACTGTGAAAACATTCCTTGAAAAAAAGACACATAAGGTCAATGTCATGGCCTGCAAATAGTCCGAATCTCAATCCAATTGAAAATCTTTGGTGGAAGTTGAAGAAAATGGTCCATGACAAGGCTCCAACCTGTAAAGCTGATCTGGCAACAGCAATCAGAAAAATTTGGAACTAGATTGATGAAGAGTCCTGTGTGATACTCATTAAGTCCATGCCTCAGAGACTGCAAGCTGTTATAAAAGCCAGAAGTGGTGCAACAAAATACTAGTGATGTGTTGGAGTGTTTTTTTGTTTGTTTGTTTTTAATGATTCCATAATTTTTTTCCCCTCAGAATTGAGTGATTCCATAATTTTTCCAACATGCTTGGTTAAAAAAATAACCATTACTGGCTACCACATTTTTGTTCTTGATTTCTTCTAGTGTTTCTTAAAGCCAGAAAGTTGCCAATTGAAATTACTTCAGTTTTGTGCCAGGTCTGTGATCTGTTTTTTTTTCAACAAAATAAAACAACTGAATGAACTCCTCCAAGGCCGGTGATTCCATAATTTTTTCCAGGGGTTGTAATCACTATTTTACAAATGCTTATTTAACCATTACTTGTATAGGGATTCACGTCTTATTGTATTTGTTGAATCAACTATCTGGTGCTATGTGAAATTCTATCAAGTCTATAGTGAGTTAAAGTTGGTATTAACCTTCTAAGCTCAAAAGAATGGCAATCCTTTAGCCATAGTTCCCCAGTGGTTTCCTCTATAGGAGGGTTTCCTCTCAATGAGCACTGTAGGATGATCTGCATGAGTCAGAATTTTGCTGTATTTAGTATCCTTTTTATAGCTTTTGCAGGCATCTAGTTTATATGTTCACAGCATTGAATTAAGTGTAAAAAAAGTAAAGTGTCTAGGTGACTTGCCATTTTAAATAAACTGTCACAGTTTTGCAGTTTAAGTCATGTGGAAGTTAAAGGCATCTTACGGTGGACATATTTTAACTACTTGAGGATGTAAAATCTCATGGTAATGAACAGACTGGGCTTTGAAGGTCAGTCCCAAGGATGTTGTGATGGTATTGGTAACGTTATTTGGGGCGGATGCTATGGTTAAGAATATGAGTGAGGCTCTTAAAAAGAGTCATTGACACCCTCAAAGTTTACTGGCTCTGCTTGTCTGCTTGAATGGCAAGTCAGCCAATGTGTGCCAGCCCTAATGGCTCGCTGGCCCGATGCTGTATGTCAGTCAGCTGGGAATATTACAGTGTTTGTGAATCCCACTTCACCTGACATCTACTGTGATTTGTATATTAATTCCACTTTACAGGTTTACTGCAGTTATGGTTGTTTTATAGTGGAGTGAGGGTCCATCCCATATCCCAAAGTCATGATAAATAATTTTTCATTCATTTAGATAAAAAAAGAAAAGTTTGATGTTCATTATCGGCACATTTTCACTTATTGTTCACATGCAGTGGAACGTCCCCTGCACTTGCCAAAATACAAACATGAGCATGTTACAGCTTATGAATGGGTTTTAGTAACCTCATTCACATCCATTGTACTGTATTTTGTTGCAGATCCCTGGTGCAAAATCCACCCCACAACATTACAGTAGCATAATGCTATCATATAAAGATCCAAAAAAAGAATAGCTGCAATATATATAAATGATGAAAATTAAATGACTGAAAAGTTAACCATTGGAATTTGGGACATCTTTATTTAATAAATTAAGAAACCACCAACCATAGAATCAATGCCGCCATTCATATAGGAGAATTTAAGATAAAACCTGCCAACAGAGATGCCATTTTTTCACCCAATGTGTATGGGGATCTCCCAATTATCACTCAACAGATGTTGTTACTGAGAGAAAAATAAACCCATTCACTGATTCTTTAGCCCCTACATAGATGTCTTTCAGCAGCTTACTCATCTATCCCCATAGAGAAAACACACACATCCGAGCCCAATGTGAAATTTATGAAAGATAGCTATTGTATGATTAACCCCATATCTGCAGATTAATTGCATTTTTACATGTGACAGGTTCCCTTTAACACACTGGATCAACCGATCAGGTAAGGGCTCCAGAAGAAATGTATTTGCTATCCGTTTAGCCTAGGAAGGTGGTGTAGCGATATCTATGGATATCTTGCTATGTGCAAAGTAATTAAATTTAATTTGACTTTAGTTGCGTTTTTCTATGCAGTTGGTAACAGCGTTAAACAAGAATGAATCTTTGAATTTCCAACACACATCTGTCTTCAAGAATGATTCATTTTCCACCACCTGTACAAGATATTACACCATGTGAGTGATGACGTCCTTGCTAGTCTGATGAGATTCCCACAGTCGTCACCAAACCACCGGCCTAATAATGTATTTATACTTTGGATAAGGTAAAAGAATGCTTCCATCCCAGTCCTGTAATCACACCTAGGCCTTTGAGTCATCATCATCTTATGTTGAGTCTCATTCTTATGTTTGATTTCCTCCTAGGCTTAACCCATAGTTGTCTGTGTATAGCAGTCTCAAGCATTAAAACTTGTGCTTGTTGATAGCTGACTGCAAGTGTGGACAGTGATGCCATGTGGCTCCGATGCGTGTGAATTTTTGTAGTGACTAGATGAAAGAATTAAAGGCTTTTGGGGGTCAGTAAAAGTAGAGGTGTGCTTTTCTAATTAAGCCCAGGAAAAGCTGGTTGCTAACTCGAGCAACAACAGGATGACAATGTCGATATGCTGTGCCACCACAATGCTAGGAGGCTAGAGGGAGCCCATAAATTGGGAAGGCTTTACACTATTGTAAGGTGGCACTCAGATCAGTTCACGGGAACCACTGGAGCGTGGCCGGAGGGATACAGGGTACCCAGATGATACACCTGTCACTGAGTACAGCTTGCCTCTGGGCAGCCTGGCACACATGAGCCAATACATGCTGCTCTGCTTGCGCAGTGACCGCCAATTTGTCCGTGTGTGGCCCAGCTGCGCTTGGTACACATGTTCCCAGGAGTATGTACTGAAAGGTAATTGCAAAAATCTGATATTCATTCACACTCACACTTCCCTAGATTTGCCACCAGAGGGAGCCCCTTTAGAGTACTTAAGGGGGTGTGAGAGACGTAGCAGTTAGATCAGATTAGTGGAGTGGAGTTGGAGCCAGTGTGTGCTAGTGAGTCATACTAGCCAGACGGAGGAGAGAGATTGCAAGCTGATATCTCAGGACATCTAGATTGTGAGTTCCCTAACGAATGTGGAAAGACACTCTCGGAGCGAGCACGAGGTCAGTTGACGGAAGGTCCTGATAGCCGCTCTGGACAGAGTTTAAGAAGGAAAAGAAGGAAGGGGACTACAGTTGTCTGAACATCGAGTTAACTTTGAATCAGTTAGCGAGCTTTGGAAAGAAGGAAGAAAGCTAATGACAAAACCTACTGCTGCCTTGTGCTTATGTTAAGGATGAGAGTAGAGCGACGGGCAAGTGGTGACCCTAGGAAGGAGTGACTTCGGTGACAGATCACCTTCACTCGACTTAACCGGACACCGGGTCCGAAGTATTGCTAGAACCTTTACGGCTAGTGAGAGAAACACCGGAATCCCTGCTGGACTTCAAGTCACAGAGGGTAGCCCTAAGTGCCGATACGTAACAGGGGTCAGGCAGAACAGGAGTCGGGTCTGCAGCCATATGGACTTAGTTCTTGCCACAAGAAGACTTCCACCACAATGTTGGCCAGGCGTAGCTGTGCTATTTGGAGTTAAACCTGACTTCACGCAGGTTAGGACTCCCACACTTAAAAGGGACAGGAGGCCTTAAATCTACTCAGCGATTACCGGGATGTACATACTCCACCCTGAGCAGCTTCCCGGGACATACCTGCAACCTTCATCAGTAAAGGTATGGAAAGAGACTGGCATGTGTGTGACTGACTCATTACCTGCACCCTGCATCACCATAGACTTTGAGGGAACCGTCTCACCTGTGGGAGACGTAACATCTTGCTGCCCTGTAACATCCCCTCAGAAGATCCATTTGCAGCGCTGGTCAATGCGATCAGAAACCACAGGTGGCGTCACAAACAATTCCTAAAATCCCCTGTAAATATCCCCCCTTTGTATGAGCGCCCAGGGCAACGGACCGAGCTGTGCTACTTGTGACATTCCCCATAGACTTCAACGGGCTCGGTGCCGAGTACCCCATAACCCTGGTGTTGTGCGACTCATCTAACTTGGCGTCACGAACAGGATCCGAAGCTTACAATTTGTGAGTCCTGTGTGCCTATGTGGACTGTTTTGTGCAGAAAAGACAGTGTGCAATTTTTGTGATTTTTGGCGCCATTTTCCACCATTTTGCCGCCATATTCGCGCCCTGAGGCGCTGGTGAAGAAGAAGGGTGTGCCTTCGTGGGCGTACCCCCCCTGTGGCGCGAAAGCTATGGGCGCCCTGTCTAAATGCTATTATAATACAAAAGCCTGCCCCACTGCAAGAGAGATACGCCTCCTCTTCATCCTCTATGCCAAGAAGAGGAAGCGAAAGTCCCGCCTCCACGGAAGAGACCAGATTGTTCCTGATGGAAAACACAGTCTGGCCTGGAGTGAGATGGCAGAAGGACAGGAGATGCTGTGTGGAGGAATGGTGGTGTGCAGACCCCGTTCCCCTGAAGAGCTACTGCCTGTGCCTGAGCCGTCCCCAGGTCAGGACAACGACCCAACCATGCAGAAAGTGGAGGAGGTGGATGCGGTGTTAAGGGACCAGGCCCTACACCGTGAAGAAATGGAGGAGATGGAGAAAAACTGGCGTGCCCTGAAACAGCGGCTGCTGTGGGACGCAACGCTCTCCCCTCCAGAAGCGCAACCGTTACCTGTGCCACCATTGCCAGCGGCTGATGAGAAACCGGAGGCCGGCTCCAAAAGTGCTGATCCTGACTCCGCCGGGGACACGGCGGGAGAGAAGGAGGCTGAGGAGGCCCTGCCCGTTCCGGAGTGCCAGCCAGGCCTGGAGGCTGCAGCGGAGTGTAGTCCCCCGGTAGGGACACCGGAGGAGACCCAGCCGTTCGTGATGGAGATCGACTGGGAAGAGATGGAATACCTGGACGACGTAGAGTACGCCACCCAGCTGGAGAACGAGTGGCGACGCCGTGAACGTGAACAGCGGCAGCAGCAGGAGCAGAGAGGAGAGCAGCAGCTTCGCCAGCGGTACCGGGAGAGGGACCTTACCGATAAGGAGAGTGTCAGGAAGGATAAAGGTACGCTCCGGGAACCGCGGCGCCAGGGGGCCATTAGAGACTTTAAACTCCAGGGAGGCTGGGGGTTCATCCATGAGCCAGGCCTGTACCAGGAGATATTTGTCAACCGCAGGGATGTGGAGTCTCACCTGCCAGATGGGCACCCGGGAAGGGATCTGATAATCGGGGATATAGTCACCTACACGCAGCACTGGGGCCATAAGGGGTGGTATGCCTTGAATGTCTCCCGTGTCACCGACCCCGTCCCTGAAGCCGGTAGTGTACCCTGTGTCTCAGTGTCCCAAGCCCCAGCCACGTCAGCGCCAGGCCGCGCACCTGCATTGTATACTGCGACCAATCCTGCATCGTATACTGCGACCAATCCTGCATCGTATACTGCGACCTATTCTGCATCGTATACTGCGACCTATTCTGCAACGCAACAGAGCGCAGCGACCCCTACTGAGCAAAGCCAGTATTCGGAAGAGGCACCTGTAAGGCCCCAGCAAGTCGCAAAAGTAATCGCAAAAGTGAAACAAGGACTGTAGCTACCCAGACACAGGTAGCAGGACATGATATGTTAGTGATGCATTCCAGATCGCACCGCATACTTCCAGCCCCAGGAGTGGAAGATGTCATCGCAATCTGCAAAAGAGAAGAAGAACAGTAGGACCCAGACAGGGTTTACTGCATCTGTATAAAGTTGAAGAAGAATTTGCACTTTATTAATAATATTTGATGATGTTTGCATAATTTGCATAATTTTAAGTAGAATACCCCAGTTGGGTAATGAGTACTAAAGTATTAATGTGAAATATTGAAGTATTATTTTAGAAATGTGATTTTCCTAAAAATGTTTTATGCAAGGACTGCGTGCTGAGGACTCTTGCAGCACAGAACTTTTATTGTAAATAGTTCGCACTTCGGTGCCCCATCTTGGTTTTACATAAAGCCTTACTACCTCTGAAGAAAAAACCCGTATGGTGTGGCCTAGAGTGAGGTCTGCAGCAGAGAAGTCCTGCAGCCCACCCAGGACCAACGTGGGAGGTTTTTGGTGCGGGTCCTCCACAAGAATCTTGCCTTGTAATTATTTATTGTAAATACTATTTTGATATTTTCCTATTTGCTATTGTATACATTGTAACGCTAAAGTGCCTTACCTCCCGCAAGGGAAGAGTTATATGTTAATGTTATTATAAAAATGTTTTTTTTTTCTATTTCAGCCCGGGAGTGCTGATGATAACTAGGGGGGATGTGTGGCCCAGCTGTGCTTGGTACACATGTTCCCAGGAGTATGTACTGAAAGGTAATTGCAAAAATCTGATATTCATTCACACTCACACTTCCCTAGATTTGCCACCAGAGGGAGCCCCTTTAGAGTACTTAAGGGGGTGTGAGAGACGTAGCAGTTAGATCAGATTAGTGGAGTGGAGTTGGAGCCAGTGTGTGCTAGTGAGTCATACTAGCCAGACGGAGGAGAGAGATTGCAAGCTGATATCTCAGGACATCTAGATTGTGAGTTCCCTAACGAATGTGGAAAGACACTCTCGGAGCGAGCACGAGGTCAGTTGACGGAAGGTCCTGATAGCCGCTCTGGACAGAGTTTAAGAAGGAAAAGAAGGAAGGGGACTACAGTTGTCTGAACATCAAGTTAACTGAGAATCAGTCAGCGAGCTTTGGAAAGAAGGAAGAAAGCTAATGACAAAACCTACTGCTGCCTTGCGCTTATGTTAAGGATGAGAGTAGAGCGACGGGCAAGTGGTGACCCTAGGAAGGAGTGACTTCGGTGACAGATCACCTTCACTCGACTTAACCGGACACCGGGTCCGAAGTATTGCTACAACCTTTATGGCTAGTGAGAGAAACACCGGAATCCCTGCTGGACTTCAAGTCACAGAGGGTAGCCTTAAGTGCCGATACGTAACAGGGGTCAGGCAGAACAGGAGTCGGGTCTGCAGCCATATGGACTTAGTTCTTGCCACAAGAAGACTTCCACCACAATGTTGGCCGGGCGTAGCTGTGCTATTTGGAGTTAAACCTGACTTCACGCAGGTTAGGACTCCCACACTTAAAAGGGACAGGAGGCCTTAAATCTACTCAGCGATTACCGGGATGTACATACTCCACCCTGATAACCATGGAAAAGAAGCGATCAAAGAGTCCAAAATAAAGTATAAAAAGATTTTTTATTTATAAACATCAATTAATAAAAGAGCAGGGAGAAACAGTGATAAGGACTACCGCCAATAAGAACTAGTGGGCAAAAAATAGGGCACACACAGGTGGAGAATTGGCCAAATTACATGAATGCAAAACTGCAAGTACAAAGATTGTATTTAAATATAAATATAGATACTGGCCAAAACAGTCATGATGTTATAAATGTATGAACAAAATTGCATATGACAGTAATGTCCTGGAAATTTAGTATAACCAAATATTATGAACAAAAAATTGCATCAAAATATCCAGGACATATCTGCTACCTAAACACATAGGCATCGCAAAAATTTGCAGTAAGTAGCATAGATGGTAATGGTATACCTGTTTAGGTAGAGAGCTGACACCAGGTGCGTCCACCTATTTTTTGCCCACTAGTGCTTATTGGCGGTAGTCCTTATCACTGTTTCTCCCTGCTCTTTTATTAATTGATGTTTATAAATAAAAAATCTTTTTATACTTTATTTTGGACTCTTTGATCGCTTCTTTTCTATGGTTATGAGTAATTTTGCGATTGTCTGTATAGTTATATCCATATAAGTATGCCCAAACAGCTTGATATATTACTCCATCAGTAAATTATATATGGGTATGTTTTTCAATAAGGTTATTATTCAATACTCCACCCTGAGCATCTTCCCGGGACATACCTGCAACCTTCATCAGTAAAGGTATGGAAAGAGACTGGCATGTGTGTGACTGACTTATTACCTGCACCCTGCATCACCATAGACTTTGAGGGAACCGTCTCACCTGTGGGAGACGTAACATCTTGCTGCCCTGTAACATCCCCTCAGAAGATCCATTTGGTCAATGCGATCAGAAACCACAGGTGGCGTCACGAACAATTCCTAAAATCCCCTGTAAATATCCCCCCTTTGTATGAGCGCCCAGGGCAACGGACCGAGCTGTGCTACTTGTGACATTCCCCATAGACTTCAACGGGCTCGGTGCCGAGTACCCCATAACCCTGGTGTTGTGCGACTCATCCGCATTGTTATCAGTGCAGATTACTGGGTGGCCACCCTGCTGAATCCCCGCTACAAGGACAATGTACCATCATTACTTCTGTCACTGGAGCAGGATCACAAAATGTGTGAATACAAGCACAGGCTGGTAGAGAACCTACTAATGGCTTTCCCACCTGACAGCAGGGTCTCAGTGGAAGAGCAAGGCAGAGATGGAGGAGAAAGTCACCATCGCAGCTGGGGCATTGCCACCACCTTGGAAGGTAGGGTTAGTATGGCTGAAATGTGGCAAAACATCCGGCAGCAGCATCTGATACAGTCCATATTAAACAACCATACCACGTTAGACCTAGACACATGATGTGAGTAAATAAATAGTTAATCGAACTTCACCTGTGTCTATAATGGATAATTGAGCCTATCATGCTTACCATAGGTAAAACTCAACAAGAAAGATGATACTATGGCACTAATTTAATCAAAAAATTCAAATTTTTATTAAACACAATATAAAACTAATACAATGTGGGATGAGAAGGTAAAAATAGAGAGACACACAACATATGTGCTGCCACAAGCGACACACTCGACTGGATGATAGGAAAATAGCAGTTTAGGTACTATTATAACTCATAGATGTATATATATGGTATCAGGCCTCAGTAAAAATACCAACCAGTTAATTTAGACATTTCAACATGAATGGCTAATTAGCCAGAGTATTATACAGCTGCCTGCGATGAACCATACTATTCAGGAGTAAATAACCAAAGTTGTCAATGCTGCTAATGATCAATCTGTAAATATCTAATTTAAAGCAAAAACACAGACCAAGCTGCTAAATTGTAATGAAATACAGATTGAAAGCTGCCAGGTGCAACGCTACCACCATACTCACAACATTACAACAAGGAACATAGTCCATGATTAAGAAATCCAGCGGTATAATTACCAGTGAGCAGGAGGTACGAGCAGATGGCAGATCCGACGTCCAGACCAGCGCGTCCACCCCGACGCGCGTTTCGGCTAACCTTTTTCAAGGGGCCTGAAATGTGTGAATACAAGCACAGGCTGGTAGAGAACCTACTAATGGCTTTCCCACCTGACAGCAGGGTCTCAGTGGAAGAGCAAGGCAGAGATGGAGGAGAAAGTCACCATCGCAGCTGGGGCATTGCCACCACCTTGGAAGGTAGGGTTAGTATGGCTGAAATGTGGCAAAACATCCGGCAGCAGCATCTGATACAGTCCATATTAGCAGGAGGCAGTGTTACAGCAGCATGGTGGAATAGTACCTGTCCACAAGCCTCCACGTACTGTTGGGTCTGCCCCATTTAACATCTAGGTGTCCAAGTTGGACAAATGGCCTTAGCTTGCCTTTTATGCCTTGGAGGTGCGGGCTGCCCTGCGGCAAGTGTACTGTCGGAACGTGTATTTAGCACGGCAGAAGGTTTGATCACAGGCAGGCACATTTAAAATGAACAAGGCGTGGATCTCACAGGAGTTGTACATACCTTTGGATGACTAGACAGCTATACCAGCCACACCAAGCCAGTCAACTCTATTTACCATTAATTTAATTTGGGTGCCTCCTCTCCAAATAAAAAAGCAAAAAACTGTGTTGGCTACCTACTGCTCCTCCTCTTCCACCTACAATGCCACATCCACATCCTCCACTTCCTCCTCCAGTTTGCACCTTCGCCCCCTGGTGCAGTTAGTTATTTATTTTGGGTTCATTCTATGTTCTTTTAAGTCAGTTCCCTAAAAATCGCAAAAACACAAAACAAAACACAAAACAGTGTTAGATTACTCCTCCCTTGCCTCTTCCACCTATACCACCACTTGGACTTACGCCTCCTGATTCTAGATTGCTAGTTTTAGTTTTGTTAAATCTAGGTTGTTTTAACTCACTTACATTAAAAAATCCCCAAAACAACAACAACACAACAACAAAACACAGAACATTGTTCATACTTTTGGATGACTAGACAACTACAACAGTCGCACCCAGCCAGTCTTTCACTTTATTTGCCATTCGTTTCATTTGGGTGCCTACTCCCCAATAAAAAACCCAATAAACTGTCTTGGCTACTTCCTCCTCCGCCTCTTCCATTTACACCACAACGTCTACTTTTTCCTCCACTTGGACCTACGTATTCTGATTCTAGATCAGGGGTCTCAAACTTGTGGCCCGTGGGCCAACTGCGGCCCTCGGGACACTAGTTTGCGGCCCTCACCTCATGGACCCTCAGGACAATAGTTTGCGGCCTCACCTCGGCAGGGATCACACATGCGAGAAACACCGCAGAGTCTCGCATGTGAAATCCCAGTCACACATAGTACCGCTCATTAAGGTCATGAATATGGATGCCACTCCACTCTCATAGGCGTGGCGCCCATATTCATGAGCTTAATGAGCGGTACCACAGAAAGAAGATGTCAGCGCTCCGGGCGCTGGACCATCGGTGCTGCAGCAGGAGGAGGTGAGGTGAGTATGATGATGGTGCGGCGGGCAGGGAGCGATCCCAGCAGCTCCGCTGCCTGCAAGACAAAATAAGCAGGAGTGGAGCTGCAAGGATCCTTCCTGCCCAGCGCCCGCGCTTCCTGTCTCTGACACAGAGAGCAGCGCCGCTGGATGGCATCATCATTCAGCGGCCTGCTCTGTCAGAGCGACGAAGCGCAGGCACCGGTAATGCTGCGGACAGGTGAGAGGTGGTGTGTGTGTAGTGTGTGTGTGTAGGTGGAGGATAATGATGGGGAAAAAGCAATGATGGGGAAAAGCAATGGGGAAAAGTAGTGATGGGGAGAAGGCAATGATGGGAGTGATGGGGAAAAAGCAATGATGGGAGTTATGGGGAAAAGCAATGATGGGAGTGATGGGGAAAAGCAATGATGGGAGTGATGGGGAAAAGCAATGATGGGAATGATAAGGAAAAGCAATGATGGGAATGATGGAGGAAAAGTAATGATGGGAGTGATGGGGGAAAAGCAATGATGGGGAAAAGCAATGATGGGAGTGATGGGGGAAAAGCAATGATAGGAGTGATGAGGGAACAGCAATGATGCCGAAAAAGCAATGATGGGAGTGATGGGGGGAAAAGCAATGATGGGGAAAAAGCAATGATGGGCATGACGGGGAAAAGCCACGATGGGGTGATGGGGAAAAAGCAATGGGGGAGAATTAGTGCTAGGGGAGGATAAGCGCTGGGGGAATGAGTGCTGGGGAGGATGAGTGCTGGAGGAGAATGAGTGCTGGGGGAGGATGAGCGCTGGGGGGAATGAGTGCTGGGGGAATGAGCGCTGGGGGAGGATGAGCGCTGGGGGAGGATGAGCGCTGGAGGAGGATGAGAGCTGGAGGAGGATGAGAGCTGGGGGGAATGAGCGCTGGGGAGAATGAGCGCTGGGGGAATGACTTCTTGCTGTTAACCAGTTAATGTTTTCTTGTCCACCACACTGGAGTGTCAAAAGAGGAAGACAGCGAGACAGGCAGCAACATCGCATCAAAGAGCTCTTGACCTCGAAACAGAAAATCCTCAGCACTTTACATACATCATCAACACTGTCCCCATTGGGGCTCACAATCTAAACATCCTATTTGTATGTCTTTTGAATGTGGCAGGAAACCACTGTCTTTGAAAGAGCTACAAGGGCACACACATAGATTCGGCGTCATTCATTCCCTATGGGACTTGCAAACATGTGCGGCACTTGCGGTGAGACAAAAAAACACTGCTGGTAGCGTTTTTCTTGTGGAAAACCTGATGCGGCCCAGTCTCACCCAGATTCTACCTCCAGCGGCCCCCGGGTAAATTAAGTTTGAGACCCCTTTTCTAGATTGTTAATTTTAGTTTAGTTAATTCTAGGTTCTTTTAAGTCAGTTCCATAAATATAAAAAAAATGAAAAAATACTAAATAAAAAAACAGTGTTGGATTACACCATCCTTGCATCTTCCCCCACGTCCACCTCTTCCTCCACTTGGACCTACACCTCCTGGTTCTAAATTGCTAGTTTTGATTGGTTAATTCTAGGTTGCTTTAAGTCAGTTCCATAAAAAAAAGAAAGAAAGAAACACTGAAAAAAAATAGTGTTGGAATATTCCTCTCTTGTCTCTTCCACCTATACCGCTATGTCCACCTTTTCCTCAACTTCTACCTGTGCCTCCTAGTTCTAGATTGCTAGTTAAAGTTTTATTAGTTCTAGGTTGTTTTAAGTCACTTCTATAAAAAAAGAAAATTAATACAAAAGAAAAAAACCAGTGTTGGATTACACCACCATGTCCACCTCGTCCTTCACATGAATCTATTACTCCTGGTTCAAGATTATTATTTTTATTTTTGCTTTGCTTATTGTAGGGATAGGGCACAGCAGTAGTGAGGGACAGTATTAGGTTTTGTGTGTGCGCAGCTTTTCTAAAAACACTCTCTATGTGTACTGTGCACTCATGTCTGTGATAAAACTGTGCATACCTGTCACAATCTCCACTCTATTCCTTTCTGATATATTACTTTGTGAAGGGGCTGTCAGTCTTGTTGGTTGTGCTGGGTCTGTGCTGCAATCATCTGTGTTCACTTTCCTTGATTAGTCTTCTACTTAAGCATGCTAACTCCTCCACCCAGTGTTAATCGTACACTTGCTGCTGCCTGTCTAAGACTGATCCCTCTGTGCTCTGTGCCTGACCCAGCTTAACTTGATTCTCTTCCCGGACTTAAACCCTTTGCTTGTGACCTGACTTCTCTTGTGCCTGTTCCCTGTAATCTGTCTTGTCTTTTCGGGTTTTCCTGACCTCGACTTGTGTATTAGATTTAGTCTCTGACTTCCCCTTATTGTACTGCGCCATTTCCTGTACATGACCTCCATGACATTGATTGACCTCCCATTACTTATTTTGTAAGTAGTATAGATTTACTATCTGTTATTGTAGTCTTTCTCTCCACTTCTGAGACTATTAATATTTACTATAGTGACTCGCGTCACATTACCGAAAAGTTTTTTTATCTGCAACCATGTCGGTTGGAGTCATGTGCGTCAAAACTAATTTTTCTATTCTGATGCAGCCATGTCTGTGATAGTACTGTGAGTAAAAACATTTTTCTACTGTTATGCACCTGTGATGACACAGCATTTTATTTTAATTATCCATATGTCTATTTTCAGTAAGCCAGGAGTCATAGAACGTTATCTATATGTTGACTTTTGAATTTATGTGTTTCTTTCTTTGGTTGGTCAAGAGTCTGAAATGTTGACTCTTCTTGTGGATTAACCCCTTAACGACCGCCGATATGCCTTTTAACAGTGGCAGTTAAGGGTACTTAAACCACAGCGTTGCTTTTTAACGGCGCTGAGGTTTAAGGTTATAGTGCCCCCTAGCTTCGGAATTTCGCCGGGGTCTCGGCTGCTGGGGGTAGCCGAGACCCTAGAAAGCATGATTCGGGTTGGTTTTTACTGACCCCGGTGTTAAAATCGCCGATATTATAACGGAGACAGCAAAAGAAAAAAAGCCTGATTTTCCATTTAATTTCTCTCTCCTCTGATGTGACCGCAGAGAAATCGGGTCTCCTGGTCCCCCGATCAACCCCGGCACCTCTGTTGTTCCTGCATGCCCCCCTGAAGTCCCCTGGGCCACCGGCTTCTTCTTCCTGGAGAAAATGGTGGGTGAATGCGCATGTGCCCACCGAGATCTGCCGCACCCGGCAACAATAGGAGATTTTTTCCTATCTGTTCATTTTGATCACTGTGATAGGGTCTATCACAGTGATCAAAATAAATAGTAAATCAAACCCCTCTTTATCACCCCCTTAGTTAGGGAAAAATGACATAAAAAATATATTTATTTCCATTTTCCCATTAGGGTTAGAGTTGGGCTAAAGTGAGTTGGGCTAAAGTTAGGGTTAGGATTGGGGCTAAAGTTAGGGTTGGGGCTAAACTTAGGGTTACGGTTGGGGCTAAACTTTGGGTTAGGGTTCAGGCTAAAGTTAGAGTTAGGGATGGGGCTAAAGTTAGGGTTAGGGTTGGGATTACGGTTAGGGTTGGGATTAGGGTTATGTTTGAGATTAGGGTTAGGGGTGTGTTAGGGTTAGGTTTGTGGTTAGGGTTATGGTTAGTATTAGGGATAGGGATGAGTTGGGATTAGGGTTGTGGTTAGGGTTATGGTTAGGGTTGGGATTAGGGTTAGGGGTGTTTTGGGGTTAGGGCTGGAGTTATAATTGGGGGTTTCCACTGTTTAGGTATATAAGGGGTCTTAAAATGCAGCATATAATAATACAAAACTCGTATGCACAGCCTTTTTAAAATGCAGCATGGCAGCCGATCTCAATTCCAGCCAATTCTGTGTTGAAAAAGTCAAACGGCACTCCTTCCCTTCCGAGCTCTGACGTGCGCCCAAACAGTAGTTTACCTCCACATATAGGGTATCAGCGTACTCAGGACAAATTGCCCAACAACGTTGGGGGTTTAACTTCTCCTGTTAAACTTGGAAAAATAAAAATTTGGGGCAAAAAGATCATTTTTGTGGAAAAAACATGATTTTTTTATTTTCACAACTCTACGTTATAAACTTCTGTGAAGCACTTGGGGGTTCAAAGTGGTCACCGCACATTTAGATAAGTTCCTTGGGGGGGTCTAATTTCCAAAATGGTGTCACTTGTGGGGGGGTTTCCACTATTTAGGCACATCAGCGGCTCCTCAAAAGCAACATGGTGTCCAATTTCAATTCCAGCCAATTCTGCGTTGAAAAAGTCAAACAATGCTCCTTCCCTTCCGAGCCCTGCCGTACGCCCAAACAGTGGTTTACCCCCACATATGGAGTATCGGCGTATTCAGGAGAAATTGCACAACAAATTTTATGGTTCATTTTCTCTTTTTACACTTGTGAAAATAAAAAAAAAGGTTCTGAAGTAAAATGTTTCTGAAAAAAAAGTTAAATGTTCATTTTTTTCCTTCCACATTGCTTCAGTTCCTGTGAAGCACATAAAGGGTTAATAAACATCTTGAATGTGGTTTTGAGTACCTTGAGGGGTGCAGTTTTAGAATGGTGTCACTTTTGGGTATTTTCTGTCATGTACACCCCTCAAAGTGACTTCAAATGTGATGTGGTCAATAAACAAAATGGTTTTGTAAATTTTGTTGTAAAAATGAGAAATCGCTGGTCAACTTTTAACCATTATAACTTTCTAGCAAAAAAAAATTGTTTCCAAAATTGTGCTGATGTAAAGTAGACATGTGGGAAATTTTATTTATTAAGTATTTAGTGTGAAATATCTCTCTGATTTTAAGGGCATAAAAATTAAAGGGGGGGCGTGGCCTGGCTATGGAGGAGTGAAGACACACGTCCTTTTTGCTCCCAGACCCGGATCGCTTATCAGCATGATCACAAGCGTTCAGACCAATGTACATCCGAGTATGAGCAGCAGGAGACCAGGGAGTGCACAGGGGCCCTCATTACAGGTCCCCAGGGGCAGGGGCGTATCTAGGGGGGGCAGCCGGGGCACGTGCCCCGGGCGCAGCCGCCAGGGGGGCGCAGTCGGGCCGCCTAATGCGGCGGTCCACAGTGTCTCCCACGCGGCTGCATTCTGCCGCCCCAAGCCTGGGAGTCAGCGGTTCCCTGTGCCTGCTGTCAAGCTGACAGCTGGAGCAGAGAAGCTGCCGAGTGCCGACTTCCAGGGACTAATTGTACTGGCGTCTATACAGACGCCAGTACAATTGCAGCTCTGACTGCCGGGTCAGAGCGACGTCTGCAGCGTGATCAGGTCATGTGATCACGCTGCTGACGTCACACGTCGGCGGCACCCAGAAGGGGAAGACTGGTGGTGAGTGTGCTCCACTATGGAGCTGAAGATACCACCGAAGAATGGGGGACATAATGTGTGTGTGTGTGTGTGTATGGGGGGGAATTTAGAGTGGGGATGGGGGGTTACTTTATGTGTGGGGGGATTTGGGGTGGAGATGGGGGTTCTATTATGAGTGGGGGGGATTTGGAGTGGGAATGGGGAGTATTTTATGTGTGGGGATTTGAAGATGTTGTGGGGGGTTATTTTATGTGGGGGGATTTGGAGTGGGGATGGGGGGTTATTTTATGTGTGTGGGGATGGGGGGCTATTTTATGTGTGGGGGATTTGGAGTGGGGATGGGGGGTTCTATTATGAGTGGGGGGATTTGGAGTGGGAATGGGGGCTTATTTTATGTCTGGGGATTTGGAGATGTTGTGGGGGGTTATTTTATGTGGGGGGAATTTGGAGTGGGGATAGGGGGTTATTTATGTGTGTGGGGATGGGGGGCTATTTTATGTGTGGGGGGATTTGGAGATGTTGTGGGGGTTATTTTATGTGGGGGGGATTTGGAGTGGGGATAGGGGGTTATTTTATGTGTGTGGGGATTTAGAGTGGGGATGGAGGGCTATTTAATGTGGGAGGATTTGGAGTGGGGATGGGGCTAATTTTATGTGGGGGGGATTTGGAGTGGGGATGGGGGGCTATTTTATGTGTGGGGGGATTTGGAGATGTGGGGGGTTATTTGGAGTGGGGGGGATTTGGAGTGGGGATAGGGGGTTATTTTATGTGAGTGGGGATGGGGGGTTACTTTATGTGGGGGGGATTTGGAGTGGGGATGGGGGGTTATTTTATGTATGGGGATTTGGAGTGGGGATGGGTGTTATTTTATGTGTGGGGGATTTGGAGTGGGGATGAGGGTTCTTAATGTGTGTGGGGGGATTTGGAGTGGGGATAGAGGATACTTAATGTGTGTGGGGGATTTGGAGTGGGGATGGGGGGATTTAATGTGTGTGGGGGGATTTGGAGTGGGGATAGGGGATACTTAATGTGTGTGGGGATTTGGAGTGGGGATGGGGGGATTTAATATGTGTGGGGGGATTTGAGGGTACTGAAGAGTACTGTATGTATGTATGAGGGCATGTATGAGGAAACAGTATGGGGATGGGTGCAGACAGTATGGTGAGAGGGGGATGGGTGCAGACAGTATGGGGAGTAAACGGGTGAATGTATGTGGACACAGTATGAGTAGCGATGGGAAAAATGTGTGTAGACACAGTATGGTGAGTGGGGGGATGGGTGCAGACAGTATGGGGAGTGAACGGGTGAATGTATGTGGACACAGTATGGGGAGTGAGGGTGATGGGATGTGTGCTGACACAGTATCGGGAGTCAGGTGTATGTATAAGCAGACAGTATAGAGAGTGAAGGGGTAAATATATGAGGAGACAATATGCTGAACAGGGGGGATGTGAGAGGAGACAGTGTGAGGAGGGAGGGGAATAGTGTGAGATGACAGTATATTTCAGATATTTTTATTTAGAGGCATTATAATGACTCTTCTGTCTTTAAGGGCATCGTGTGGAGAATTGGTGCAGAAGAGCGGAGAAGATGGAGGTCTGCAGAGACGGCTGTGGATGAGAAAACTCATCATGGGATCTCGACAAGATGAAGAAAAGGAGAACGACTCCAGAGACGACGTCATCTACAAGGTACCTGGATGTAAATATTATTTGTGAAATTGACTAATTCTCATGTCTTTATTTGTTACGAGCATTAACGGGGTTCTCCAGGTCTGTGCTAAGGTCTGCAGTCACATAGAATGACTGCAGACTCAGCACAAACCTGGACAACCCCCTTTAATGCTTCTAACATAAATAAAAACATGAGAATTAGTCAATTTCTGAATTCTCACAGTGCGCACTGTACGCTGTTAGGATTCTCTCGTGCCGGCGATTTACATACAGTCACATGCTGACTAGACATGTGTGGCCCCACTCAATGAAAATGAACGGAGCGAGGCCGGGCATGTCTAGTCGGAATGTGGCCAGAAGTATATAAATCACATGCTTGTGCTGACATGACCGTGTACTCTTGCCACCGGTAAGGGAGAACCCTAAAAGTGTGCAGTGCATTCGTTGTGAGAATTCAGAAGCTGCAATGTCAGGATTCAGCTCTGCAGGTTCCAGTAGTCATCACATGGACACTTCACTCATATGCGATTTTCATACTTATAGTCCTGTGACATCGAGCTTCTCTTCCTGCTTCTCTCAATTTTTCACTGGACATTAAGAGCATTAGGGAGAGCAGCTCGTCGGTACATGACTAAGTGTGCAAATCGCATCAGGAGGAAGTCGGTGATAACAGGTACCTGGAAGCTGCAGACAGCTCTCCCGTGTTGCTCCCTCAAACGGCAGCTGCAGGAGCGAGGGGGAGTGGTATGCCCCGACCACACCACAGCACATTGCCCTGGTGGGTCCTGCAGGGATCATGAGCATAACAAGTGCTGGAGAGGTGGTGGGAGAGCCCCTTACTGACTTTGTTTTATGTGGCGTTATAAAGACACCTGTGGGGGAGCAGCCACCATGCCCCCTCATGATCTCCCAGTCTGCTCTCCATGACCATTTAACACCCTCTTGGGCAGCCTGCAGCCCTCTGAGGTCATCCCAGCAGGGACAAGGAGTTTTAGCTGAACTTGCTGATCTGCGGGCACGAGAGGTGAAGTAGAGAGAGTAGATATTCGGGGTCAGGACCACTTCAGCAGGATCCTAGCCCTGGAGGAGGCATGCATATCTCAAAAACAACAAATAGACAATAATGTCAAATCTAATATCTCATAGATGCCATGGATGATGGCGAAAATAGAGGCCGCAGGAACAACATCAGGGTGAGAGGCCTGTCAGAGTCCGCTGAGTCAAGGGACCTCCCCCGGGTGCTGCAGACTTTATTCAATGAGATCCTGGGTGACCCCCCATACAAACACAATCGAGCTGGACAGAGCACATAGGGCTTTGGGGCCTAAACCTAGAGACCCCGAGAGGCCGAGGGATGTAATTTGCAGAGTCCACGGTTATGTCCTGAAGGAGGACATTATGAACAAGATCCGTAATGGAGCGACCAGTAAATTTCATGATAAGATCATCCAAATACTTCCGGACCTGTCAAGACTGACTCTGCAAAGAAGGAGAGCCATACGCCCGTTGCTGGATATGCTACGTGACCAGGACATGTCTTATAGCTGGGGCTTCCTGTTTAGGCTCTAGGTGGTTGCACCCACCAGAGGCGTATCTGGGGGGGGCAGCCAGGGCATGTGCCCCGGGCACAGCCGGCGGGGGGGTGCAGTCGGGCCACCTAATGCGGCGGTCTGCAGTGTCTCCCCCGTGGCTTCATTCTGCCGCCCTTGACCTGTGAGTCGGCTGTTCTCTGTGCCGCTGTCAAGCTGACAGCCGGCGCAGTGAAGCTGCTGCATGCCGGCTCCCAGGAACCAATTGTACTGGTGTCTATACAGACACCAGCACCATTATAGCTCTGACCGCTGGATCAGAGCGACGCCAGCAACGTGATTAGTTCATGTGATCACGCTGCTGACGTCAATCGCCGGCGGTGCCCAGAGCTGAAGAAATCACCGAAGAGTAAGGGAAGGAGGGGAATATAATGTGGGGGGGGGTTTGGAGTGGGGATGGGGTATACTTTGGGTGGGGAGGATTTCGAGTGGGGTGGGGGCTACTTTGGGTGGTGGGATTTGGAGTGGGGATGGGGGATACTTTGTGTGGGGGGATTTTGAGTGGTGATGGGGGATACTTTGTGTGGGGGGATTTTGAGTGGCGATGGGGATACTTTGGGTGGGGGGGATTTTGAGTGGGGATGGGGATACTTTGTGTGGGGGATTTTGAGTGGGGATGGGGATACTTTTTGAGGGGATTTTGAGTGGGGATGGAGATACTTTGGGGGGGGGGATTTTGAGTGTGGATGGGGATACTTTGAGTGGGGGGGATTTGGAGTGGGGATGGGGATACTTTGTGTGGGGGGATACTTTGTGTGGGGGGATTTTTAATGGGGATGGGGATACTTTGTGGGGGGATTTTGAGTGGGGATGGGGGATACTTTGTGTGGGGGGGATTTTGAGTGGGGATGGGGGATACTTTGTGTGGGGATTTGGAGTGGGGAAGGGGGGGTTATTTAATATGTGGGGGATTTGGAGTGGGGATGGGGCATTTAATGTGTGTGGGGGGATTTGGAGTGGGGATGGGGGTTATTTAATGTGTGGGAGGATTTGGAGTGGGGATGGGGGTTATTTAATGTGTGTGGGGATTTGGCGTGGGGATGGGGAGGTTATTTAATGTGTGGTGGGATTTGGTGTGGGGATGGGGGATTTAATGTGCGTGGGGGATTTGGAGTGGGGATGGGCGGTTTTCATTTGTGTGGAGGGATTTGGAGTGGGGATGGGTGATTTAATGATGGGGAGATTTGAGGACACTGAGTATGTATGTATGAGTGCATGTATGAGGAAACAGTATGGGGGGATAGGTGCAGACAGTATGGGGAGCGAACGGGTGAATGTATGTGGACACAGTATTGGGAGTGAGGGTGATGGGATGTGTTCAGACACAGTATGGGGAGTCAGTGGTATGTGTGAGCAGACAGAATAGAGAGTGAGGGGGTAAATATATGAGGAGACAGTATGGTGAAAAGGGGGGATGTGAGAGAAGACAGTGTGAGGAGGGAGGGAGGGAATAGTGTGAGGCGACAGTATATTGAAGATATTTTTATTTAGGAGCATTATAATGACACTTCTATCTTTAAGGGCATCGTGTGGGGATGTGCTGCAGAAGACCGGAGAAGATAATCTTTATTTTTTTATTTTTATATAGCGCTAACAGACTCCGCAGCGCTTTACAGTTTTGCACACATTATCGTCGCTGTCCCCGATGGGGCTCACAATCTAGATTCCCTATCAGTATGTTTTTGGAGTGTGGGAGGAAACCGGAGTACCCGGAGGAAACCCACGCAAACACGGGGAGAACATACAAACTCCTTGCAGATGTTGTCCTAGGTGGGATTCGAACCCAGGACTCCAGCGCTGCAAGGCTGTAGTGCTATCCACTGAGCCACCATGCTGCCAGAAGATGGAGGTCTGCAGAGACGGCTGTGAATGAGAAAACTCATCATGGGGTCTGGACAAGATGAAGACAAGAAGGAGACCGACTCCAGAGACGACGACATCTATCAGGTACCTGGATGTAAATATTATTTGTGATACTGACTAATTCTCATGTTTTTATTTATGTTAGGAGCATTAAAGAAGTTGTCCAGGTTTGTGCTTTGTCTGCAGTCATTCTTTGTGACTGCAGACTTCTGAATTCT
The DNA here is from genome assembly GCA_033576555.1 of Oophaga sylvatica. Lineage (NCBI taxonomy): Eukaryota > Metazoa > Chordata > Amphibia > Anura > Dendrobatidae > Oophaga > Oophaga sylvatica. Next base: position 365,920,963 of record JARQOD010000006.1, read on the forward strand.
CACAGCGCTCACTGCACACTCTTAGGATTCTCTTGTGCCGGTGATTTACATACATGCAGTCACATGCTGACTAGACGTGTGTGGCCTCACTCAATGAAAATGAACGGAGCGAGGCAAGGCAGGTCTAGTCAGAATGTGGCCAGAAGTATATAAATCACATGCTTGTGTTGACATGACCGTGTACTATTGCCAGCAGTAAGGGAGAATCCTAAAAGTGTGGGGGGGGGGGGGCGCCTGAAAGCCTAGATACACCTCTGGCACCCATGTCCTTCGGAACCTGTGAGATATTCCTGCATTCACAACTGCCTTGGATCTTCCCCCTGTACTTATTGAACAATGGCCATTTTTCCCCTTGGTATCCCTGAAGGGTCTATCGCAGAGGCCTCAGGGTTCCTTCCATCGTGGAGAGGTGAGGAATAGGGGAAGAACCCCTCCTGAATCCATCGGCTATTGCTATTGCAGATGGTTAAGGGCATTGGCTCTCTCTCACTGTTAAATGAGATGTCCTAGTGTAGATTGTTACACTCGGTCCCGGACCTGCTGCACCCAGCCCCGGTCCTATACCTCCGCGGGGTCCCCGTTTTGACTCCCGCTCTGTGCCGGACTTGCGCTGTCCTGCCGCTGCCTCTGCTCCTTTCCTCCCCGCTGCTTCCTGGCGCGCTGCCAGCAGGTCCCCGGGGAGCGTGCTTAGGTCACGCGTGTGTGCTCCCGGTCTCTTAAAGGGACAGCGCGCATTTTTCGAAAATGTCTCTGACCAATGATGTGGTACTGATTACTATTTCTGGCCCTTCGCCATAGGGAGGGCGCCGGAGCAACAAGTATCTTCTGTTGCTAGCTTCTGATTCCGCTGTTGTTGTGCCTGTGTTTCTGCAGTGTTCTGCCAAGTGCTCCGCTTACACTGTTTGTCTCCGCAGACTGTCAGTTACCTGTTACCCTGCTGTCCTGGATGACGTCCACACTGTCTATGCCAGTTACATCCTGTTCCGCTACTCAGCCATCCGAACCTTTGGACAACGCCAGTGCAGCATATACCCATGTACCCAGAACCCGCCAGTCAGCTCCATCATACCTTTTAAACTTATTTATCCGTCTATCCCGCTGGGCAGTTGCCACGTGTCCGAGGTAGCACCTGTGTCCCCCAGACATTCCATTCTGACCCTGTTCGAGGGGACTTACTAAGGGTATCTGGGGCTCACTTAGTCATGCCCCCTTCGGAGTCCCCCGGACAGTGGTCCCGAGGTTCCACAAATATTGCAATAAATAACGAATGTGAACTTCACCACCTGTGCCTCCGCTTCCATTCACTACAGATTGCTGCAGCCATGGAACCCACTGGATCCCAGGGACTCCCGCCCGTGGAGCTATGTCAAGAGGTTACCCGTCTGAGGGATCAACAGGACAAGATCACGACCTATCTGCACAACCAGTCTACCCGTATGGATTCTCTGATATCCTCGGCTACACCCACCTCTGCTACCGGCATCCAGGTATCCAGTTGCACGGCAAGTAAATGTCCTCGCGTGGCAGCCCCCACCCACTTCCATGGCGATCCAATTCAGTGTCGGGGGTTCATCAACCAGTGCATGCTGCACTTTGAACTTCGGAGGTTTGCTTCTGATCGGGCTAAGGTGGGCTTCATTATGCCTCACCTTGCTGGAGAGGCCCTCACCTGGCTGAATCCGCTATGGGAGAGAGGGGACTCTCTGGTTAATAATCTCCAGTCTTTTCTAGAAGCATTCCGCAGGACCTTTGACGAACCCAGTTGTGTCACGTCGACAGCTTCTGCTCTTCTTCGGCTACGCCAGGAGGCTCTTACAGTGGCTCAGTATGCTGTTCGGTTCCGTACCCTTTCATCTGCGCTTTCCTGGAACAACAAGGCCTTGGTGGCCGCCTTCTGGGAAGGTCTGTCGGGAAAAGTAAAGGATGAGCTGGCGGGACAGGACGTGCCTACCACTCTGGGTGACCTGATATCCCTGGCAACACGGATAGACCTGCGGTTTCAGTAACGATCCAGGGAGACCAAACGTGATAAGAGGTCCTACCGCCTGGTTTCTAGTTCACCAAGACCCGTGGTCTCTACGACTTCATCTTTATCCCCAGAGGCTATGGAAGTGGAGCAAGTACGCTTGGCCAACCGCCGTCAGGAGGCACGTCGCCTGGTAGGGAGCTGTTTCTACTGTGGCAGTACTGAGCATCTGATCCATGCCTGCCCAAAGAAATCGGAAAACTCAGTGCCTAAGGTCTGTAGGAGAGGCTACCCTAGGTAAGGAGCATCTCTCTCCATCACTGCAAATAACGGTCTCCGTGTCCTTCGGCACAGTAAAATTTTCTGAACTCTTTTTTCCTGGACTCTGGAGCCGCCGGGAATCTCATCCAGCAGGCGGTTGTGGACCATTACCAGATACCAGTCCAGCGTCTTCCAGACCCGTTGCGAATGACTTCCGTGGATGGCAAACCTCTGCCGAGCCGGTCCAGTTCCAGACTGTGCCAGTGGAACTTCTGGTAGGTCTAACACATTCAGAAAGAATCTGTCTTTATGTGTTGCCTGGGTTGACTCACCCCTTGCTTTTAGGTCTACCCTGGCTTCGGATGCATGAATCAGTCTTAAATTGGAAGATGGGAGAGATTCTGCACTGGAGAGACTCCTGCTCAGATAGGTGTATCATCCCTGTTCAACCTGTTCCGTCTCCAGTCCAGCCAACTGCCCTCCTGGGTCTACCTTCCTCTTACTGGGCCTTCTCTGATGTCTTCGGGAAAAAGGAAGCAGAGAGACTACCCCCGCACAGGTCGTATGACTGTCCGATTGATCTGCTCCCCGGAACATCTCCCCCTCAAGGGCGAATCTATCCTCTTTCTCAAGCAGAGACCCAGTCCATGTCTGATTACATCCAGGAGAACCTAGCCAGAGGATTCATCTGGAAATCATCTTCGCCGGCAGGGGCAGGATTCTACTTCGTGAAGAAAAAAGACGGATCCCTACGGCCCTGTATTGATTACCGGGGGCTGAACCAGATCACAGTAAAGAACAGGTATCCGTTACATCTTATATCAGATCTGTTTGATCGTCTCAGAGGGGCCAAGATCTTCACCAAACTGGATCTCAGAGGGGCCTACAACCTGATTCGTATACGTGAGGGAGACGAGTGGAAAACAGCTTTCAACACCCGGGATGGACACTACGAATACCTGGCAATGCTTATCTTCAATCAATCTGTCACAGGCCCAGGGGAATCTTTGATTTAGATGTAAGTACGGACTTTAAAGTGATATTGTAGAATTTCCTTCAGCACAGCAGCGATTATGCGGTGATTATGGGGCGGCTTGGTTAGTTTTGAAAGCGGCCATTGGGCATTGATAACGGTATTAAACCGCTTAATGTGATCTTTATTAATCCTACTGATTGCGGTTTTCCACATTGCGGTGGTGATAGGATTGCCAGGTCTTGGAAATATATGGTGGTAATTAGCCACTAAACGTGATTATTATATGGAATATATTCCTGTGCATGGAGATCTCCATTGAGGCTCCGATCATAATAGTATATGTTCAATCAGTGAGGGAGATTACTTACATTTTTCTATTTTTCGCCCCATACATAAAAATCACTCATCTATAATCATAAGATTTTGAATACAATGCTTGAGGGCAATATAATATATGTCACTTTTTAGGTATATTGCAGGGCTTTAATACTATTAAATCATCCATATTTGGTTGGGTAGTTTAATTCCTTGATGGGAAAATCTATAATGAAAATAACCTCATTGCCGATTTATTGTAAATTTTGATTCATGAATGTTTTATATGTGTCAATATTAATGCTCTATTAATTACTTATATGAATTTTCCCCTGTATATTTTGCCTGCTTAGTTGAGTTGCTCCATTATTTAGTGTAATTTTAATCTGTTCATAATAAAATTATTTTTTCAATTTTCTAAAAAAACTCTTTGAACTTTTTTTGCTTTAAGTAGTAAAAGGGTATGGTATCTAACGTTGATTTGAGTTTAGGATCTAATTGTACACCATTATTTAAGGGAAGTACTATATTTTTTGTTTCTCTAAAGGACGCCTTCTCTTTAGCACCTGTTCTCCATCGACTGGACTCAGATAAGCACTTCTTTCTGGAGGTAGACCCTTCCTTCATAGGTGCTGGAGCGGTTCTCACCCAGAAGTTGTCTACCAGTCGTATGGTCTCCTGTGGGTTTTTTTTTCTAAGGTTTTTTCCCCGTGGAAAGGAACTATTACGTAGTAGATCGGGAATTGTTGGCAATCAAGTTGGCCCTACAAGAATGGAGACACCTCCTCGAGGGAGCAGTCCATCAGGTTGTCATATTCACTAATCATAAAAACCTTGCTTATCTTCAATCCGCACAGAGGCTGAATCCCCATCAGACCCGCTGGCCTTGTTTTTTGTCCGATTTAATTTTGTTCTTCATTTACATCCGGCAGACAAGAACGTTAAAGCTGACGCCGTCTCCAGAGCTTTTCTGCCTCCTGACTCTGAGGAAGAACCTCAGCACATTATCGAGCCATCAAAGTTAATGTCAGTAGCCTCTGTTAACCTTGCTCAGCTTCCCCCAGGGAAGACTCTCGTGACCACTTCGGACTGGAACCGTGTCCTCCGGTGGGGTCACTCTTCCAAGTTGGCCGGTCACGCCGGCCAGAAAAAGACTCTGCAACCCGTTACTAGTGGTGGCCCACCATGGGCAAGGATATGCAAGAGTATGTCGCAGCCTGTCCTTCGTGTGCCCGTAACAAGACTGCTAAACGTTTGCCAGTCGTGCAGCTCCTGCTTCTTCCGATTCCTTCAGTTCCCTGGCAGCACATCGCAATGGATTTCATTACTGATATTCCCATCTCTTCTGGCTGCTCCGTTGTCTGGGTTGTGGTGGGCCGCTTTTCAAAGATGGCTCACTTCGTTCTGCTACCTGGTCTTCCATCCGCCCCGAAGCTTGCTGAATATTTCATGCAGCACATCTTCAGTCTCCATGGGTTTCCTCTCGACGTAGTCTCCGACAAGGGCGTCCAGTTCACCTCAAAGTTCTGGAGAGCGGTCTGTAATCTGGTGAAGGTAGAACTGGACTTTTCTTCTGCATACCAACCTCAATCCAATGGTCATGTGGGGAGGACCAATCAGATCTTGTCCGGATTCCTGCACCACTTCATCAACGTGCATCATGATGACTGCGTCAAGTTGCTGCCTTGGGCAGAATTCTCGTACAATAACCAAGTAAGCGAATCCTCAGGAAAATCTCCCTTTCAGGATGTGTTTGGACTTCAACACAGAATCCCGCTCCCTATCTCTGGAACTTCCGGAGTTCCCACAGCTGATACCTTAGCGGAGGAATTCTCGAAAGTATGGAGCGACACCAAAGTCGCCTTGGAGGAAGTCTCACGACGTATGAAGAGGCATGCGGATAAGAGACACCTGGATGCTCCTAATTTTCGACCTGGAGATATGGTGTGGCTGTCCTCCAAGTACATCTGCCTGAAGATACCCTCCTACAAACTGGGTCCTCGCTTCATTGGATCCTTTGAAGTCCTGAAGCAAATCAACAGTTTCATACAAATTGAATTTACCTGCTTCTTTACATGTGCCTAACTCTTTCCATGTTTCATTCCTCAAACCAGTAGTTTTGAGTTCCTTCTATAAAGACCCGGGTACCACTCCTGACCCCATCAATGAGGATGATTTCTTTGAGGTAGAAGTAGAACATATCTTGTCCACTAAGAAAGTAAAGGGTAAGACCTATAATCTGGTGGACTTTAGGGGCTTTGGTCCTGAGGAGAGGCCATGGGAGCCTAAAGAGAACATCCAGGCCCCCCTCCTACTAAAGAAATTCTTCGTAGGCTTAAAAAATAGGGGGCATAAAGAGGGGGATACTGTTACACCCGGCCTCGGTCCCATATCTCCGAAGGGTCCCCGTCAGGACTCCCGCTCTGTGCCGGCCTCGCACTGTTCTGCCACAGCCTCTGCTTCTTCCCTCCCCACTGCTTCCTTGAGCGCTGCCAGCAGGTCCCCAGGGAGAGTGCTTAGGTCGCGTGCGCGTGCTCCCGGTCTCTTAAAGGAACAGTGCGCATTTTTCTAAAATGACTGTGGATAATGGCGTGGTACTGATTACTATTTCTGGCCCCTCCGCTATAGGGAGGGTGCCGGAGCAACAAGTATCTAGCTTCCAGTTCCACTGTTGTTTTGCTTGTGTTTCTGTAGTGTTCTGCCAAGTGCTCCGCTTACACTGTTTGTCTCCGCAGACTGTCAGTTACCTGTTACCCGGCTGTCCAGGACGACGTCCATACTGTCTACGCCAGTTCCATCCTATTTCACAACTCAGCCATCCAAACCTCTGGACAACGCCAGTGCCAGCTTATACCCGTGTACCCAGAACCCTCCAGTCTGCTCCATCATACCTGTTAAACTTGTTCATCCGTCTGTCCCGCTGGGACAGCTGCCACGTGTCCGGGGTCTAACTGGAGGTAGCACCTGTGTCCCGCAGACATTCGATTCTGACCCTGTTCGAGGGGACTTATTACGGGTGTCTGGGGCTCACTTAGTCACGCTCCCTTCGGAGCCCCCCGGACCGTGGTCCCGAGGTTCCACAAATATTGCAATAAATAACGAATGTGAACGTCACCATCTTTGCCTCTGCTTCCATTCGTTACATAGATTTACAACTGATACTTTCAAAATGGAGGATGGTGTTCTCCCTGGGTTCCTTCTGATAACCCATATGGTCCAACAGTCTTTTTACCTGTTATGTTGTGATAAGTTATATTGTTCTTTAAGAAATGGTCTCTTGCTCTCTTTCCTTCCCTCCCCCCTCCCATCCCCTCCCCGTTCCCTTCCTCCTCTTTCCTCCCTCCCCTCTCATTATGCTTTATACTATGACTTGTTATATATGTTTTCTGGTTTGTCTTTCATGTGGTCCGGGATGGAAGGCTTCTCGGTAAAAAGCCCCTTCCTACTTGGGACTTCCGACCGCACTAGTGTGTTGGTTTCTTTCTTTTCCCACTGAGTTTAGATATTCGCCAACACTACAATTAACCAAAGTTTTCTTTGTAATCCTTAGGACACAGTATACCAGATAACCTTTCCTCTTTTCTTATTCTTTCTGCTCTATTCCCCCCCCCTTTTTTTTATCTTCCTCTATATACCTTATCCTTCTGAGTCGCCTTATTCCTTCCCTTTCCCTTGTTTCTTCCTTCAGGTCATGACTACAGTTTGGGGGAGACGCAATTGCACTAAAATTTCCTATTAGAAAGGGTCTCTCCAGGTCCGAATCACTCTATCAGTCATTTTTACTCTCCAGATGGACTAGACTGTTATGATTTTGTAGCTGAGGAGAGCAGGCAAAAAAGGAAATACACCAGAGCAGTTGGAAACTATGAGATTGCAGTACCCTGACTAACCACCACAACTAGAGGCAGCCGTGGAGCGTTCCTACGTTGGTCCTAGACGCCTCGTCACAGCCTGAGAATCTAACTACACCTAAAGATAGAAAGAGGAAAGCTATCTGCCCCGGAGCAGATCCCCAAAGAACATAGAAAGCCCCCAAACATGTAATGGCGGTTAGACAAGAAGAAATACTGACACAGACAGAAAATAGTATGAGCAAACGTTGGGGCCCAAACTTACTAAATAGAAAAGGATAGGAAGGGCACTTACTGCAATCTCAAAAAACCCTGAAAAGCACCAACTCTACTCATTTCAAAAACACCTGAGATCACACGACCTCTACCACCTAAATTAGTTCTCTGGTGTAACCAAAAACAAAACAGCAGCCACTGAAAAAACTGGAAAAAGCAAATGTACAAACATCAGTGGCTGAACTGAACTGATAGGGCAAAAGCCCCCCGAGGGGACCCAGAAGGCCCCACAGAAGTGCAGGACAAAATGCAAAAATCAAGCACAAAAACAAAAAGAACAAAATGTCTTATCTGTTAGCAGGAGATTCAGACACGACACAGCAGGCTACCAAGGAAACAGGAATCAAGGATTGAGACCAGAACAATTGATCACCGGCAACCCTGATGGGAAGGTGACTCCCTTATATAAGACCAGTCAGTAACACCTGATTCCCAATCCTCACAATCTTCACTGGACAGTCCAGTACCGTTTGTAACCACCAGAGGGAGCTTCTGCTCCGAACTCATTTCCAGCCTATTCACAACAGTACCCCCCCTTGAGGAGGGGTCACCGAACCCTCATTTGAGCAACCAGGTCGGTCAGGATGAGTTCTATGATACGCACGGATGAGTCTCCTAGCATGGATGTCCGAAGCAAACACCCAAGAATTGTCTTCCTGACCATAACCTCTCCATTTAACCAAATACTGGAGTTTCCGTCTAGAAAAACGAGAATTCAATATTTTCTCAACCACATACTCCAGATTGCCCTCAACCAAAACAGGGTCAGGAGGCACAGTAGTAGGAACCACTGGCTCAACAAACCTCTTCAACAAGGACTTGTGGAACACGTTATGGATCTTAAATGTCCCTGGAAGAAGTAAACGAAAAGAAACAGGATTAAGAATCTCCATGATCTTATAAAGTCCAATGAACCTAGGCTTAAATTTAGGAGATGCCACTCTCATAGGAATATTTCTTGAGGACAACCAGACCAAATCCCCCACTTTAAACCGAGGACCATCAGTCGAACGGTTAGTAAACCGCTGGGCCCTCTCCTGAGAGAGGGACAACCTCTCCACTACCTGGTCCCAAATCTGTTGCATACGCTCCACAACAGAGTCAACACCTGGACAGACAGAAGCCTCCGTCTGTCCTGAAGAAAATCGAGGGTGAAACCCAGAATTACAGATCCCCGAATGGTTCAGGACAAGATCAGGACATATCCAAATGATACGGCATTGCCGGTCCTTGACCCTTTGGATGCTGACTCTTTGAAAGCTGAGTTTTCTGAGGCAGAGGTCTTGGACACCATTAAGGGTTCTCCAGGTGGGAAATGCCCAGGACCAGACGGCTTTACCTCTAAATTCTTTAAGCAATTTGGCCCCCAGATTGCACCTTTTTTGACGAGCGTTTTCAACACAATTTCACTTGAATCCTTATGGACTCCCCAATCATTGGAGGCTCATATTAGTGTAGTCCCTAAGCTGGGAAAACTTCACACAGAGGCTGCTAACTATAGACCTATATCTTTAATTAACATCGATATCAAATTATTTTCTAAAATCCTAGCAAATAGGTTGGCAGTCCTCCTTCCTGGAATTATCCATAATGACCAGGTGGGATTTGTTAAAGGTAGAACGGCTAGGGACAACACTAATAAATTACTACTTCTCATGGCTCAGTCGAGGGTCCAATCCACACCCATGTGCTTACTTTCAGTGGACGCGGAGAAGGCCAGCTGGAGATTTATGAAATGAGATTTACCGGGTCAGCTGGAGATTTATGAAAGCCTCGTTGGAGCAGATTGGTCTGGCGACTAGATTCCTGAATTGGATACACCTACCCCTCGGCAAGGGTTAGAGCAAATGGCTCAATTACTCCCACTTTTTCTATACGTAATGGCACACGCCAAGGGTGTCCTCTATCCCCTTTGCTATATGTTATCATAATGGAACACCTTGCAGTCACCATAAGGCGAAATCCCAATATAAGGGGGGTGGTGGCGGGTCGGACACATTACAAAACTGCCTTATTTGCTGATGATTTACTTTTTTTGTGTCTCAGGTTCGTACTACCTTCCCCTCTTTGATTAAAGAATTTGAAGAATTTGGAAATCTTAGTAACTTTAAGGTTAATTTCACTAAGTCTGAGGCACTGAATATCTCCCTTCCTTCTGAGGAACAATTGCACTTAGCAGATAGTTTTCCATTTAAATGGCAGAATTCGGCCTTGAAATATTTGGGAATTGTAGTTCCTAGGGACCCCACCCAACTGTTTAGTCTTAATTTTCTCCCTCTGCTTCAGAGAACACTTCGAGATCTCAAAACCTACGATAAACGGAAGTTGTCGTGGTTTGGTCGCATTAATGCGATAAAAATGGACGTGCTTCCTCGGTTCTTGTTCCTGTTCCAGTCAATTCCTATAGGTATCCCTGCCTCATTCTTTTTTAGACTCCAATCGGCTATTTCGGGTTTTATTTGGGGAAATTGTAGACCCAGGATTGGAATTAAAACCTTATATAGACATAAACACCTTGAAGGGTCGGGCCTCTCTAACTTTAAAAAATACCATAAAGCGGCCATCCTGTTATGGTTGTTGGACTGGCAACACCATCGAGAATACAAACAATGGGTTGCATTGGAGCAATTAGATGTGGGGACCCCCTTGTGGTGCTTGCCCTGGATCTCCTCCGGTGGCAGGGACATGTCTGGCCTTGAGACAGGTAAGGTGGCAACAACCTTGAGGTTCTGGGATAGAGTGGTTAGGACGGGCAACATATCCTCAGGCATATGCCCCCTTACGCCATTTTTCGATAATCCGGACTTCCCTCGGCATTGAAGGCAAAGACATTCTTGGGTTGGCAGGAACGTCATGAACCACGTCTTTTCCATATTTCGAAAAGACAAAACCTGACATCCTTAGAATTGCTGACAAACACAGGACCTGCAATGCTTTGGTTCGAATACTCTCAATTAAAATCATATTTGTACACGGGGGAGAAACCAGGGAGCTTAAGGCCCTTTAACTAAATTTGAGGAGTTGTTTCTTTTGGAATCCCTGCCTGCTCACTGTATTTCCCAGATATGCAACATCCTAAACTCAGGGAATGAGATGACTAAACCAAGATTTTTCGAGAGTTGGGAGGAAGATCTCGAAATGCAGATATCGGGGACAGAATGGAGGAAGGCATGCATCCTGTCTCCCAATTTGTCGATGGCCTGTGCAGCTCAGGAAAGGAATTACAAAATTCTTTCCGGTTGGTATCGTTGCCCGGTGATCCTGCATGCTGCTTTCCCCTCTGTCCCTGATGAATGCTGGAGGTTTAACAGTGAGTGAGGCTCTATGTTACATATTTGGTGGAGCTGTAGAAAGATTCAGCCATTTTGGGAGGGAGTGTTCCACATCTATCAGTTAATTAGTGGGCAGATGATAGACAAGACACCCACGATAGCACTTTTATGAATACTACCGGGTTCCATTAAGTCCCAAAAACAGGACATACTCTGATTCTGCCTCACGGCGGCTAGAGCGGTCATTCCAAGACATTGGAAGACACCCCTTTGTCCTTTACTGACTGAATGGTTTGAAGAAATGGGTTGGATTTACAAGATGGAAGATCTTACTGCGGATATGACTGGTACCAGGGATGGATTCCTTCATACCTGGAGTCAATGGGTCCTGTTTCTTGATTCTCCGAGATTTAACTAAGCATTTGGCATTTGGGGCACCTCTAAATCAAACTGAACCTGGATAGTGTGAGTTCACCCGTGCTGGACTTAAATCCACTCCCTTTTGGTTTTGCACATCTCACATAGATCTACGTCACAAAAATTAGCCTGCCCTGTATGCTATAGAGGGGTTCCTCCCTTTTTACCCTATTAAAACGCCTATCCACTCCTATCTTAGTCCCTAGTTCCCCCTTTTTTTTTGTTTTTGTTTTTTTTCTTTTTTTTCCTTTTTTTGTTTTTCCCTGATTTCCCTCTCTCTTCTCTCTCTCTCTTGTTTTTCTTGTTCTATTCTCTCTACTCTTCTTTATCATGTTTCCTGGTATGCTTTACATAATCTCTGATTCTCCATAGGTAAATATGGTTGTTAAGATGTTTTAGTTGTTTTTCTAATTTACATTAAGCTGAGAGGCTTATTAACAGCTCCGCTACAACTATTAGTTTATTCCCTTATTTAATAAGTTTATCAGATACAGAGGACTTCCTAAATACCTTAAGGCTATGTGCCCACGTTGCAGAAATGCTGCGGAATTGTCCGCAGCATTTCTGCAACTCCCAGCCGCGGGTAAAACGCATGCGGAATTCGAATGCGTTTTCCCGCAAAACACAAGCGTTATTCAAACGATTTTAGCTTGCGGAATTCAAGCGCTTTTTCAAGCGATTTGAAGCATCGTTTGGAAAAGTGATTGACATGTTGGTCACACTTGTCAAGCATAGTGCTTGACAAGTGTGACCAACTTTTTACTATTGATGCTTCCTATGCAGAATCAATAGTTAAAGATAGAATGTGAAAAATAATAAAAAAAAATAAAAAAAATGGATATACTCACATCCTGTCGGCCCCTGATCTCAGCGGCATTTCCGGTCCTCAGCGGCGCTGCCGGCAAGTTCAGTTCCCAGTGAGTCATTGCGAGAATAACCTCTGATGACGTAGCGTTCACTCAACCGCGATGTCACAAAGGTCATTTTGGTGCGAAGCACTCCTGGGAACAAAGCCGCCGCATGTACCGCTGAGAACCGGGAGGACTCTGAGGGCCGACAGAAGGTAAGTATATCCCTATTTTTTATTTTAATTCTATTTTTAACAGGAATATGGTATCCAGGGCCTGGAAGAGAGTCTCCTCTTCTCCAGACCCTGAGTACCATCAGCACATGAAACGCTCACTTTACGAATGGCCACATGCGTAAAGTGAGCGTTTCAATGCAATCGTATTGCGGCGGAGTCGCCACGATTCCGCAAAATTAATGAACATGCTGCCTTTTTTCCACAATGCGATTCCACTGCGGAAAAAACGCAGCATGGGCACAGCAATTGCGGAATGTATTTAAAATTAATGGAATGCATTTTGTAAGCGTTTTTTAAGCGTTTCCACAGCGGAAAAACCACTGCGGAAACGCTTAAAAAACACAACGTGGGCACATAGCCTAAGTGCAATTGGAATAATAACTAACAGAGTCCTGTATCCAACTGCTGATGGTTTTGCTGCAAAAAGTTGTGGACTATTGAGTGAAATCGTGAAAATACTCTATCAGGACACATACTATAATTCTATAGTTGTTCACTCCCTCTAAGTTGACGGAGCTAAGGAAATCGATAAGTTGCACTGTTGGTTTGCCTATAACTTGTAATGTTCTTCTGTATGAATGTTCCCTTTTTTTCTCTGTTATGTTTAATAAACAAAGACTGAACGCTAAAAATTAAAAGTTTGAAAATTGCAAAATGTTAACATTTTTCGCCATATTTCCATTTTTTTGATAAATAAACGCAAGTCATATCGAAGAGATTTTACCACTAACATGAAGTACAATATGTCACTTAAAAACAGTTTCAGAATCAGCAGGATCTGTTAAAGCGTTCCAGAGTTATAACCTCAGAAATTGACAGTGGTCAGAATTGTAAAAATTGGCTTGGTCATTAAGTAGTAAATTGGCTGTGTCACTAAGGAGTTAAATTAATGAATTGTTGTTATTTACTCCTTTTATCAGCTCCTACAGTTTATTGTACTATTATCTTTGCAAAACAGGGATGCAGGGTCACTGAACAATGGTGTTAACTGTTATGTTGATTACACATTATATCAGACCATACAGTTTGTTGATTTGCAAACATTGAAGGATAAGCTAAATAATGAAACAATGTGAGTTAATCTCATCACCCCTTCCCCTTGACCTGTGAATAAGGGCTTGAAGAACAGTTGTGACTCTGTAGCAATATATATCCAAACATCTAAGAGATCCAGAGAACCAGAGACTCTTTACAAAACACAGCAGCCAGGGCATCACGGCTCCATCACAACGGACACAGATTTGACATTCTACAGAATGACAGCTTAGGGGACCATGGACCCAGTGAAAGAATACAGATTCACTGTACTCCAAGATACCAGCATGTAATGGATTCTGTATGGCACAAGGAAGCGCTCTGAAGGGAGAGTGACTCGCTATGCAGGTAAGTCCAGAATCGGCAGGCAGAGAGAAAACACCCTTTACACCGCGAGGGTGAGGTAAATGGCCTCTAGAGGACACCATGGCTGCCCTGCCTCATCAGCCAGAGCACCAAAGGCAATGCACAGGGTTGCTCCTGAGAGGGGCGAGAGTGTAGGGGCCGATGAGGCGCCTCTGTCAGGCATTCCATGCATTCTTTTACTGGTTCATAATTTTATAGCGATCTGTAGCCAGAAATTCAAACATTTAATCCAAATTGACTGATTTAATGACCATTTGCAGTTTAACTGTACCATCAGTGTGGACGCGGTCGTCGTGATACAGGGCCTCATCTTCAAAATGTTTTTTAATCAAATCCACTTCACAAACTTTTTTGATTTGTCCCAAATGAAGCCCTATTTTGGGGGGAATTCTATGCTATTTTAAGTCATTTACCTATTCACATTTGTTTACAGGGCATTTGTCATTCTCTTAGCCCCATTTAGATTCCTTTTGCAGCTCCCTAACTCTTACTATGACAATTTTACAGCCATTTTAAAGCACCAAAGTTCAGTTCTCCATTGATTTTTATTGGGCTTGGGGTCAAGTTCATATGTAAGGAGGTGACAGAGTCCGTCAGGTGTCTTCCCCACTGTGGATACTGTACACCTGTATTATGTGCTGCACCCTGTCATTTGCTAATGTTAGTGTAATGTACTGTATTGTGATGTACCCCGGGCTCCCACAGCAGAAGAAGCCGGTGGGTGGCAGGAGTAATCGAAGAGAAGAGACAGCGGGAGCACCGAATCGTAAGGCAGCTGCGGAGCCCCGACGGAGGAACCATATCTGGCTGAATGACAAGCGGCCTAATCAAATACTTCAACCCTACCAGAGGGTACGGGTTCATCCATGAGGTTGAGATCGGGAACAAGGTTTATGTTAATGCCGGTTTCATTACATTTGATGGTCCTCTATAGGAATGGGACCAAGTGACTTTTATTACAGAAGAGTGGCCCCGGGGACCGTATGCTGTGGCAGTGAAAGTAGTCTCTAGCATCAAGGAGCGACTGGCGCAGGAGGTGCAGTATTGTGTGCGGCCGCCTGCAATGGTCGCTACCCCCACAGCAAGCCAGGGAGCAGCGGTGACTTTAAAGGAAATGGTGGCGGCAGTCAGGTCACGGGAGCAGGAGGCTCCAGGTACTATGAATCAGCCGCTGGCGGAGGAAAGAAGTCAGAGGGACAGTGGTGAGTCATCCTCCAGTGGATCTTTGGGCCACATATTTATTATTATTCAGGGCCAGAATGCGGCCCACTATGCTGGTCGGCGGCCCTGATTGATTAATGGTCCTTTAGTTGTGTTGTGCTAGTTGCACTGGAGAAAATATTAGAGACTGTTCCGCGTGTCTCTGGAAGGGCAAAGAGCCTGGACAGCACCAGGATTGCATGTCAGTGGTGACCAGTATGGTCACAGTTGAAGAACTTTTTGTTTGTTTCCCCTCCTCCAAGTTTTCTTTGCGCACGGTTGCTTATACCCTGATGGATTACAGGACTAAACCCTAAAATGGTTAATCACCCTTGGAAGAAAATGGACTGAGTGTGGAACTGCTTTAAGTACTGAACTGTTTTAACCGGAACTTTTACTGTTTTAACCCTGAAATGTTCCTGAGAGTATAAAAGCAGTGCACTTGTTTTTAAAGGGACCGTACTTAGTTGCTGAGTTGGCCACCGGCCAGTGTGTTTGTTATCATCAGTTTCCTGTGTTTGGATACCAGAGCAGGAAAGGACTGGCTCATGGGCCTAGACTGTTAGTATGGGTCCCAGAAGCAAAGGGATCAGGGTCAGTAGGACCGTGTTAAAAAAACTTGAACTCTATGTTCCAGGGTCTCAGCGAGTGGGACCGCGGCACCGGTGAGCCACATAGACATAGACTGCATGAACTGTAAAATGTTAAATGTTTTAAAATTTCTAACAGTTTCAGTTACATGTGCCGCCATGGATGGGACAACCATATTATAGGAGGAGGAGTGTAAGGAGGTGACAGAGTCCATCAGTGTCTTCCCCCTGTGGATACTATGCACCTATCTTACATGTCGCACCCTGTCATTTGCTAATGTTAGTGTGCTGTACTGTATTGTGATGCATTTAATATGTGTAGAAGTGGGATAGAATAGAAAGGTAGTATAGTACAATAGTGTGAGTAGAATAGAGGGGGCACATTGAAGATAGGAATAGGATTACTAGGTTAGGATTAGTTAGCAGAGGGGTTTTCCTGTTGGAAGGGGCTACAAAGCAGTGCAGTACAGGCAGTGAATATAGTAGGGCACTTCCTGGTTAGTGCTCAGTGCAGTCAGGATGGAGCAGTGAATAGTCAGAAAGGACAGTCTGCAGCCATGGGGATAAAGCTGCGACGGCAGGAAGGGGCCCAGGCTGAGGAACGTGCGAGCGGTCACCAGCTAGAACAGAGACCAACTCGAAGAGGATCAAGGGTCTATGAACGGGGCATGTGAAGCTGAGATGGGGAACCTGGCACCTTTTTTTATTGTAGCCGGACCCGGGAATGGTAGGAAACTGGTGGACCTGGAGCACGAACGGGACAGGGAATGTCCAAAGCAGGATCGTGATTGTCCAGGAGTGGGACAGAGATTGCCCCGAAACAAGGCAGGGATTGATGGAAAAGAGGCTGCAAGAGAAACAAGTAAAGCTGAGGAAATGCCACTTTGTGTAGATTGTGTTGCATGTGTGAAGGACAGGGCCGGCTCAGGTTTTTATGGGCCCCGGGCGAAAGAGCCTCAGTGGGCCCTTTAACACAGACCATGATTCATGATGCACAGATACAGCAGAGAAATATGGTACAGTACAATGCCAAATACTTCACTTCTTCCATTACATGAGTGATATCTATTGTAAATTGTACAATAGCCAAAAACCGCCAAATCCTCACAGCGCACAGAACAGACTGGACAGTACAGTCCTCCATACAATATTATGGGCACCATAGTCTCCCCTCATCACAATATAATACCCATGCAGGATGTCACCCCCATATAATGCTCCATACAGAATACTGGACCCAAAATAATGCTCAATACAGAATACTGGACCCAATATAATGCTCCATACAGGATACTGGTCCCCATATAATGCTCCATACAGGATACTGGTCCCCATATAATGCTCCATACAAAATATGGAGCTCTCCTCTGCGCTGTACTGCGTTCTGCACTGTTACGGCTCAGGAAAGGGTGCTGTGGAAAGACTCCCCATTATCATCATGATTGCCTCCTTATCATCATCATTGCCTCTCCATCATCATCATGGCCTCCCCATTATCATCAATGCCTGCCCATCATCATCATCTCCTCCCCATCATCATCTTCTCCCCATCATCAATGCCTGCCCATTATCATCAATGCCTGCCCATTATCATCATCTTCTCCCCATCATCATCATCAATGCCTCCCCATTATCAGCAATGCCTGCCCATCATCACACACAGACAGCACACAAGAACTCTCTCACATACATACACACACATACACACACACACACACACACAAAAGCACCGCACTACATACACACAGAGACACAGACACACACGTTTCACCCGTCCGGCGTCCCCGCGCTTTCTGCCACAGCCGGCCACTGAATGATGACGTCATTCAGCGGCGCTGCTGTGAGAGGAAGCGCCGCCGCCCCCTGGAGCCCGGAGCTGCGGCTGCGGAGGCACGGGAGAGGTAAGTATTGTGCCAGTTGATGCCGGGGCCCTGAGCAAGCGGGGGGGGCCCAGTGGCGGCGCTGACACCGCTCTCCTCCGCTAACGGGCGCGGGGTTGCCAGACGGCGAGTGGGCCCCCCCGCCTGCTCAGGGCCCCGACACTTGCCCGGGTGTGCCGGGTGCTGACGCCGGCCCTGGTGAAGGATACCCTACTGCTCAGTAAAGTTAAACCGCTGGAAAAGGACATTGACTCTGAAGTGGTTTGTGAAGTTCATGGATGCGGAACCAGAGTGATCGCAGCCGAGAGTACTCTGGCAGTGAATGTGAGTGTTCTGCTGTGCATGCTGCACATGCAGGGGTAAAGACATTATATCTCATCTGTTGGGCGCCAGGGTGTGGGAACAGTACAGCCAGTTGCCACGACTACCTCCCTAGCCACCTTACACATATTTTTTACCAAACTTTTAACACTAGTTCGGCTGGACCCAATAAACCCGAATATCCACGGATCCACTCATCCTTACGCAACACGCATCATCCATAAAAATCAGAGCTGGAGGATGGCATTTACTAGCAGAGAGGAGGAATAGATGCTGCAAGGAGGATACTCATCAGACCGGACCACCCTTTTTGTAGACTCCTGCTAAGTTAAAAATACAAAAAAGTGATGGCACTTAAGAAAAAAAAATACTATTTAAATACTCCATAAAAAGGAGATATTGACCGCAATTCCAAATATTTTACATTTACAACTCCCAGGACCTGACGACACTGCAAGCGTGACAACTTTCTCAAGCTCGCAGTGACATCAGACAGGTTATAGGAGTTCATTGTGAGATGCTGCTTTGTGTCTCTGCTGGATGACAGGCTATATAGTCGCATCATGCAACAATGCAGCCTGCAATCTACATGTAGCAGAGCTAGAGCCATCGTGGGACAAATGCGTTATCATCTTCTCAGTGGACAAGTGAGGAATATTATTGTTTGTTATTTTTAATTCTCTTGCAGGGGACATTGGAATGGGTGATGCAGTAAGTATGATTCAATTAAGATTTAGTAAAGGAGTCTGTGTCATTCCTTCAATTAAAGGACTTTATTCTGGGTGTGTGTGTTTTTATACAATATGACTATGGGTTAGTAATGGGGGCATCTTATAGACACCTCTCCAGTACTAACCTTTGGGCTTGATGTCACCTAACAATACAAAGGTGACTTCAATGCCCCCAACTATTACCCCACTTGCCACTGCATCAGGGTAAGTGGGACGAGCAAGGCTAAGTGCCAAATTTGGCACATCTTATAGATGCCCCTTTTCTTGGGCGTCTGAGAGCTGATGTTTTTAGCCTTGGTGCCAGTATCCATAGCCCTTCCTAAGCTATTAATATCAGCCTGCAGCTGTCTGCCTTGCCTTTGCTGGTTATTAATTATAAGGGAACCCCAGGTCACTTTTTTGGGGGGTCCCCCATTTAATAGCCAGTAAAGGCTAAGTATGCAGCTGTGAGCCTATATTAATAGCCTGGGAGGCTCCATGGGTATTACCCACTTCCCAGGCTATAAACACCTGCCCCCAGCGGTCAGCTTTCCCTCTGCTGAATAAGAAAATTACATGGGAGCCCACGCCATTTTTTTAAAGAAAAATAATCTTTTAATACTTAAATACATGTATAGTGAGCTGCACACACACACACTGTACACGACAGATGAATTGCCAGCTTTTCCAAGTTGAACAGTGTGTAATAATTGGACAGCAGTTGCATAATCTCAGTGCTGTGGGATTTTTTTCTCGCACCCATTGACTTCTGCTGTGGGATGCGATCCAATTTCCGATTACAATCGCAGCATGCTGTGATTTTTTTCCAGTCTGATCGTGATCCGATCCGACCCAGAAAAAACACGGATGAACACACAATGATAGAATAAAATTTGCTCGGTAACTAAATGGTTAATATATTAACAACTTAAGAACCTCATTAATGTATACTGTATATTTCCTTGCAAACAACTGTTGGAGTCATTGTAATCTGATTAGAAAAACCTGTAACTTCCATCAATTGATTCTTGCTTTTTTTAATAGCTCTGGCCAATTATAGCATTTTAATTTTCGGTATAGGTCACCATGCTTGACAAGTGAAGCATAACCTGTACATATCATTTTAACTCCCTGGTGCACTGAAGTGCCATAAGCTGAGAACATGATATTGATTGCTGTAATATCTACGAGCAGGAGTGAGGACATTGATACTTAAAAAAGATGTGTTACGTTAACAAGCATGATAATGTCAAAAGTAATACAAACATCAATAGTCAAACAATTTAATGCTATCATAGACAATAAAACACAATCAATTTGCAATCATATTATATGCCGTTGACAATGTAATTTAACCCCTTTCCGACATCACGTTGGACTCCTCCTGCTTGGTATGGGCTCCGGTGCTGAACCCGCACCATTCTTGGCACATGACAGTTGATCTGCACAGCTGACATGTGCCTGCAACAGCCGTGGCTAGAATTGCGATCCACTCGCACCTGTTAACTAATTAAATGCAGCTGTCAATCTCTGACAGTGGCATTCAACTTGCACTTACCAGAAGCACGTAGCTAATCCTGACCATCGGTAACCACATCAAATGATCGCCGGTCACCAATGGGTCGGCATGACAGCTAGAGGTCTGCAGCAGATCTCTATGGTTGTCATTGCTATGAGTACCAAACTGTGGTGTGTGTGTAGTGTGAGTAGTGTGGCAGATCAGCTCACTCGGCTGCACATGGAGGTAGTCAATGGATCACTGCGCCTTTAAGAATGCACTTGGTTTATTAGTACCGCATAAATCAAGGTGTGGTAAAGAAAATACAGTCTTCTGGGAAAAACAGCAAAGCAAAACAAAACGGTAGCACTTCATGCAGTCCTTTCACTAGTGGGGTCAGCCCACTCAGGGTTAACAATGTCCTTGCACAAGCACTATGTGCACAAACACTTTCCTGGAGTCTTCCTTTCCAGGCCCTTAACAGCCCCGACTAACCCTGGAGTTTAGCTATTTAAAAACAGACCATGTGACTCTCTATTATGTGACAGATTACATGATCCTGACATCACACAGGACCTGTCAGGACTCTGCATGTGGAGATAAGGTGGACCCCCTTACTCTCTCTCTATGAAGGTCCACTAAAACTAGCCCATAATATAACTTTCAATAAGCCAACCCAACACATAGTGTACTGGAGGAAAGGATTCTAGTTTTACATCACTGATGCCATCATGTGCAGTCCCTCTTCCATTACTTCACCAGTGACTCTGTCACAGTAGATACACACATATATGGTGATCACAACAGATATTAATTTGATTCAGATTTTATCTTTTGCTCATTTACTTTGCATTTTGTTAAGCGATGAAAATAAACTATTGACATTTCTGTTTTGAAAAGCATTCTTACTTTGCTTCATTTTTTTCACACCTGCCAAAAACTTTTGCACAATATTGTATACTGTGAGACAGTGACCGGCATTGTTGTAATTGGCTGGTATGTGTTGCAGAGGAGGAGGTCCTCTGCACTGTAAGCCTGAAATGTTGCTCTGGGACTTGTAGTTCTACGAGCCTTGTTTTAGTTTATAAGGGGCCGGGGTTACAGGGTTAGCTGGAGAGCTGGACGGGTCTGGCAAACCACACACCTCCCATCAAGGGGTGTGTCTCATGCGATATAATGAGACTGTGGTGTGGTCACATGGTCTGTGTTGTAAGGTCCTGAAGGAGGATAGGTCTATGTGTGTGCTGGAGGGTCCTGCGAGTGTGAGTCGCACTTAGTACCAGGGCAATGGGATACTCGGCACCGAGCCATGAAAGTCTATGGGGTTTGTCACTGGCAGCAGGACTCGGTCCGTGGCCCTGGGCGCTCATACAATTAGGGGATATTTACAGGGGAATTTGTAATAGTTCGTGACGCCACCTGTGGCTTCTGGTCAATTGTACCAGCGCTGCTATAAGGACTTTCACAGGGGATGTTATGGGGCAGCTGGGTGGTAAGTCTCCCACAGGTGAGACTGGTCCCTGGAAGTCTATGGTGATGATGCAGGGTGTAGCTAATAATTCAGTCACACACAATGCAGCTTCTTTTCATACCTTTTACTGGTAGATGGTTCAAGCAGGTCCCGGGGAGCTGGTCGGGGTGGAGAATGCACATTCGGGTAACCGCTGAGCAGGTTAGAGGCCTCCTTTACTTCAATATGTATGTGAGTCCAACTTGCCTGAAGCGAAGTTAACTCTGAAATCTCCAGCTTTTCAATAGCTGACAAGCCCGGCCGACTTTGTGGTGGAGACTTCTATGGCTCTGACTAGCAGATGTTGGGAGAACTAAGTCTATATTTGCTGATCAGGCTAGACTCCTGTTTTCCCTGTCTCCGGTTACGTATCAGCGCTTGGGCTGCTCTCTGCGACCTGTAGTCCAGATAGCCTCCGGGTATCTTGTTACTATGCTTGAAACTCTAGCAACGCTTCGGACCCCGGTGTCCGGTTATTTAGTGCAGGCAATCCAATACCTGAAGCACTTCTCTGTCCTTCTCCACTGCGCCCTTCGCCCTGCTTTTGCTCTTAGCATAAGCACTTGTAGCTTTCGATGGAAATGTCAGCTTTCTCCAGAGCTCGCTGAGCAGCTCTCAGTATCCTCCTTCTTTCAGCTTCTGTTGAGGTACTGATTGAGGGTAGCTCTGACTAGGCTAGGATGATCCACTTCACCCGTACTAGCCTCCACTTCCTTGTCAGGTGAGCTACGCTAGCTCTGCGAGGATTCAGTCCTCTCTCCTAGTCCAGACTGAACTGGCACTGAACTGCACTGTCCTAAGACAGGAAACTATCTGACTCTGCTTCGTGTCACTACCTCCTATACCCCTGGTGGGTGTGTCTGAAAGAGTGAGTGGCAGTGAATGATAACAAGCTTTTGTGGTTACCTTCCTGTGCATTCTCCTGGATTTTATGTGTGCCTTACATAGCTGGGCCACACAAGTGGACCGGATTCCTGAAGAGCACGAAGAGCACATGGTGAGGCCGTGTACCTGGATGGTCTCTGTGTTGGAAGGTCCTGTGAGTGGACCAGATTCCTGAAGAGCACATGGTGAGGCCGTGTACCTGGATGGTCTCTGTGTTGGAAGGTCCTGTGAGTGGACCTGATTCCTGAATAGCACAGTGTGAGACCATGTACCTACCTGTGATGGCTAACTGTGTTGGGGAAGCTACCAACCCTCTAAAGGTCTGGTACTGTCGGGTGAGACATTGCTGAGCAAGTCATCGTATGGGACAGTGATTCTAGTAAGGCAGCTTCCCTGGTAGCCAGGACTGACAAAGAGGTTTATCTGTTACGTGAACAGACTGGTGGTCATGATATGTTCGTGGATGTAATGAAATGGACTTTACGTTATGCGGTTTATGCTGAGTAAATAAACCAAATAGATTGTTTTTATGAGAAACCATCCCTGTGTGCCTGAATCCCATTGCCAAGCGAGTGTCCCCCAAAACACTCAAGGAGCGCTATCTCACAATACATACATATATAATTGTATATACAGAATTCAGTATTTAGATATGTGCTGTATGGGATATCAAATGGTAATTATATAATTCAGATTGTTGCTTTTATCATTGTGAATTTAATGTAGAGTTATAAATAATCTAGCAATAAATACAGTATGTCATTAATTGTGTAATTGATCGCGATATGTTGAACTTGATGAACCTGTGATAATATGTGTACTTTTTGTAGTTAAGTAAAGTAGTTTGTAATGATTTTTTTTTCCAAGAATTCTAAAAATTAGTCTCAGAAATAGGCTTGAGTATGTGATTGATTACTTAAATATTACACTACAGTACTTACGCAATGCAGTTTGTTATACTTGTTAATCTAAAGCTAACAAGGACCTTACAGTATTATGTGTTCTAAAATAGTGGATCTGGGGGCATTGTTAAGTCTTTGTCTGCCTTGGAAACCCATCAACACACAGAGATTGTGTCCCCTGCGTCTAAACCAGCGTTCCCCAACTCCGGTCCTCAAGGCCCACCAACAGGTCATATTTTCATGATTTCCTTAGTATTGTCCAGGTGCAAAACAAAGGAAATCCTGAAAACATGACCTGTTGGTGGGCCTTGAGGACCGGAGTTGGGGAACCCTGGTCTAAACTACTTAGATGTCATGATCGCTATTGACCTTAGTATCTAATGGGTTAAATGACAAGAATCATTAATTCCTCCAATTCTGGCTATTAGGTCTCATTCCCACTTGCGATTAAATCGGACGAATGCAATCTGATTAAAATTCTCTGTGTTCGCCATGCTGTCAGTCCGTGGAAAACGGACTACACTCAGATGTCATCCAAGTGCAGTCTGAAAGCTTTCCATGCACTCATTGACTTGCATGTTAGAGTGTGATCCAAATTTTAGATTAAACTCAGATATGCAGTGATTATTTTCCTCGGACATAGACTAACGTTGAACCAAGTGTGATTTGATGTTTTGTCGGATCGCACTTGGACCAATAATACAGTCATGTATACTAGCCCTTACAATGAGTTATGATCCTCAATGATTGCAATACCAAAGCACTAAAGACACATTGTCACGCACAGTGTGGGAAAGACTAAGTGCAACATGAAGGGATGAGGGGAAGGAAGCCCAAACACTAGGAAATGGGGGAGTGGAGACCCCTAGGCAGATCTAATAATACCCTGCCTACTCTACCATCCCTAAATTGGTTCCACACCAATCTCCGAGCAGGAAACCTAAGCCCTGTACAGTATATCCCTAGAGCTAGACCCTGGATAGGGAGGGGGATTCACTGGTCAGTCCCCACTGATAACTAAAGACAACAAGGGAGATGAAAGAGGAACTTAGCTTGAGCAGACTCCAGAGAGATAACACTAAACCATCCTCCAACAGCTA
Source organism: Oophaga sylvatica (assembly GCA_033576555.1). Classification (NCBI taxonomy): domain Eukaryota; kingdom Metazoa; phylum Chordata; class Amphibia; order Anura; family Dendrobatidae; genus Oophaga; species Oophaga sylvatica. Next base: position 365,945,378 of record JARQOD010000006.1, read on the forward strand.
CAGCTCCAAGCCTTCACAAGGGAAAAAGTGTATATCACCAGTGACTCCCTGAAGCAGGCTGGGAGTTTATAAACACCAAGATCCAGGTGTGTCAATTAGAGCCGGAGGGAGGTTGCTGCTGGGTCCAACAGTCAGAAGTATTAAGAAAGTGTCTGCAATGCCAAACGCAGAAAGATTCTGCAGCCAGATGTAGAGCGACTGTTGCATCTGACACACCCGTCACACACATTTAGCTTTACTATATTATACTCATATTCAGGAGCTCCTCTTACTCTTTCTTTCATCCCAGCTTCTTGTAGACCTCACACTATTGTATAGTATTCCACACAGAAATCATTATCAGCTTGAAGTCTTTAATCTTAGAGGTGCAGTTACGCTGCTTAGCGAAACGCCACCTCGGTATTAGCAAGAGCAGAAAATGTTCCTTTAAATGTTGTTTTCACACATTATTACACTCCTGGTTAGTAGGAATATTTCAGCATGTACAACAATATCTGTCAGAACCGAGACGTGTGACAATATTGTGTCTCACTTTGTAACATTATTTTCATATCTTCACATATATACAGTGACAAAACACATCTGTACAGATTTCACATACAAAACTCGTGAAAACAGTGCATATATTCACAGTACATGTATGTTTTAATTTCATTTATCTTAATTTCAGAAATGTATAAGTTTGATATTATATGATGGCATTTAGTTTTTTATCCACACACTAATTAAAGTTATGTGAGATTTCCTCTTTATATAGTGTAAAAGGCAAGGTTCGTTATGACTGACACTGTGACCACCAGTCTAAATGAAGGCACCACTGGAGTAAGAAGCACCTAATTTATTAAGAGGCACAGACCTCTGAATTAATTAGGGCTATGAGAAAGAGAGATAGTTATTTTCACAATTTTAACAAACTGGTTAATCTAGAAAAAATAAAAGTGTTGTCTTTGATTGTTTTCTAATAACATATAAAATGAAGAAAACAATATTATGGAACTTTCTAATAAACATTTAGGACATATTTTAAAAAATCTTAGCTTGCACTGTACAAAATGTAGATTCATATACGGTACTTACGGTAGTTTTAGACATATTTAATTGATTATGATGCAAGCACATTTATAATCTTTGTCCAAAGTAAGAATTGATGTACTTTAGACCTATTTTTTTTCTTAAGATTTGCACCAAAATTTGTAGCATGTGTCAAAATGAATAAATAAAACAAGTCAAATATTGTGGACAAAAGAAAGAGGTGGACAGAAACAGTGCAGTGCATATATATAAAAAAAATTGCAGATCTCCACTGCCCCATAGTATAAATTGGGCTGTGCGCTATCCAATAAAATATCAGATAGCATTCAGCCGTGTTAAATGCCAGTGTGAGAGGACCCTTAATCAGTGTCATAATGCCATAGTGGCCACAATGAATATAGATAGACCATTCACAAGCTTGAAATGCGCTATAATGTAAAATTCTTCTTTTATTCTGCTTTGCTTTATTGCCAAGGCATATTTAATATAATTTTAAATAAACTTCTATCGATCTTAGCACATGCGAATGCGGGCCCCTCTACTTTTTCTGAATCATTGAGCCATTGTCACGGGTGTGTCGCTGCGAAGATCGTCGCGATTGCACACCCTGACTTCGCACAGCTGAGTTTCTGGTGCTGGGTGTTTTTCGGCACTGAGGGAGTTAATTCTTTCTCTCTCTGTGCTGGACTGACCAGCCTCGCTCAGCTGCAATTAATGTTTTGTTAATTGGTTTCCTTTAAATACCTGCCTGTCTGCTGGGGAAGTGTCGGTGAAAGCATTCATGCAGACCAGCAGAGCAGATCGTATTGAGAAATCTAAGCTAAGAATACCTGTTGTGGTTTTCTCCTCTCCTCGCTTTATTAGTTATCTCCCTACCCTTTTGTGTTCCCTCTGTATTGGTAGTTTTGTATGCAAGGTGTTCTTTTATTTACCCCTTGTACTGTCTCGTTTGTCTTATACTGTGTGTGAAGGCAGATACCTTCCTTATCCCTGTGGTGGTAATCAGGGTCCTTCTCAGGACTAGATTACAGTGGTTAGTAGTGTTGAGCGATACGATACCGCAAGTATCGGGTATCGGCCGATATTAGCTCTATCGGCCTTTCGATACTTAGTTCCGATATTTTCGTCTTATCGGATACCGGAATCGGGATTGTCACTGTCACTGTCAGTGTCCGTCGGTCGGGTCTGTCAGGAGTCAGCGGCACTTACCTGGCAGAAGATCGCCGGCGGTCACGGGCTGGACTGCTTCATGGCCGCCATCATCTTTCCCCGGCGGTCACATGCAGTTTCTCGCGATAACTGCAGTGACTGCTGGGTAATCCCGGCCGTAAAGCAGTCAGTCCGATGACGTCACCGCCGGGGAAGCAGGTAATCAGCTGTGCTGCGTCGAGATGACAGGCTCTCCCCGTCATTGCGATGTAGCAGAGCTGGATCGCCGTGGGACAGTCGTTACTATGGACTGCGTCGGACAGGTGGTATACTGTTGTTTTTTTTTTTTTCTTTTTTTACAGGAGATCGATGGCGTCACAGGAATGAGAGTATAATAAAAGAAATGAAAACTGTGTTGTCTCTTTTATTTCATTAAAATAATTTTTTCTTGCTGTGTCTTTTTTTTTATACATTTAAAAACTTTGGGATTAATAATGGATCGGTGTCTTATTGACACCTCTCCATTATTAACCGGGCTTATTCTCACCGTGCAATCAACGGTGACATTAACCCCTTATTACCCCACTTGCCACCGCTACAGGGCAGTGGGAAGAGCCGGGTAAAGTGCCACAATTGGCACATCTTTTGATGCGCCAAATGTGGGGCTGCTGTAGCCTGGTATTATCAGGCTGTTGAGGGCCAAAATCCATGGGCCTTGACAGTCTTTTAATACCAGGCCGCAGCAGTCTGCATTTTACTTGGCTGGTTAACACAAATAGGGGGACCCCTACGCCTTTTTTTTTTGAGGGGATCCCCTATTTTTGTTAACCAACCAAGCTAAGCAAACTGCTGTGGCCTGGTATTATCAGGCTGGCAAGGTCCATGTATGTTGGCTCCTTAACAGCCTTAAATACCATTCCTCAGCAGCAGGGGCGTACATATAAATCATGGGGCCCCATAGCAAAAGTCTGAATGTTCCCCACCCCCCCCAAAAAAAAACCCAGAGGCATTGTAAATGTAAAGTGCCAGCACAGTGAGGGAAGTTGAGTCGCACAGAGACAGGGGTTTTGGGGGTACTCGGCACCGATCACGTCGACTTCTATGGGGGATGTCACGAGTAGCACAGCTCGGTCCGTGACCTGGGCGATCACAGGAATGTGGGATATTTCCAGGGGATGATAGAATGTTCGTGTAGTTTGTCGTGACGCCACCTGTAGTACCTGGTCAGGGTGTCCAGCGCTGCTGTGCAGGTCCTCTGGAAGGGATGGTGTAGTGCAGGTAGGTGAAAAGTCTTCTACAGGTAACACGCTATCCTTCCAGGGCAGATAGATGTGAGATAGAGCAATGGTGCAAAGTGATGTAGCAGAGTGGACTATGCGACGTAGTAAGAAAGCAGGAAACACTTCAAGTTAAACGTTGCATAATAAAATTTTTAATAATAACATTACAAAAGTGCAAATGGCTTATATTATGTGACATGTTTTGTTACTGTTGATACCCTTGATATGTGTTATACATGTGTGTTAATAAATACATATTCAACAAAAGTGCAAATAGCATTAGTGCCGAAGTTCGTGGAGACTTCTTAGGACTACAACCCCACCGGGGTAACTTCACAGTGTCCTTTACTTGTGCTTGTGGAGGACCCGCTCCAAACCTCCAACTGTGGTCTTGGGTGGGCTGCAAGACTTTCCTTGAGCAGACCTTACTTTCGGCCACACCCAAACGGGTTTTTAGTTTCTGAGGTAGTTGAAAATAGTGCACAGTAAAGTTTTTTGTAAAACCAAAATGGAGCACCGAAGTGCCAACTATTTACAGAAAAATTTGTGAGCCACTACAGTTCATGGCTTCAAAGTTGAACATTTTCATTACAGTGAAACACCATTACCCAACCTGGGTATATTAAGGCAACAATAAACTTGTTCTTCTGAACATTCACCCGTCCGGGTACATCAAACCATTACCCAACATGGGTATATTAAGGCAAAAATAAACTTGTTCTTCTGAACATTCACCCGTCCGGGTACATCAAACCATTACCCAACATGGGTATATTAAGGCAACAATAAACTTCTTTTTATGAACATTCACCCGTCCGGGTACATCAATAATTTAACTATTTACATACAGAGACCCTGTCCGGGTTATTTAGACTTCTTTGGCTGGCCTCTTCCAGGTACCACCTGGTACTGTTGTGGAGCTTGCCAAACATCCGTGACAGGAGGGTCCACCCAGACTTGATGACGTCGTGTGGCGTGTACAGTGACGTCGTGACCCGCTATCTGGGTCTGTTTGGCCACCTCTTTCGTCTCCCTCCGGGTCTGGAACCCTATGTCCCGGACTGTACGAACCCCAGGGGGCCTAACAGGCGCCGGGTACGGGCCAGCTATCATTATCATGTCCATAGCTGGGGCTGCTGAGGAGACCACTGAGGGAGGCTGGGGAGATTTACGGCGTGGGGTGGGCACTTGTGCAGAGGCCTGGTTGGGGGAGGCTGAAGGCTCGTAGGGTCTGTCAGTTTCCTGACACTCTGGGGAGTAGGGGTCGCACCTGGTAACATTTAGGGCGTACCATCCATTGTAACCCCAGTGTCGGGTGTAAGTTACCAAGTCTCCTGGCAACAGGTCCCTCCCCGGGTGTCCTTCTGGGAGGTGAGCCTCCACGTCCCGCCGGGTTACAAAAACTTCTAAATAAAGTCCAGGCTCCTGGATGAAGCCCCAACCACCTTTTAACTTAAAGTTCCGTACTGCACCCTTACGCCGCGGCTCCCTCACCGTACTTTTATCCTTTCTCATACGTGCCTTCTCTGCCAGGTCCTTCTCCAGGTGACGTTGCCGAAGCTTTTGGGATTCTCGCTGCTCCCTTTGTCGCTCTGCTTCCCGCTCCCGACGTCTCCACTCTTCCTCCTGACGCCGGTTGTAATTCTCCTCCACCAGCTGCTCCATGTCTCCACCATCAAATGCCAGCTTACGATGTCCAGTTTGCGGCAGCTCTCCTGGCGCCCCCCAGTCCTGGCGGCGCTCACCTGTGGCGGAAGCAGCCGGCTCTGGAACAGATGACGGTCGGGGCTCCGGTACAGGCAGGTAGTGCTCTGGTGCCTGCGCGGCCTCCTCCATGAGGACGGGTGTCGCTTCTTCTGCCTCAGCGACGGGGGCAGACAGCGGGATCTGGGGTGCTGGTGTGGCGTTTTCTGCAGGAACGGGTGCCTCCACTGTGATACTGGCAACCGGTTCAGATTGCAAGGGCTGGGATGCCCGCACGGCCTTCTGTACTGGAACGGGTGCCTCCACTGAGATACTGGCAACCGGTTCAGATTGCAAGGGCTGGGATGCCCGCACGGCCTTCTGTACTGGAACGGGTGCCTCCACTGAGATACTGGCAACCGGTTCAGATTGCAAGGGCTGGGATGCCCGCACGGCCTTCTGTACTGGAACGGGTGCCTCCACTGAGATACTGGCAACCGGTTCAGATTGCAAGGGCTGGGATGCCCGCACGGCCTTCTGTACTGGAACGGGTGCCTCACCTTCCGGTACAGACACTTCAGGGGGTAAGAGGGATTGGCGCCGCTCCAATTGTAGTTTTAGGGCCCGCCAGCTCGCTTCCATCCTGGCGACCTCCTCCCGGTGCCGGGCCAGGTCTCTCAGGGTATCCTCCGCTTCTTCCAGCGTAGGAGGGTTTCCAGGCCGGGTGCCAAACGGTGGCTCCGTGGCGATCGGGTCGCTTCCGTGGGGGGAGAGCTCTGACTCCTCCATCCCTTCCCACTTCTGCTCACGTCCATTCGCCATCTTAGCAAAGTCACATGTGTCATTAGCATCAGGAGAGGCGACATCTTTTGTAGGGAGGCGGGACCTTCGCGTTCGTTTACACCCACTGAGGAGGATGAGGAGGCGGAACTCCAGAGCTGTGGGGCACGATCTTACATTGCAGTAACATTTAGAGTGTGCGGACATCGTTTTCGCGCCACGGAGTGAGTGTACGCCCACGAGAGCACCCCCTTATTCTTCACCTGTGCCTCGTGGCGCAGATATGACGGAAAAATGGCAAATACAGTCTATGATGATTTTTGCAAATTCTCAAGCAAAAAAACAGTTCAATTAAGGCACACAGGACACATATATATGTCACAATGACATGTATATATATATATAATGTATTCTAAGTGTGTATATTTTGTGTTTACAAGGAAATAAAGTGTTTTTTTAGTTGCATATTTTGTTCCCATAGACTTACATGGGACTTCCGGTATCGGAATCGGATATCGACGATATTTAGTGATATCGGCGATACCATTCCGATCCTATATTTTTAGATATCGAGCAGTATCGCTCAACACTAGTGGTTAGGGATTCACAGGAGATAGGGTTACGCTGGCGGCCTGGACCTCTGTACCATCAACAGTACCTCCAGGTAGAGGGATTAGTCAGGCTCCAGCTTAGGGTCAGCATAGACCCCGGTTCTCCTGTATACAGAGACAGCGTGACATTTTCACCGACCACATTAAAGATTCCCCCCAGCCACTATGGATCCAGTAGCCAGTCTAGCTCAGCAGTTGCAGAGTTTGTCCATGGAGCTGAGGGATGTTAAGTCCAAGGTTTTGTACCCCCCGGAGCATGCCAGACCTGAACCTAAAGTAGCTCTCCCGGACAGGTTCACTGGAGGGCGGGACAAGTTTTTTGCTTTCCGGGAGGCATGTAAATTGTACTTTCGGCTGCGACCTCGGTCATCTGGGAGTGAAGATCAAAGGGTGGGAATTGTCATCTCGCTCCTACAAGGGGACCCCCAGTCCTGGGCGTTCTCTCTTCCCCCGGACTCCCCGGCTCTCCAGTCAGTGGATAGATTTTTCGCAGCACTGGGTCTTGTATATGATGACCCGGATCGAGTCTCCCTTGCTGAAAATAAGTTACGTAAGATACAGCAGGGAGATCGTCCGGCAGAGGAATTTTCTTCGGAGTTCCGTAGGTGGGCCACGGACACCCAGTGGAATGACCCGGCTCTTAGGAGCCAGTTTTGTCAAGGTTTATCTGACAAATTAAAAGATGTGTTGGCGCAGTATGACCCTCCCACGACACTGGAAGCCGCTATGGCCCTTGCTATTCGCATTGATAGACTGTTACGGGAGAGGTGCGGGGTAACTCCGCCCCTGTGATGATTCCACCTTCCTCAAGGGTCCCTTACACGGAGGTTCCCCTGGTCAGTCCAGAGGAGCCTATGCAATTAGGAGGGACATCATTCCGGGGGAGGGGATCGGTGGGGCGCCACAAAACAAGAAGTTGTTTCTTCTGTGGAAAAAAAGGACATTTTATTGGGGGGTGTCCATCCCGTCCTTTGCAGAGTGAGAAGTCGCCGGAAAACTATTGATCCCAGATTGTGTGGTGGACGGCAATCTGGGAGTAAGTATTTCGTCCCTAAGTTCGTCTCAGTTTCTCGTACCGGCGGAGGTGGTGGTGGGTGCGAGAACTGAGAGGATATCTGTTCTTCTGGATAGTGGGGCCGGGGCAAATCTGGTGGATGCTCGCTTTGCCCGGGTTCAAGGTATGCAATTGTGTGGGTTGGCTAAACCCGTCCCCATATTCTCGATCGACGCCAGACCTCTCGGTCAGGGAAGTTTTGTGCAAGCAGTGCATAACATTGATCTTCAGGTGGGGGCGCTACATAAAGAACTGTTGTCTTGTTATGTGTTGAAGGGTCTCCCCACTCCTATAGTGCTGGGCCTGCCTTGGTTAACTAAGCATAACCCGGTTATTAATTGGCAATCCAGAGAGATAAGCCAATGGAGCGATTTCTGTAATAAAAACTGCATGAATACGGTCATTGGTGGGGTCGCTCCTAGGACCTTACCTCCATTTCTGGTGGACTTTGAGGATGTATTCTCGGAGGAAGGGTGTCAAGAACTACCTCCTCATCGCGAGTATGACTGTGCTGTTAACTTGATCCCTGGGGCCAAGTTACCGAAATCTAGGTTGTATAACCTTTCTGGTCCTGAGAGACAGGCCATGAAGGATTATATTTCAAAAGTCTGGCTAAGGGGCATATTAGACCTTCATCTTCCCCGGTGGCCGCGGGGTTCTTCTTTGTGAAGAAAAAAGATGGAGGCCTACGCCCTTGCCTGGATTTCCGTGAGCTTAATCGGATTACGGTCCGAGATCCGTATCCGCTCCCACTTATTCCCGATCTCTTCAATCAGATCGTGGGTGCCAAATGGTTCTCTAAGTTGGATCTCAGGGGGGCGTACAATCTTATTAGGATGAAGGAGGGGGATGAGTGGAAGACGGCGTTTAACACTCCGGAGGGGCATTATGAGAACCTTGTCATGCCATTTGGTCTGAGTATTGCCCAGGCGGTGTTTCAACACTTTGTAAATGACATCTTTCGCCACCTAATGGGACAGTTTGTGGTCATATATCTGGATGATATCTTAATTTACTCACCAGATCTTGTGTCTCATCAGGAGCATGTTAGGCAGGTGTTACAGATATTGCGGGATAATAAACTGTACGCCAAATGGGAGAAGTGTGTGTTCGCCGTACAGGAACTTCAGTTTTTAGGATTCCTGGTGTCAGCATCCGGTTTTCGTATGGACCCTGGGAAAGTGCGGGCAGTTCTTGAGTGGGATCTGCCAGAGGATCTTAAGGCATTACAACGTTTCCTAGGGTTTGCTAACTACTACCGGAAATTCATTCGTAATTTCTCCTCCATAGTTAAACCTCTCATAGACATGACTAAAAAAGGGACGGATTTTTCAAAGTGGTCTGACAAGGCTTGTCAAGCGTTTTCCTCTTTGAAAAAATGTTTTGCTTCTGCACCCATACTTGTTCAGCCTGATGCGTCTCAGCCATTCATTGTTGAGGTGGACGCTTCCGAGGTAGGGGTGGGAGCGGTATTGTCACAAGGTTCGTCCCCTGGTAAGTGGCATCCGTGCGCCTTCTTTTCTAAAAAATTGTCGTCCGCTGAGAGGAATTATGATGTCGGCAATAGGGAGCTCTTGGCCATTAAGTTGGCTTTTGAGGAGTGGCGTCATTTTTTGGAGGGGGCAGTCCACCCGGTCACTGTCATTACGGATCACAAAAACCTGCTATATTTAGAATCCGCTAAACGTCTGAATCCCAGACAAGCTAGGTGGTCGTTGTTTTTTACCAGGTTTAATTTTGTTGTCACATATCGTCCTGTGTCAAAAAATGTTAAGGCGGATGCCTTATCTCGCTGTTTCCCAGGAGCTGGGAATACAGAGGATCCGGTTCCGGTCCTTCAGGAGGGGGTGGTGTTCTCGGCAGTATGCTCTGAGCTTGAGGAAGAGGTATTGGAGGCTCAGGGGGACGCCCCTGTAGGACCTCCAGGGAGACTGTTTGTTCCTAATCAGTTGCGACAAAGGGTGATCGAGGCACACCATAATTCAGCTTTGGCAGGACACCCAGGGAGTAAAGCAACTGAGGATCTCCTCTCGCGCCGGTTTTGGTGGCCTAACTTACATAGGGAGGTGGTAACTTTTGTCGCTTCCTGCGAGGTTTGTGCACGCTCTAAGACCCCACATACCCGTCCGTCTGGGGCCCTCTTACCTTTGAAGATCCCGGAGCGTCCGTGGACTCATCTGTCTATGGACTTCATTACGGATCTCCCGCCATCTACGGGTAAAACAGTCATACTCGTTGTGGTGGACAGGTTCAGCAAGATGGCACATTTTATCGCTCTTCCTGCTCTTCCTAATGCTAAGACTCTTGCGCAGGTGTTTATTGGGGAGATTGTAAGGCTTCACGGGGTACCCTCCGATGTGGTGTCGGATCGGGGGTCTCAGTTCGTGTCCAAATTCTGGAAAGCATTTTGTACACGGCTGGGGATGCAGTTGTCATTTTCATCGGCTTTTCACCCGCAGACCAATGGTCAGACAGAGCGTCTGAACTAGAGCTTGGAGACATATCTCCGGTGTTTTGTGTCAGAGAACCAGGAGGACTGGGCTTCTTTCTTGCCTTTGGCGGAGTTTGCTCTAAATAATAGGCGGAGCGAGTCCACTGGTAAGTGCCCATTTTTTGGGGCATATGGTTTTCACCCCCAGTTTTGTACTTTCAATAGGGGGGGCTCTTCTGGGGTTCCTGAGGAGGAACGATTTTCGTCGTCACTTGCTTCAGTGTGGAGAGGAGTGCTGAATAATTTGAGTACTATGGGGAACCGATAAAAACGTATGGCTGATAGGAGGAGAGTGTCTGGTCCGGACCTAAGTGTGAACGATCTGGTATGGTTGTCTACCAAAAATATAAAACTTAAGGTTCCCTCCTGGAAACTGGGTCCCAGGTTCATCGGGCCATACAAGATCAGTGCTATAATTAATCCGGTTGCATTCCGTCTTGACCTCCCTCCTACATTTAAAATTCATAATGTGTTCCACAGATCGTTACTTAAGAAGTATGTGGCGCCGGTGATACCGGCACCTTTACCTCCTCCTCCTGTAGTGGTCAATGGTAACTTGGAGTTCCAGGTGTCGAGAGTCATCGATTCACGTCTGAATCGCCGGTCCCTTCAGTACCTTGTTCATTGGAGGGGGTATGGTCCTGAGGAGAGGACGTGGGTTTCTGCGTCGGATATTAACGCAGACCGATTGATTCGGGCCTTCCACACTACTCACCCAGATAAACCCGGCCCTGAGGGTCCGGAGGCCCCTCGTAGAAGGGGGGGTACTGTCACGGGTGTGTCGCTGCGAAGATCGTCGCGATTGCACACCCTGACTTCGCACAGCTGAGTTTCTGGTGCTGGGTGTTTTTCGGCACTGAGGGAGTTAATTCTTTCTCTCTCTGTGCTGGACTGACCAGCCTCGCTCAGCTGCAATTAATGTTTTGTTAATTGGTTTCCTTTAAATACCTGCCTGTCTGCTGGGGAAGTGTCGGTGAAAGCATTCATGCAGACCAGCAGAGCAGATCGTATTGAGAAATCTAAGCTAAGAATACCTGTTGTGGTTTTCTACTCTCCTCGCTTTATTAGTTATCTCCCTACCCTTTTGTGTTCCCTCTGTATTGGTAGTTTTGTATGCAAGGTGTTCTTTTATTTACCCCTTGTACTGTCTCGTTTGTCTTATACTGTGTGTGAAGGCAGATACCTTCCTTATCCCTGTGGTGGTAATCAGGGTCCTTCTCAGGACTGGATTACAGTGGTTAGGGATTCACAGGAGATAGGGTTACGCTGGCGGCCTGGACCTTTGTACCATCAACAGTACCTCCAGGTAGAGGGATTAGTCAGGCCCCAGCTTAGGGTCAGCATAGACCCCGGTTCTCCTGTATACAGAGACAGCGTGACAGCCATGTACACATCATTTTTAAAAATAAGTTTGTCTCATATCCAGAAGATTCAGGACATGTCCTATTCTCATCCATTTTGTGGATCAGACTCGGCCATTAAAGTCTATGAGGATCCATGAGACTCGGAGTTCCATCTATTTTTAACAGTGACATTGTTAAGAGTCAATTGATAAAAATAGTTCAGACAATCTACCTGCTTCAGTGAAAAATATGGGATGAGGAAAAAACTGTAACTAGTATGTAACTATGAAACACCTAGGATGCAACTAAGATGACAGCTGAGAGAGAAATTGGTCAATTTCTCTCAGACAGTAACACTTATACGGATGTGGACATCTAGCCTTATTCGCAGACTACTACACTCATCTTCTTCAGGATTGCAAGATGTACAAGGAATTTCTGAAATATTTGTTTTTAGGGCTTCCCTTCCTATTTTATTGCAGAGCTGTGGGCTCTGATGCCCTTTAGCCATCCTGAATGACCCTTAACTAGCTTTTGCATTTCCTGCCTCAGCTTTTATACAGGTTATGATAGTCCCAGACCATATGTTACTCATGCTACTGAGAGCAGCCTGCATGCTACCACGGCCTGCAGCAGCTCCAGAATTGTCAACCATCGAGCATATCTTAGACATCATTGGTCAGCAAATGCAAAAGGAGCTGCCAGCAGCAGAACATGATGAGTTGCATTCAACGTGGCAGAACATTCCATAGATAACCATTAATAACCTCACTGATAACATCCTAAGACGTATAAGTGCACTGATTGCTGTACATGATGCTCATACACGATACTGAATATATCGAGATATTTTGTAAACTTTGTCTCCATATTTGGCATTATTTGCATATAATTAACATGTCTATTAATAATATGATTTCCATAATTTCTTGACTTTTCCTTCTTGATGTTGCAGTTTTAATACTGAGTAGTGTATACATTTTACCTATAAGGCCGGCGTCACACACAACGACAAAAAATCGGTCCGTTTTAGACGGTCGATTGTCGGATCAAAATGCAAACATCACACATCCTTCTGGCATCCGATTTTCCTTCAAAGATGCGATTTAGTCGCATGTGTGTGTACTTTGTAACATCCGATTTTCATCCGACTTGCGAGATTTTCTCGCAGGCTTGCAAAACTGACATATAATGGATCCAAAAGAATAGTATTTCAATCACAAAAAAAAGAATAGATATATACACATAGAACCATATATATATATATATATATACATGTCATTGTGACATGTATATATACATATATTTATAGTTCGTAGACTTCTACATACTGTTATAGTCGCTAATTCAATTGCCGGCTTTTGTGAAATCACAGAAGCCGACATGAAATGATACATTGTTTCCACACAGTTAACCATGTCATTTCCTGTATTTTGATATTTGTTTAGAACTTACAATTACATGAGTGTATTTGTGCAAAATTTCAGACATGTAGGGGTTAATTAAAGGTGTAATTTCGTTGAAAAAAAATGCGTGGGCTCCCGCTGTATTTTCTCCACCAGACAGACAAAGCAAGCGAGTGGGGGCAGATAATAACAGCCTAGGGAGGGTACATTTTTTGTGCCCCCACTGGCTACTAACATCTGCCCCCAGACACCCCAGAAAGGGCAAATCTATAATTAGATTCGCCCTTTCTGGCACTTTGCCCGTCTATTCCCATTGCCCTGTAGCGGTGGCGAATGGGTTAATAATCTCACCTTAATGTCACCTTAGTATTGAAAGGTGACCTTAAGGCAGGTTAATAATTGAGAGCTGTCAATTAGACAACTATCAATTATTAATCCTATTGTATGATAGAAAAATCAAACACACACAGTTTAATAAAAAAGAAGTTTAATGAAATAATCACACAGTTTTTGACAATATTTTATTTTCCTGCTAAAACCATTTCCTGTAATAAAAATAAAATAAAAAGCAAAATGATTCTTACCAATCCGAAGTACAGTCAGGTCCCACGCTGTAATCCATCAGAAAGGGTTAACAGGTTACAGGTCGCAGAGAGCTAATAATGCTGTCTCAGACCTGTATTCCCCTGAATGAATCAGTTACTCTCCCAGCAAAAGGAGAGGAATAGATTCATGAATTGAGCTTAAATGATTTATTACAACTTTCACTTGAGTGACCTGACCTAAGGTGAAAGTGGATACAATCAATTAAGCTTCATTCATGAATCACATCCTCTCCTGTCGGCAGGAGATAAGCTCATTCATTCAGGAGCTATCAGATGAGCACGCAGGATTACTTGCACTGCTTATCTGATTGCTAGTAGTTAACCCTTTGTGAAGGATTACATCGTGGGACGTGACAGATTGTCAGATAGGTAAGAATAATGTTGTTTTATTATTTTATATTTATTTTAGAAGAACAAGGGCTTCGAACGGATTAAGACTTAAATAAAAGATGGTCAAAAATATGTGTTTTTATTTCATTAAAATTATTTATTCTTAAAGCGTGTGTGTTTTTTTATTTACTTCAATAGGATTAATAATTGATAGTTGTATAATTGACAGCTCTCAATTATTAACCTGCCTTAAGGTCACCTTTCAATACTAAGGTGACATTAAGGTGAGATTATTAACCCATTCGCCACCGCTACAGGGCAATGGGAATAGACGGGCAAAGTGCCAGAAAGGGCGAATCTAATTATAGATTTGCCCTTTCTGGGGTGTCTGGGGGCAGATGTTAGTAGCCAGGGGGGGCACAAAAAAAAAGTACCCTCCCTAGGCTGTTATTATCTGCCCCCACTCGCTTGCTTTGTCTGTCTGGTGGAGAAAATACAGCGGGAGCCCACGCATTTTTTTGTCAACGAATTTACACCTTTAATTAACCCCTACATGTCTGAAATTTAGCACAAACACACTCATGTAATTGTAAGTTCTAAACAAATATCAAAATACAGGAAATGACATGGTTAACTGTGTGGAAACAATGTATCATTTCATGTCGGCTTCTGTGATTTCACAGAAGCCGGCAATTGAATTTGCGGCTATTACAGTATGTAGAAGTCTAGGAAATATAAATATATATATATAATATACATGTCACAATTACATATATATAATATATATATATATATATATATTATATATGTATTCTATGTGTGTATATCTATTCTTTCTATTCTTTATTAAAGCTGTCAGTGTGATTTTACGGTACAGCCGGTGATGAATTGCCGGCTTTTCTAAAGGACACCGATGCGATTTCATCGCAAGTCACACATGCGGTCCGTTTGTAATCAGATTTTTCATCGCTCCCATAGACTTGCATTGGCAATAGTCGACCCACAATCAGTGACAATCGCAGCATGCTGCGATTGCACACGGACGTTTAAAACGGACCACAAAAAATCTGATACTGGGAGCTGCTCCATAGATTAACATAGGGCAGACTGCAATACGATTTTTCATCGCATTGCAGTCGTCTGATTCTGTCGCCAGTGTGACGCCGGCCTAATACAACCAAACATTGCATTTCTACAGTAAGATGTGAATTAATCATGAGTTTATAACTTGGATTGCAGGCAAATAAACATTAAGACCCATGGAAAATATGTTTTTCCACAGGCTGATACAGTCAAAAAGGGCCCCTGTGCAAGAACAGTATATGTGCCACCAGGGCCTGTTTTAGGCAAAGTGGGGCCCTAGGCAAAGTTTAAAATGAGGCCCCAAATGCTAACATATTGCACATCACACTTCGGTTGTATTTACATGCGCTGAGTTGATGAGTGTGATCGACAATATTGAAATCGTTCAACACTTGTTTCCCGGCCTCTTTCCACCATCTGAGAAATAATGATGGGGACAGAACAATAATGGATTACTAATAGATCACCATACAGTATCATGTTATCAGCAGCACATCTACAGTTTACACCACCGATGTTCTGCTGAGAACAATGATTTTTGTTTCGGCATAAACAATCCAATCACTCAATGAATATGCAGCATTTTGCTTGTTTAGTATAATACACCCCATAGTCCTCCATATATTATAATGTGCACCGCAGTCCTCCATATTGTAAAATGCACACCCCATAGTCCTCCATATAATATAATATGCCCCATAGTACTCCATATAGTATAATACACTCCCCATAGTCCTCCATATAGTATAATACACTCCCTATAGTCCTCCATATATTAAAATACACTCCTCAGTCCTCCATATAGTATAATACACTCCTCACAGTCTTCAAATAGTATAATACACTCCTCATAGCCCTCTATATATTAAAATACACTCAGTCCGCCATATAGTATAATACACTACTCAGTCCTCCATATAATATAATACACTTCTCATTATCTTCCATATATTAAAATACACTGCTCAGTCCTCCATATAATATAATACACTCCTCATAGTGCTCCATATAGTATAATGCACCGCCATAGTTATCCATGTAGTACAATTCACTTCCCATAGTATAATGCACCCCATATTTCTTCATATAGTATAATGTATTCCTCATAGTCCTCGATATAGTATAATGCAGCCCACATATAGTATAATGCAGTCACCCCATAGAGCATAATGCAGTCACCCCACAGAGTATAATGCAATCACCCCACAGAGTATAATGCAGCCATTCCATAGAATATAATGTAACCCCCATAGAATATAATGCAGTCCCATCATATAGCATAATGCAGCCCCCAAAGAATATAATGCAGCCCCTCCATAGAATATAATGCAGCCCCCTTATATAGTATAATGTAGCCCTCCATAGAATACAATGTAGCCCTCCTCATATAGTATAATGCAGCCCCCATAGAATATTATGTAGCCCCTCATAAAGTATAATGAAGCCCCTATACAATATAATCTAGCCCCCATAGAATATAATGCAGCCCCCATAGAATACAATGTAGCCCCCTCATATTGATGCAATCACCCCATAGAATATAATAAATATAATACAGCCCCCCATAGAATATAATGTAGCCCCCCATATAATATAATACAGCCCACCTCCCCATGAAATATAATGTAGCCCTCCATAGTATATAACCTCTCCCATAGAATATAATGTACCCCCATAGTATGTAACACAGCCTCCCCCATAGAATATAATGTATAATGTACCCCCATAGTATATAACACAGCCACATAGTATATAACACAGCCCACATAGTATATAGCACAGCCCACATAGTATATATCACAGCCCACATAGTATATAGCACAGCCCACATCTCCCCCCAGAATAGCCCCACAGTCCAGTACTCACTGATATATTTAAAAAAAACACAAGCCTCAACTCTCCTCATGTCCCGTGCTGCTCCCGGCTGGCTCTTATCTCAGTGGCTGCAGTCTGCCCGACACACAGTGGGTGAGCGATGATATGATGTCATCATGCACCCGCAGTGTCAGGAGGCATAGGGGAATGATGGGAGAGGGAGCGTCAGCTGATGCTCTCTCCTCCATCATTGCTTTGAACTGTACCGGCAGATGCCATTGTAGTTCAATGCAGCAGCGGTGGGCCCCCCTGCCTCACAGGGGCCCCATAGCGGCTGCATGATGTGCCACTGGCTGGAGGCCCCTGAGGGAGTGGGAGCCCTAGGCAGCTGCCTGGTCTGCCTGCCCCAAATGCTGGCCCTGTGTGCCATTTACAGTCCAATAGCTTATTATAGTGCACACTTTTAAGTATCAGTGACAGAAGCTGCTTGCTGCCTTGGTGGTGAAAGTTGGGCCCCTTATATTTTGGGCTTCTGTGTTACTGTACAGGTTGCACCAATAGTTTGTCTGCCCTTTGTTTAATCAATCGCTAATTGAATTCCTAAGTTTATCCATTAAAAATGCAATCCAAACTTAATTTTTTGTAATAACTTATTTTACAGTAATACTCCTCATATAAAGGCAGGGTCGGACTGGCCCACCGGAGAACCGGAGGATTCTCCGGTGGGCCCTGGCATCTGGGGGGCCCTGGCACCTGCTGGCATACAGGGGCCAGTTGCCTAGGGCCCCCGCTGCTCCAGGGGCCCCCAGCCGGTGGCGTGTCGCTAATATCGGCACACCACGCAGCTGCCATGGGGGCCCCGTGCCAGCGGAGCAGCAGCGGGTGACAGGAGGCAGGAGCCCCTGTCCCCCTGCTAAAGAGAAATTAAATGTGGGCGTGGGAAGCAGTGAATATTCATTACTTACCTGTCACCCGCTCCAACCGCTGAGCGCCTCTGTGTCCTCGCGTCCTCTCTTGCTGCAATGTTCAGGCAGAGGGCGCGATGACGTCATTAGTGAGCGCCGCGCCCCCTGCCTGAGCATTCACTTCCGGAGGACCGAAGACAGCGGCGCACAGCAGTGGACCCGGTGACAGGTAAATATCGCAGGTGCTCAGGACACCAGCACCTGGCCCCCAGCGACGAGAGGTGAGTATGTCTTTTTTTTTTTTTGCAGCATCTATGGGGGCACAGTGGAGCATCTATTGGGGCATAATCTATGGGGGCATAATCTGTGGAGCATTTATGGGGGCATAATCTATGGGGGCATAATCTGTGGA
>JARQOD010000006.1:365963456-366136159 GCA_033576555.1 Oophaga sylvatica
ATAACCTAGATTAGAGTAAAAAGAGACTGCTTAATGGAGGCACTCTGAGAGTTGTTATACAGAACTCAGCTAATGGAAGTAGATCCACCCAATCATCTGTAGGTGGCAGATAAAGCAGCGGAGATACTGCTCCAGGGTTTGATTGGTTCGTTCGGTCTGTCCATTAGTCTGGGGATGAAAAGCAGAAGAAAGGTTTACTTTAATGTCCAATGCTGCACAGAAATTTTGCCAAAACCTAGAAGTGAATTGCACCCCTCGATCCGAAATAACCTCATCCGGTACTCCATGTAAGCGAAACACATCTTTAATCATCAGATTGATGTCTGTTTTGCAGTGGGTAAGCCGACACAAGGAATTAAAATGACTGCCTTTGTTAGACGGTCAACCACCACTAGAATGGTGTTCTTCCCTTGAGAGGTTGGTAACTCCACAATGAAGTCCATAGAAATGGATCCCCACGGGCGGGACGGGGTGGGAAGAGGCTGTAACAGACCAGTTGGTGAGGAGCGAGGTGTTTTGCATCTTGCACAAACTTCACATGAAGTGACATAGTTTAAAACATCCTTCCCGGGCAAGTGGGCCACCAAAAGAAACGAGAAAGAAATTCCTGTGTCTTTAGAATTCCACTATGCCCAGCTATCTTGGAATCGTGAATGAGTTGCAATACTCTCAATCTGACTGTTTCAGGAATATACAGGCGTTGTCCCTGAATCCACACACCATTCTTAAAGACAAGACTTACGTCCCTTGGGGGTTGTGCAAAAGGAATCCGCATGGTATGCTTTCCTTGATGTCCTTAAGTAGGTCTTGATTATGAATTACTCCTAGGAATCTAGAGTCAGGAAGAATAGTCTTAGGAGGAGTAATTGGACGTGTCTCTGCTGAGTAAATCCTAGAGAGTGCATCAGCCTTTCCATTGCGCGATCCTGGTCTATAAGAAATGATAAAATTAAATTGGTTTAAGAAAAGATTCCATCGAGCCTGGCGAGGAGTCAGGCACTTAGCCGACCTGATAAACTCAAGGTTACGATGGTCTGTCAGGACGACTATTTGCTGTGCAGCTCCCTGAAGAAGGTGTCTCCATTCTTTGAAGGCGGCAATAATGGCCAACAACTCTCTATTGCCCACATCGTAGTTCCTCTCAGCCGAAGACAACTGCTGGGGAAAGAAGGCACAGGGATGCAAGACATTCTTCTCACCTGTTCTCTGAGAGAGTATAGCTCCAACGGCACAGTCTGAAGCATCCACCTCTATTATGAAGGCAAGCTCGGGGTTGGGATGTACTAGAATAGGTGCAGTGGTAAATTTATCTTTTAGACGGAAAATGCTTCCTGGGCTTGGGGAGTCCAGGAGAACCTAGACTCTTTCCGGGTAAGTTGGGTGATAGGTGACACTACCTCAGAGAAATTTCTAATGAAACGTCTATAGAAGTTGGCAAACCCGATGAAGCGCTGTACCTCCTTCACATTTCTAGGACTGGCCAATCCTTGATGGCTTGGGTTTTGCTTCCATCCATACTAATTCCTTGTGTAGACAGTACATACCCCAGAAATTGAATTTCGGTCTTATGGAATTCACACTTTTCAAGTTTGATGTAAAGATGATTTGTCTTAGACGTTCCAAGACCATTCTCACATGTCCATGATGTTCCTCTGTGGAGTTAGAAAAAAATTAGAATATCATCCAAATAAATTACCACGAATGTATCTAGGAGATCCCTGAAGATGTCATTCACCAAGTGTTGGAAAGTGGCTGGGGCGGTACTCGACCAAAAGGCATAACTAGATATTCAAAGTGTCCATAGCGTGACCTGAATGCAGTCTTCCATTCATCCCCAGGTCTAATACGGACTAAGTTATAGGCCCCACGAAGATCTAGTTAGAGAAAATTTTGGCATGTCGCACTCTCTCCAATAACTCAGGGATTAAAGGCAATGGATAACGGTTTCTATAGTAACCTTATTGAGTTCCCTATAATCTATGCATGGTCTCAGAGATCCATCTTTCTTCTTTACAAAGAAGATGGGTGCACCTGCAGGAGATGAAAGAGGGCGTATGAAGCCCTTGCTAGATTTTTCGTCTATGTAATCCTTAAAGCCTTTTTGCTCGGGCCCCGCCAAGGGGTAGATCTTACCAAAAGGTATCTCTGCTCCAGGCAATAATTCAATTGGACAATCATATGGACGGTGAGGAGGAAGCTGGTCAGCGTTCTTCTTGTCACATAAATCCACATAGTCCTGGTATACAGCTGGTAGTTCAGGGACTGACATGGTTCCATTAGGAACAGAGCAAGCTGAAACTTTTGGACTCATCTGTTTCTCTGGAAAGTGTAATTCCTTGGTCTCCCAGTTAATGGTAGGATTCTGAGCCTGCAGCCATGGTAGCCCTAGAATAATGGGAAAGTGGGGAGAAGAGATAAGCATAAAGGACAGTTTCTCTTGATGATCTTTACCCATAAGAACCCTCAAAGGCTCTGTTTCCTGATCCACTGGTCCAGAGGTCAGCAGGGAGCCATCCACAGTTTCCATCTGTACTGGAGTAGCCTTCTTCACTGAACGTATCCCCTGTTTCAGAGCAAAGGAGACATCCATAAAATTTCCACTTGCCCCTGAGTCGATCATAGCAGAGCTAGACACCCAAGCTGAATCAACCCAGAGTTTGATGGAAAGAAAGCAATGAGAATTGTTTTTCTTACAACTCAGCTGGGACACCGCTGAGGAAACTTGAAAAATGGCAGCGTTTACACAGTCAACGTCCTCAGAGGTAACGGAGTTTAAGTCCGAGAAATCAAGATCTGTTACTGCAGATCTCTCTGGAGCCTGAGGCTCGGACCTGACAGATCCCCTCTCGCAACACTCACAATGAATGAGTGCTGCAGTAGTCTTATGAGAACGGCTGGGGCAGTTTATAATGAAGTGCCCTGACTTACCACAATAGAAACATAGATTCTCCTTAAAACGATGTTCCTTGCGTGCATCACTAACCCGTCGTTGTAAAGAGTCTACCTGCATGGGTTCAGGTTCCCGTGTAATCCTACTCAAAGGTTCCTTAGCTGGAGAGGAAGGTAGGGAAAGGTTAGTGCGATTGCTTTCGAACCATCTCTCTTGCCTGCGTTCAGTCAGACGAGTATCAATACTGATGCAGTAGTTAATAAAGTCACTTAACGCAGTGGGAGGGTCGGCACGAGCAAGTTCATCCTTAATCAGTGGAGATAACCCCTTTCGAAAAATAGATTTTTTGGCGGAACTGTCCCAGGTGGTATCAAGGGCCCATCTCCTGAAATCCAAGGCATATTCAGCTACCGAGTGCTTACCTTGGCGCAAGGCTAACATGGCTGCTTCAGCTGTTGCACCTCGATTGGGGTCATCAAACACCTGCCCCATGGCTGAAATAAAAGCATCAAGGTGATTCAAACAATCATCCTCAGTCTCAATCAGAGGGTTTGCCCACATCAAAGCCTTGTTGGTAAGCAACATAATTATAGTAAGCACCTTAGATCGTTCAGTGGGAAATTGTGAAGCATGTGCAGAAAAAAAAAGATTGCATTGATTAATAAATCCCCTGAATTTCTCACGTTCACCGCCAAAACGAAAAGGGGCAACTTGGAATCCCAGAACTCGGGGCTATGGCAGGAGCCTGGACTCGCTCCTCTAGAACCTCAATCCTGGCTCGCAAATCCTGGGCAGTCTGTCCAAACACTTGCAAATTGTGATTAGTGAGGTCCTGTAGGTTTGTAAAACGGGTCTTTATATTCTGCAAATCTGCAAGGATATTATCAGTCACTCCGCAAAGTTCCTTTATGCGGGCCTCCATTTTCCAGATCTTTTAGGACAGGAGTACTGGAAGAAGAGGAGAGGAGAAAAAAAAAAACAATAGTGTTTACCTGTGGTAACACTGCAGAAAAAAAAAAAATTAAGGGAACTACTCACCTGGAATGGTTGTGAGAAGTCACAACCACTATCATCACAGAAAGTTCACCCGGACATCTGATATCCACAGTTACAGCAGACAAAAAAAAAGAGAAAAGAAAAAAAAAAACAATAGTGTTTACCTGTGGTAACACTGCAGAAAAAAAAACACTTAAGGGAATTGCTCACCTGGAATGGTTGTGAGAAGTCACAACCACTGTCATCACAGAAAGTACAACCGGACATCCGATATCCAGAGTTACAGCAGACACAGCCTTTCCAGACCCAGCAGACACTAACGTTTGGCTTCAGAATCTTGTAATGTATGTAGTACAGTTCATATAGCGTCTTGTGCTTGGGTGCGATGAAAATACATGAGACACAGGTTTGATATAGAAAGTCTTGTATTACTTCATACAAGTTGGCAAAAATAGTCACACAGTTTGCAGACACAGAAGCAGGAGACACAGCAGGCCAGAGTAATCTAAGCTCAGCAATCACTCTCCACAACAGGTTCAGGATCTTCTTCTCTGTTACCGTAAGTCCATGCAAACGTGGGTCTTTCAAAGAGCAGGTTCAGAGTCCACAAGTGCTTCAGAGTTCCTCAGTAGGAATAGCTGGAGTACAAGGTCCAAGGCTTCAGGGGTCAGGTCACAGGTTCACTGCAGGCTAGATTCTGAAGCACTGATTGCTCAGCTGTGGCTGCTTAAGAAGCAAAAGGAGAGAATCAGGGCGGGAACATGCAAGCTGGAAACTCCATTTTGACTGAGGGCAAGATAGCTGCAGCAAGACAGAAAGTAAAATGGCTGACGAACAAACTGAGTTTCAGGAACATGTACACAGAACCTTACACAGTGCTTCCAGGGACCGGGTGACAGTATTAGGGACTACGCCTGCCGACTACAGGGGGCCCTGCGAGCTCTCAAACAGGCTAACCCCACAAGTCCCATTGATGAGAGCCAAATGTTAAAAGAGCAATTCGTGCGGGGACTGAGGTCTCCAGAGGAAGGCAGGACTGTAAACTGGTGGTCTTTGGATCATCCAGATGCCACTTTTGATGCTCTAAAGGACATGGCAATAAAGGGACTGCGACCCCTGGAAAAGCCTGAGGTGGCAAATCAGTATCACACGGGTGAAGCCACTCTTAAGCCGGCAGTACCCACCTTTTCTCCGCAGGTGGCGGAAGCTAAAATGCAGGTGGCGCCCCCTAGTGAGTTGGAATGTCTGCGCTCAGAAGTGCGCCAGCTGACTAAGAACTTGGCCACTGTAATGGAGGCCCTGCAACTGCGGAAAGAGGAAGGAGGGAAGATCCAACTAGCCGACTGTCCGGAGGATGTCCCTTGGATGAACCGGAGGAAATGGAGGACGTCGCCACACCGGAGGAGGACCACGCCACCCCCAGGAGCGACTCCGGAGCAACACCATCCTCGCCGGAAGATCGTCTGCTACCGCTGCAACCAAAAAGGTCATATGGCTCAGCAATGTCCTTTAAACGAGCCGATCCTGGGTCAGAGGGCCAACACCCAGGAGTAGATTCATCAGGCCCCTTAGACTGGAACCGCAGGTTCGTGGGTGGACGGCCCTACCTGTCCATGATTCTGGACGGGATTGCAATCCCTGCACTGCTGGACACGGGATCTCAGGTGACCATCATACCTGACGTCCTTTACAATAAATTTTGGTCCATGGACAGCCTCCAGCCCCCGAGCCCTGACTTGACAGTGTACGCTACCAATGGTCTCCCTGTTGAAGTAATTGGAGCCAAAAACGTAAATGTAAAAGTGGGCAGGGTGGAGCTGAAGGATCAGGGACTCCTAGTAGTCAGGACTGTAAATGAGGAAAATGGTCTAAATGTGATACTAGGTACTAACATTATCAGTAACTGTCTGGGAGAAGTTGTGTTTTTGCTCCAACAGCTCGCTGAAGTTGCCAAGCCAAGGCAGAAGGGAGTGATCCAGAGGGAGATCCGGGCCCTGATGTGCCAGCAGCAAGCGAAGCTTACAGATGGTGAAATCAGTAATGTACGGGTCACAGACTCGAACCCCATTGTAATACCCCCAATGAGTGAAATGTTAATATGGTGTAGAGCAGCCATGGGTCTGAGAGGACAGAACTACCAAGCAGTAGTAGAACCCCATCGCTCAGAACACAGACCTACACTCATGATTGCTAGAGGGGTAGTGGAAGTAGTAAATGGGAGAGTACCAGTACGACTTCTCAACTGGGGGGACAATGAAGTAAATTTGCCACGTTATGCTACAGTTGCTAAATTACATGCCGTAGATAACAATTCTATCCTCACAACCGAGTCCTTAGCCTCCCGCCAGCCAGCGGAGGATAATGATCCGGCAACCCCGGTAGCGGACTGGTGTCAGCAGCTTCATATTGGGACAGACACCACTTCCGTCCACCAGAAACAGGGGGTACTACGGGTGGTACAAGAATACGCACAAGTATTTAGCAAGCACCCACTTGATTTTGGGACCATTAAGGGAGTACAGCATCATATCCCTACAGGCAGTCATCCTCCCATCAAAGAGCGGTACAGGCCCATACCTCCAGCCCATTATCAGAAAGCTAAGGAAATGCTGCATGACATGAAGAAAGCCGGGGTGATAAGGGATAGTTGTAGCCCCTGGGCAGCACCTCTGGTTCTAGTGAAGAAAAAGGATGGTAGCATGCGAATGTGTGTAGACTATAAGCAAGTAAATCGTATAACACATAAAGATGCATACCCATTACCACGTATAGAGGAATCCTTAGCTGCTCTGAAAACGGCTAACTACTTTTCTACCCTCGACCTTACTAGTGGGTACTGGCAAGTGGCTGTGGCTGAGGAGGACCGGGAGAAAACTGCTTTCACCACCCCAATGGGACTCTGCGAGTTCGATAGGATGCCGTTTGGTCTCAGCAGTGCCCCAGGAACATTCCAGAGGGTGATGGAGAGCTGTCTGGGACATCTCAACTTCGAAACTGTGCTGCTGTACTTGGACGACGTAATTGTGTACTCTAAGACATATGAAGATCATCTGAAGCACCTGGCGGAGGTATTTGAGTCATTGTCCAAGTTTGGGATGAAACTAAAGCCCTCTAAATGCCACCTGCTCAAACGGAAGGTACAGTACTTGGGACACATTGTCAGTTCCAAAGGAGTAGCGCCGGACCCCGAGAAGGTCACAGCTATTCAGAAATGGCCAGAGCCGAAGAACTTAAAAGAGGTGCGTCTGTAAGGTTCTGTGTATCTGTTTCTGAAACTCAGTTTGTTCGTCGGCCATTTTGCTTTCTGTTTTGCTGCAGCTATCTTGCCCTCAGTCAAAATGGAGTTTTCCAGCTTGCATGTTCCCGCCCTGATTCTCTCCGTTTGCTTCTTAAACAGCCACAGCTGAGCAATCAGTGCTTCAGAATCTAGCCTGCAGTGAACCTGTGTTCTGACTCCTGAAGCCTTGGACCTTGTACTCCAGCCATTCCTACTGAGGAACTCTGAAGCACTTGTGGACTCTGAACTCTGCTCTTGAGAGCCTCACGTTTGCATGGACTTGCGGTAACAGAGAAGAAGATCTGAATCTGTTGTGGAGAGTTATTGCTGAGCTTAGATTACTCTGGCCTGCTGTGTCTCCTGCTTCTGTGTTTGCAACCTGTGTGTTTATTTTTGCCAATTTGTATGAAGCAATACAAGACTTTCTTTATCAACCTGTGTCTCAAGTATTTTCATCGCACCCAAGCACAAGACGCTATATGAACTGTACCACATACATTACAAGATTCTGAAGCCAAACGTTAGTGTCTGCTGGGTCTGGAAAGGCTTGTCTGCTGTACTGTGGATATCGGATGTCCAGTTGTACTTTCTGTGATGACAGTGGTTGTGACTTCTCACAACCATTCCAGGTGAGCAATTCCCTTGAGTTTTTTTTCTGCAGTGTTATCACAGGTAAACACTATTGTTTTTTTTTGTTTTTGTTTTTTTTTTCTCTTCTCTTTTTGTCTGCTGAAACTCTGGATATCAGATGTCTGGTTGAAAGCTTTCTGTGATGATAGTGGTTGTGACTTCTCACAACCATTCCAGGTGAGCAGTTCCCTTAAAGTTTTTTCTTTCTTCAGTGTTGCCACAGGTGAACACTATTGTTTTTTTTTTTTTCTCCTCTTCTTCCAGTATCCTGTCTTAAAAGATCTGGAAAATGGAGGCCCGCATAAAGGAACTTTGCGGAGTGACTGATAATATCCTTGCAGATTAGCAGAATATAAAGACCCGTTTTACAAATCTTCAGGACCTAAATAATCACAATTTGCAAGTGGTTGGACAGACTACCCAGGATTTGCGAGCCAGGATTGAGGTTCTGGAGGGGCGAGTCCAGGCTCCTGCCGTGGCCCCGAGTTCTGGGATTCCCAAGTTGCCCCCTTTTCGTTTTGGTGGTGAACGTGAAAAATTCAGGGGATTTGTTAATCAATGCAATCTTTTTTTTTCTGCACATGCTTCACAATTTCCTACTGAACGATCTAAGGTGCTTACTATAATTATGTTGCTTACCAACAAGGCTTTGATGTGGGCAAACCCTCTGATTGAGACTGAGGATGATTGTTTGAATCACCTTGATGATTTTATTTCAGCCATGGGGCAGGTGTTTGATGACCCCAATCGAGGTGCAACAGCTGAAGCAGCCATGTTAGCTTTGCGCCAAGGTAAGCACTCGGTAGCTGAATATGCCTTGGATTTCAGGAGATGGGCCCTTGATACCACCTGGGACAATTCCGCCAAAAAATCTATTTTTCGAAAGGGGTTATCCCCACTGATTAAGGATGAACTTGCTCGTGCCGACCCTCCCACTGCGTTAGGTGACTTTATTAACTACTGCATCCGTATTGATACTCGTTTAACTGAACGCAGGCAAGAGAGATGGTTCGAAAGCAATCGTACTAACCTTTTCCTACCTTCCTCTCCAGCTAAGGAACCTTTGAATAGGATTACACGGGAACCTGAACCTGAACCCATGCAGGTAGACTCTTTACTACGACGGGTTAGTGATGCACGCAAGGAACATCGTTTTAAGGAGAATCTATGTTTTTATTGTGGTAAGTCAGGGCACTTTATTATTAACTGCCCCAGCCGTTCTCGCAAGACTACTGCAGCACTCATTCATTGTGAGTGTTGCGAGAGGGGATCTGTCAGGTCCGAGCCTCAGGCTCCAGAGAGATCTGCAGCAACAGATCTTGATTTCTCGGACTTAAACTCCGTTACCTCTGAGGACGTTGACTGTGTAAATGCTGCCATCTTTCAAGTTTCCTCAGCGGTGTCCCAGCTGAGTTGTAAAAAAAACAATTCTCACTGTTTTCTTTCCATCAAACTCTGGGTTGACTCAGCCTGGGTGTCTAGCTCTGCTATGATCGACTCAGGTGCAAGTGGAAATTTTATGGATGTCTCCTTTGCTCTGAAACAGGGAATACGTTCAGTGAAGAAGGCTACTCCAGTACAGATGGAAACTGTGGATGGCTCCCTGCTGACCTCTGGACCAGTGGATCAGGAAACAGAGCCTTTAAAGGTTCTTATGGGTAAAGATCATCAAGAGAAACTGTCCTTTATGCTTATCTCTTCTCCTCACTTTCCCATTATTCTAGGGCTACCATGGCTGCAGGCTCAGAATCCTACCATTAACTGGGAGACCAAGGAATTACACTTTCCAGAGAAACAGATGAGTCCAAAAATTTCAGCTTGCTCTGTTCCTAAAGGAACCATGTCAGTCCCTGAACTACCAGCTGTATACCAGGACTATGTGGATTTATGTGACAAGAAGAACGCTGACCAGCTTCCTCCTCACCGTCCATATGATTGTCCAATTGAATTATTGCCTGGAGCAGAGATACCTTTTGGTAAGATCTACCCCCTGGCGGGGCCCGAGCTGAAGGCTTTAAAAGAGTACATAGACGAAAATCTAGCCAAGGGCTTCATACGCCCCTCTTCATCTCCTGCAGGGCACCCATATTCTTTGTAAAGAAGAAAGATGGATCCCTGAGACCATGCGTAGACTATAGGGAACTCAATAAGGTTACTATTAGAAACCGTTATCCATTGCCTTTAATCCCTCAGTTATTGGAGAGAGTGCGACATGCCAAAATTTTTTCTAAACTAGATCTTCATGGGGCCTATAACTTAGTCCGTATTAGACCTGGGGATGAATGGAAGACTGCATTCAGGTCACGCTATGGACACTTTGAATATCTAGTT
Organism: Oophaga sylvatica; assembly: GCA_033576555.1. Classification (NCBI taxonomy): domain Eukaryota; kingdom Metazoa; phylum Chordata; class Amphibia; order Anura; family Dendrobatidae; genus Oophaga; species Oophaga sylvatica. The sequence continues at coordinate 365,973,581 of JARQOD010000006.1, forward strand.
ATGCCTTTTGGTCTGAGTACCGCCCCAGCCACTTTCCAACACTTGGTGAATGACATCTTCAGGGATCTCCTGGATACATTCGTGGTAATTTATTTGGATGATATTTTAATTTTTTCTAACTCCACAGAGGAACATCATGGACATGTGAGAATGGTCTTGGAACGTCTAAGACAAAATCATCTTTACATCAAGCTTGAAAAGTGTGAATTCCATAAGACCGAAATTCAATTTCTGGGGTATGTACTGTCTACACAAGGAATTAGTATGGATGGAAGTAAAACCCAAGCCATCAATGATTGGCCAAGTCCTAGAAATGTGAAGGAGGTACAGCGCTTCATCGGGTTTGCAAACTTCTATAGACGTTTCATTAGAAATTTCTCTGAGGTAGTGTCACCTATCACCCAACTTACCCGGAAAGAGTCTAAGTTCTCCTGGACTCCCCAAGCCCAGGAAGCATTTTCCCGTCTAAAAGATAAATTTACCACTGCACCTATCCTAGTACATCCCAACCCAGAGCTTGCCTTCATAATAGAGGTGGATGCTTCAGACTGTGCCGTGGGAGCTATACTCTCTCAGAGAACAGGTGAGAAGAATGTCTTGCATCCCTGTGCCTTCTTTTCCCAGCAGTTGTCTTCGGCTGAGAAGAACTACGATGTGGGCAATAGAGAGTTGTTGGCCATTATTGCCGCCTTCAAAGAATGGAGACACCTTCTTCAAGGAGCTGCACAGCAAATAGTCGTTCTGACAGACCATCGTAATCTTGAGTTTATCAGGTCGGCTAAGTGCCTGACTCCTCGCCAGGCTCGCTGGAATCTTTTCTTAAACCAATTTAATTTTATTATTTCTTATAGACCAGGATCGCGCAATGGAAAGGCTGATGCACTCTCTAGGATTTACTCAGCAGAGACACGTCCAATTACTCCTCCTAAGACTATTCTTCCTGACTCTAGATTCCTAGGAGTGATTCATCATCAAGACCTAATTAAAGACATCAAGGAAGCATACCATGCGGATTCTTTTTTGGCTCAACCCCCAAGGGACGTAAGTCTTGTCTTTAAGAATGGTGTGTGGATTCTGGGACAACGTCTGTATATACCTGAAACAGTCAGATTGAGAGTATTGCAACTCATTCACGATTCCAAAATAGCCGGGCATAGAGGAATTCTAAAGACACAGGAATTTCTTTCTCGTTTCTTTTGGTGGCCCACTTGTAGGAAGGATGTTTTGGACTATGTCACTTCGTGTGAGGTTTGTGCAAGATGCAAAACACCTCGCTCTTCACCAACTGGTCTGTTACAGCCTCTTCCCACCCCGTCCCGCCCGTGGGGATCCATTTCTATGGACTTCATTGTGGAATTACCAACCTCTCAAGGGAAGAACACTATTCTAGTGGTGGTTGACCGTCTAACAAAGGCAGCTATTTTATCCCTTGTGTCGGCTTACCCACTGCAAAACAGACATCAGATTTGATGATTAAAGATGTGTTTCGCTTACATGGAGTACCGGATGAGGTTATTTCGGATCGAGGGGTGCAATTCACTTCTAGGTTTTGGCAAAATTTCTGTGCAGCATTGGACATTAAAGTAAACCTTTCTTCTGCTTTTCATCCCCAGACTAATGGACAAACCGAACGAACCAATCAAACCCTGGAGCAGTATCTCCGCTGCTTTATCTGCCACCTACAGGATGATTGGGTGGATCTACTTCCATTGGCTGAGTTCTCTTACAACAACTCTCAGAGTGCCTCCACTAAACAGTCTCCTTTTTACTCTAATCTAGGTTATCATCCTAACATTCTACCACGATTTCCCATAGAGACGCCTTTGCCAGCAGTGGCTGAAAGAGTCACGACTTTACAGAAGAATATGGATCTTCTAAAGGAGAATCTGGAATCGGCTCAGGAAAGGTACAAGAAGGCAGCAGATAAATTTTGTAAACCTGCACCAGCTTTTAAGGTAGGAGACCTGGTCTGGCTGTCAACCAGAAATCTTAAGTTAAGGATTCCATCGTCTAAGTTGGGACATAAGTACATTGGACCCTATAAAATCAGTAAAATTATAAGTGCCGTTGCTTGTCGTCTTCAATTGCCCAGAACTATGAGAATCCACCCTGTCTTTCATGTATCCCTACTAAAGGCTGCGACACCCAATACGTTTCCTGGACGTTCTTCTCCTTGCCCTGACCCAGTGCTAGTCGATGGTCAGGAGGAATTTGTGGTGGAAAGGATTTTAGATTCCAGGTTGTATAGAAATCAGTTACAATATCTGATTAAATGGCAGGGCTACCCAGTGGAGGACAACTCATGGGAGCCAGTCAATAACGTTAATGCTCCTCGCTTGCTCCGTCAGTTTCATCAGAGGTACCCACACAAGCCTGGTCTGAGGTCATCCGGAGGTTGTCCCTAAGGGGGGAGTAATGTAAGGTTCTGTGTATCTGTTTCTGAAACTCAGTTTGTTCGTCGGCCATTTTGCTTTCTGTTTTGCTGCAGCTATCTTGCCCTCAGTCAAAATGGAGTTTTCCAGCTTGCATGTTCCCGCCCTGATTCTCTCCGTTTGCTTCTTAAACAGCCACAGCTGAGCAATCAGTGCTTCAGAATCTAGCCTGCAGTGAACCTGTGTTCTGACTCCTGAAGCCTTGGACCTTGTACTCCAGCCATTCCTACTGAGGAACTCTGAAGCACTTGTGGACTCTGAACTCTGCTCTTGAGAGCCTCACGTTTGCATGGACTTGCGGTAACAGAGAAGAAGATCTGAATCTGTTGTGGAGAGTTATTGCTGAGCTTAGATTACTCTGGCCTGCTGTGTCTCCTGCTTCTGTGTTTGCAACCTGTGTGTTTATTTTTGCCAATTTGTATGAAGCAATACAAGACTTTCTTTATCAACCTGTGTCTCAAGTATTTTCATTGCACCCAAGCACAAGACGCTATATGAACTGTACCACATACATTACAGCGTCAGTTCCTGGGATTAACAGGTTACTACAGGAGGTTTGTAAAAGATTACACTAAGAAAGCGGCACCTTTGCAGGACCTCCTGGTAGGACAACCTCTTAAGAGCAGAAACCTTCCATTCAATTGGGGAAAAGAACAAGCTGAGGCATTCAAAGAGATGAAAGAGATCCTTACCGGCGATGAAATCTTAGCCTACCCAGATTACAGCCAACCGTTCCTGCTATACACAGATGCCAGTAACGAAGGATTAGGAGCGGTCCTCAGTCAGAAGCAGAACGGCCAAGAAAAAGTCATTGCATATGCCAGCAGAAAACTCAGGCCAACTGAGAGGAATCCGGAAAACTATAGCAGCTTCAAACTGGAGTTCCTGGCGCTGGTCTGGGCCATTACCGAAAGATTTAAACATTACCTTGCCTCCAACCGGTTCACTGCGTTTACAGACAACAACCCCTTGACGCATCTGGAAACAGCCAAGCTGGGAGCCATGGAGCAACGTTGGATGGCTCGGTTATCAAACTACCAGTTTACCATCAAATACAGAGCGGGCCGTAAAAATGCTAACGCGGACGCCTTGTCCAGAATGCCGCATGAATCTGACACGGAGGAAGAGTCAGACGATCTGGAAGAAATCGAGCTACCTGCGTTCCACCGAAATGGGATGGTCCAAGAGCAACGAGTCTACAGGAAGCGGTGTGGTGAGATGTTGAACCCTTTACCTCATCACAGCTGGAAGGAGACTCAGGACAGCGATCCCGTGGTCAGCCGTATCAAGGAGTTGATAAAACAGGAAGGTTCCTCCTTGGAGAAAGATGCATCCATGCCAGCAAAGTTCCTGTGGAACGAGAGAAGTCGGTTGTTCATATACCGTGAGAAGTTGTGCAGGAGATACGTCGACCCAAGGACCCATGAGATGGTTTGGCAAATAGTGGTCCCGAGAGCAGACATCCAAATGGTGCTGGAAGCATACCACGATCAAGCAGGACACTTTGGCTGGAGAAAGCTGGAGACCCTGTTGAGGTGCCGGTTCTACTGGGTAGGGATGCGCAGCTCCATCGAGAAGTGGTGCCGGAACTGTGGACCCTGTGGCCTCAGGCGAAAAGACTACAGTAGCCAGAAGGCACCCTTGCAGCCTATCCGGACGACTCGTCCCTTGGAGATCGTGGCATTGGATCACGTCAAGTTGTCCCCAAGCAGGTCAGGATACACATATGCCCTGACCATGGTGGATCACTATTCCCGGTTTCTGGTGGTCGCCCCTGTCAAAGATATGACAGCAGAGACAGCAGCAAGAACCTTCCAAGCAAGTTTCTGCAGACCACACGGATATCCAGAGCAGGTACTGACTGATCGAGGTCCAGCCTTTGAAGCTGAACTGTTTCAGGAATTTTGTCAATTGTATGGATGTAAAAAGATCAGAACGACACCATACCACCCTCAGACCAACGGCCTTTGTGAAAAAATGAATCACATTGTCATCGACTTACTGAAAACTGTACCACTGGAAGAAAGAGATCGGTGGCCAGACTTGTTACCTGACCTGGTCGACTTGTACAACCATATCCCAGTAAGTTCCACCAACTGCACTCCAGCCTACCTTATGAGAGCAAGGCCGGGAAGGCTGCCTATGGACTTAGAACTCGGTGTGGTAGAACCAGAGGCTGATAACAACGCTGAAGATTGGGACACGAATCGACAGGAACAGTACAGGAGAGTACAAGCCTGCGTAGAAGATAGTCTCAACAAAGTAAGAGAAAAGCAAGAGATGAATTATAACAAAAATGCTCCCGCTAAGCCTTTAATGCCTGGAGAAATGGTGCTCAAAAGGAAAAGAAGAACACACAAGTTGGATGATCAGTGGGAACAGGAGCCATATGTTGTGCAAAATTCCAATTTCGATAACAGCAAGGTCTGTACCATCAGCAAGGATGGAGGAAAAACGACGGCAACTGTGTCTAGAGATCATTTAAAGTTGTGTCCTGGCCCATTAAAGCTCCGTGAAGAAAACCCTGTTGTTCATCAAGAAGAGAGTGCTGAAGCGGTCATACACACGGATTTGGGAGATTTACCTGCAGATTGGCCCAGATTAGGAGACGCTGTAATTATTCCTGTGCTGCAGTTTTATCAACCGCAAGAGGAGTCTCTACAACCAGTCATACCAATTGTGCCAGTAGAGCCAGTTCCAGAAGAACCTGTTCCGGCAGACCCTCAACCGTTAGAACCCCAAGAAGCGGACCCGCAAGAAGCAGCGCCACAAGAAGTGGAATCCCTTGGTGAAGCTGGTGAAGCAGTACCGCCTCGTCCAGTCACTAGCACGCTTGCCAGATCCATAGAAAGGTTGAGACAGTATTATCGTTTGCCGTTATGCAGAACAGAAAGGTTAGAGAATACCATACCTGATGCTACCCCACGTAGGTCAGAACGTATCACTAAAGGTAAACTACCTATTCGCTATCAGGAGTAGTCCTAGTAGACTAGTTAGCAAGACCCAGATAGGGTTTATTGCATCTGAAAAATTGTATAAAGTTTGAAAAAGTATTAATGTAATTATTTGAAATGTGTTTTAACCATGCCAATGGACTGCGTGGCTGTGGACTATGCCAGCCCAAAAACTTTCACTTGTAAATAGTTGCGCTACGGTGCTTTATCTTGGTTTGACACGAAACCATTACTATCAACCTCTGAAGAAAAACCCGTATGGTGGGCCTAGAGTAAGGTCTGCAGTCAGAAGTCCTGCAGCCCACCCAGGACCCACGTGGGAGGTTTTTGGTGCGGTTCCTCCACAAGTATCTAGTATTTATGAACACGTTTGATATTTTGATATTTTGATACTTTTGTATTCTTCATTGTACAAATTGTAACGTTCAAGAATTCGTACCTCCCGGATGGGAAGAGTTGAAATGTTATTGTTAATGCAAAACAAAATGTTCTTTTTGTCTTTTACAGCCCGGGAGTGCTGTGTTTTACCAAGGGGGGATGTGTAGCCCAGCTATGCAGGCACACATAAAAATCCAGGAGAGTGCACAGGAAGGTAACAGCAAAGCTTGATATTTATGCACTTCACTCACACTTTTAGACACACCCATCAGGGGTACAAGAGGAAGTGACACTTAGCAATCAGAATTCAGTCAGTTTCCTGTCTTCGGACAGTGCAGTTCAGTCCAGTGGAGTCTGGACTTGGAGAGAGAGAAGGGAGGACTGAATCCTCGCAGAGCTAACGTAGCTCACCTGACAAGCAAGTGGAGGCTAGTACGGGTGAAGTGGATCATCCTAGCCTAGTCAGAGCTACCCTTAATCAGTACCTCAACAGAAGCTGGAGGGAGGAGGATACTGAGAGCTGCTCAGCGAGCTCTAGAAGAAAGCTGACATTACCATCGAAGTTACAATTGCTTGTGCTAAGAGCGAGAGCAGGGCGAAGGGCAGTGGAGAAGATAGAGAAGTGCTTTGGGTATTGGATTGCCTGCACTAAATTGCCGGACACCGGAGTCCGAGGCGTTGCTACAGTTTCAAGCTTAGTAACAAGATTACCGGAGGCATCTGGACTACAGGTCGCAGAGAGCAGCCCTAAGTGTCAATACGTAACCGGAGACAGGGAAAAGAGGAGTCTAGCCTGATCAGCAAATATAGACTTAGTTTTCACCACTTAGAAGTTTCCACCACAATGTTGGCCGGGCAGTACAGCTATTGAGAAAGCTGGAGATTCAGAGTTAACTTCGCTTCAGGCAAGTTGGACTCACCTACATTCGAAGTAAAGGAGGCCTCTAACCTGCTCAGCGGTTACCCGAATGTGCATTCTCCACCCCGACCAGCTCCCCGGGATCTGCTTGAACCATCTACCAGTAAAAGGTATGGAAAGAAGCTGCATTGTGTGTGACTGAATTATTACTACACCCTGCATCACCACCATAGACTTCCAGGGACCCGTCTCACCTGTGGGAGACTACCACCAAGCTGCCCCATAACATCCCTGTGAAAGTCCTTATAGCAGCGCTGGTACAATTACCAGAAACCACAGGTGGCATCACGAACTATCCTAATAATCCCCTGTAAATATCCCCCATTGTATGAGCGCCCAGGGCCACGGACCGAGTCCCGCTGCCAGTGACAAACCCCATAGACTTTCATGGGCTCGGTGCCGAGTACCCCATTGCCCTGGTACTAAGTAAGTGCGACTCACTCCCCTCAGCAACGAGTACCGGATGCCGGGTTCCGAGCCAATAAGGATCTCCACGACCTATTGGGAGAACCCCGGAGTTCCTGGAGGACTACAAGTCCCAGGAGTACCACAGCGTTGACACGTAGCCGGATCAGGAGAACAGAGTCTGCCTGATCAGCCATAGAAAAAGACCCTGTTCTGCCAGATAAAAGGTCCACCACCAAGTCAGCCAGGTACCGTACAGAGACTAAGTTAGACCTAGCTACACCCAGGTCAGGACTTGATTATACAACGACAGAGGACAGGAGGCCATATACCTATCAGTGGAGGAGTCCGGATGTGCATCCTTCGCCCTGCCGTGCTCCGGGGAGTACCTGCCATTGCTACAGTAAAGGTACCAAACTGACTTCTGTGTGTGTCTCCCTTATTGTCCCTGACGGAGGGATCCCCATCTGTCCTGCAACCACATATTCCTATCTACCCTGGAAGGACACTGTCTTACTTGTAGAAGACCCACCATCTAGCTGCCAATACCATCCCTTCCAGAGTATGTACAGAGCAGCGCTGGTTCCCCCTGACCAGATACTACAAGTGGCGTCACGACAAACCATATAAACATTCCATCATCCCCTGTAAATATCCCCCATTGGATGACCGCCCAGTGCTACGGACCGAGCTCAGCTGCCAGTGACATTCCCCATAGACTTCCATGGGCTCGGTGCCGAGTACCCCATAACCCTGGTAGTGTGTGCGCGTCATCTTTCTGGCGTCACGAACAGGATTTCGTGCCTGCAGCAACGGAGTAACTTGTGCCCGTTGCCACCGGGTACTGTGTGCCTTGCAAACAGACTTTTGTATATAGTGGTGAAGATTTCCCGCCATTTGCCGCCATTTACAGCGTCCCGGCGCGAAAACTAGTGGGCGTACCTGCAAAAGAGCGCTGAGTCCTGGACACGCCCCCAACGCTGACGCGGCGGCAGGTCCTGTGGAGAGCTCCAGTGAACGCTCTGACGTCAGAGCGCCAGCGACACAGGTCCTGTCTCCACCGCTGTGCCTGCAGAGCTACAGCCTTCAGAGAAGGTAGGCTCCGATTAACTAGGGGGGCGCAGACATGTCGCAGCAGCCAGCCGACAGCGCGGCCCCGGCCGGCGGCCCCAATGACTTACCAATTGGCGCTGCAGCGCAGGATGGAATTGTGGACCCCTCACCTGGTCCTGTGGTCCCAATAATGCCGCTAACGCTGCCATACATGCCTGGAGCAAAGTGGCTTCCTCAGTACAGCGGCAAGCCAGACACCCTGCCCGGATTCAAACGGAAAATATGCAGCATAATGGACATGTATCCTATGACAGAAAAGCAAAGAGCTGCAGTAGTAATAGGGCAATTAACTGGTGCTGCTGAGAGAGAAGTAGAGACTTGGACAGCTGCAGACCAGGAGTCAGTGCCTGCAATTTTCTTAAAGCTACAGACTATCTTTGAAAACCGCACTGAAACAGATCTCCGGATGAGTTTTTATCAATGTTCCCAGAAATCAGATGACAGCATTAGGGACTATGCCTGCCAACTACAAGGGGCCCTGCGAGCTCTTAAACAAGTTAACCCTATAAGTGTCACAGACGAAAATAAAATGTTAAAGGAACAATTTGTACGGGGACTGAGGTCCCAAGCAGAAGGCAGGACTGTGCACTGGTGGTCCTTGGATCATCCTGATGCTACCTTTGATGCCCTTAAGGATATGACTATAAAAGGACTGCGACCTCTGGAAACACCCGAGATGGCAACCCAGTGTCACCCGAGTGAAACCACCCTAAAGCCAACAGCATCCACCTTTTCCCCGCGGGTGGCGGAAGCCAAAACGCAGGAGGCGCCCCCTACTGAGCTGGACTGTCTGCGCTCAGAAGTGCGCCAGCTGACCAAAAACCTGGCCACTGTAATGAGTGCCCTGCAACTGTCGACGAAGGAAGAAGGAAAGATCCTGCTGGCTGACTGCCCGGAGGATGTCCCTTGGATGCGCCGGAGGAGAGGGAGGACGTCGCCCCACCGGAGGAGGACAACGCCACCCCCAGGAAGGACCCGCGACCAGCATCATCCTCGCCGAGAGATCATCTGCTACCGCTGCCACAGGGAAGGTCATCCAGCACGTCTGTGTCCTTTAAACGAGCAAGTCCTGGGTCCGAGGGCCAACACCCAGGAATAGACTCCTCAGGCCCCTCAGACTGGAACCGCAGGTTTGTAGGAGGAAGACCCTACCTGTCCATCATACTGGACGGGATCGCAATCCCTGCCCTGCTGGACACTGGATCCCAGGTAACCATTATACCTGATGTTCTCTACAATAAGTACTGGTCCAGTGACAGTCTCCAACCCCCAAACCCTGACTTTGCAGTATACGCCTCTAATGGTCTCCCTCTTGAACTACGGGGGCTAAAGATGTAGACGTGAAAGTGGGGAGAGTGGAGCTAAAGAATCAGGGACTTCTTGTAGTAAAGACTGTTAATGAAGAAAATGGGTTGAATGTGGTCTTAGGCACTAACATTATTAGTAACTGTTTGGAGGAGGTTGTGTTTTTACTCCAACAGCTTGCTGAAATCGCCAGACCAAAGCAAAGGGGAGAGATCCGGAAGGAGATTCGGACCCTGATGTGCCAGCAGCAAGTGAAACTGACCGGTGGTGAGATTGGTAATGTACGGGTAACAGACCCGAACCCCATTGTGATATCCCCCATGAGTGAAATGCTTATATGGTGTAGAGCAGCAATAGGTCTAAGAGGATGGGACTACCAAGCAGTAGTAGAGCCCCATTGTTCAGAGCACAGACCTACACTCTTAACTGCCAGAGGGGTAGTGGAGGTACATAATGGGAGGGTGCCAGTGCGTCTTCTCAACTGGGGAGAAGATGAAGTCAAATTACCACGTTATGCCACTGTTGCTAAGTTACATGCTATGGATAATAACTCCATTCACCCAGCGGAGCCCTTAACCTCCCCACAACTAGTGGAGGATAACGGTCCGACCACCCAGGTGGAGGATTGGTGTCAGCAGCTCCATGTTGGGACAGACACCACTCCAGCCCACCAGAAACAGGGAGTACTACGAGTAGTTCAGGAGTATGCTCAGGTATTCAGCAAACACCTGCTCGACTTTGGGACAATAAAAGGGGTTCAACATCACATCCCCACAGGCAATCATCCTCCCATCAAAGAACGGTACAGGCCTATACCACCAGCACACTACCAAAAAGCCAAAGAGATGTTGCGTGATATGAAGGAAGCAGGGGTGATAAGGGATAGTTGCAGTCCCTGGGCAGCACCTCTAGTCCTAGTTAGGAAAAAGGATGGAAGCATGCGAATGTGTGTAGATTACAGACAAGTAAATCGCATTACACAAAAAGATGCATACCCTTTACCACGCATTGAGGAATCTTTAGCTGCACTAAAAACTGCTAACTATTTCTCCACCCTTGACCTCACTAGTGGGTACTGGCAGGTAGCTGTGGCTGAGGAGGATCGGGAGAAGACGGCTTTCACCACCCCGATGGGACTCTGTGAGTTTGACAGAATGCCGTTTGGACTCAGCAGTGCCCCTGGCACGTTCCAGAGAGTGATGGAGAGCTGCCTGGGACATCTTAATTTTGAAACTGTGTTGCTGTACCTGGACGACGTCATAGTGTACTCCAAAATGTATGAAGATCACTTGAAGCACCTGGCAGAGGTATTTGAGTCACTGTCCAAATATGGGATGAAACTGAAGCCTTCAAAATGCCATCTGCTCAAACAGAAGGTACAGTATCTGGGACATATTGTCAGCTCAGAAGGAGTAGCGCCAGACCCTGAAAAGGTCACCGCCATCCAGAAATGGCCGGAGCCGAAAAATCTCAAAGAGGTGCGACAGTTCCTGGGACTGACAGGATACTACCGGAGGTTTGTGAAGGATTACACCAAGAAAGCAGCGCCTCTGCAAGACCTCCTGGTGGGACAGTCCCTCAAGAGCAGAAATTCTCCATTTCATTGGGGTAAAGAACAGGCAGAAGCATTCAAGGAAATGAAGGAGATCCTGACAGGCGATGAGATCCTAGCTTACCCTGACTACAGCCAGCCGTTCCTGCTGTATACTGATGCCAGCAATGAAGGATTGGGAGCAGTCCTCAGTCAGAAGCAAAATGGCCTGGAGAAAGTCATCGCCTATGCTAGCAGGAAGCTCCGCCCGACCGAAAGGAACCCAGAGAACTATAGCAGCTTCAAGTTGGAGTTCCTGGCACTGGTCTGGGCCATCACTGAGAGGTTTAAACACTACTTGGCCTCCAGTAAGTTCACTGCCTACACAGACAACAACCCCTTGACGCATCTTGAAACAGCTAAGCTGGGAGCCATGGAACAATGATGGATGGCTCGACTGTCAAATTATCAATTCACAATTAAGTACCGGGCAGGCCACAAGAATGCCAATGCTGATGCCCTGTCCAGGATGCCTCATGAATCAGACACTGAAGAGGAAGTGGATGATCTGGAAGAGATTGAACTACCTGCCTTTCACCGGAATGGGATGATCTATGAACAACAGGCCAGCAGGAGATCGCCTGGTAAGACATTAAATCCTTTACCTCACCACAGCTGGAAGGAGACTCAGGACAGCGATCCAGTGGTCAGCCAAATCAAGGAGCTGATAAAACAGGAAGGTTCCTCCTTGGAGAAAGACGCACCTATACCAGCAAGGCTGCTGTGGAACGAGAGAAGCCGGTTGTTCATCTACCGTGAGAAGCTGTGCAGGAGATACGTCGACCCAAGGACCCATGAGATGGTTTGGCAGATAGTAGTTCCAAGACAGACATCCAGATGGTGTTAGAAGCCTACCACGATCAAGCGGGACACTTTGGCTGGAAAAAGCTGGAGACCCTGTTGAAGTGTCGGTTCTACTGGGTAGGGATGCGCAGCTCCATCGAGAAGTGGTGCCGGAACTGTGGACCCTGTGGCCTCAGACGAAAAGACTACAGTAGTCAGAAGGCACCCCTGCAGCCCATCCAGACGACCCGTCCTTTGGAAATCGTGGCCCTGGACCATGTTAAGTTGTCACCCAGCCGGTCAGGATATTCCTATGCCCTGACTATGGTGGATCACTACTCCAAATTCCTGGTGGTCGCCCCTGTCAAAGATCTGACAGCAGAAACAGCAGCAAAGACCTTCCAAGCAAGTTTCTGCAGACCACACGGATATCCGGAGCAGATGCTAACTGACCAAGGCCCAGCCTTCGAGGCCGAATTATTCAAAGAGTTCTGCTACTTGTACGGGTGTAAGAAGATAAGAACAACACCGTACCACCCCCAAACCAATGGACTTTGTGAAAAGATGAATCACATCGTCATTGACTTACTGAAATCTGTACCACTGGAGGAAAGAAATCGGTGGCCAGACTTGTTACCTGACCTGATAGACATGTACAACCATATACCGGTGAGTTCCACCAACTGCACCCCAGCCTATCTCATGCGGGCAAGACCAGGAAAGCTGCCCATGGATCTAGAGCTTGGAGTTGTAGAACCAGAAGCGGATGTAACTACTGGAGACTGGGACACAAACAGACAGGAACAGTACAGAAAAGTACAGGCCTGTGTTGAGGAAAGTCTCAATCGATTCAGGGATAAACAAGCAGATCGTTACAATAAAAGTGCGCCAGCTGAACCTTTCGCACCTGGTGAAATCGTACTAAAAAGAAAAAGAAGGTTACACAAACTCGACGATCAGTGGGAAAGAGAGCCCTACATCATACAGAGTTCCAGGTTTGATAACAAGAAGACGTGCATAATAAGCAAGGATGGAGGAAAAACGACTGCAACTGTGTCTAGGGACCATCTAAAGTTGTGTCCGGACCCATTAAAGCTTCGTGAGGAAGAACCTGTTGTCAATCAGGAAGAGAGTGATGAAGCAGTCATACATACAGATTTGGGAGATTTACCTGCAGATTGGCCCAGAATTGGAGAAGCTGTAATCATTCCTGTGCTTCAATTTTATCAACCGCAAGGAGAATCTCTACATCCAGTCGCACCAATTGTGCCAGTAGAGTCAGTTCCAGAAGGACCTGTTCCGGCAGAACCTCAACCAGTGGAACCCCAAGAAGCGGCACCACAAGAAGCAGCACCACAAGAAGTGGAATCCCAAGGAATTGAATCTCAGGAAGAAGAGTCCCCTGGCGGAACAGAACCGCATCGCCCAGCCACCAGTGTGCTTGCCAGATCCCTAGAGAGGTTAAGGCGGTATTACAGTTTGCCAGCACGCAGGACAAATAGGCTAGAGGCTACTATACCTGATAATACACCACGTAGGTCAGTACGTATGACAAAGGGGCAATTACCTGTTAGGTATAGAGAGTAAAACCTAACTCATGTAAATAACTATCTATGACCACTGTACATAAATGTATAATGTATATATTTTTGCTAATAATATGTTGTATCATTCCATTATTTATTAACCTGTTTTCCCTTATAATCTTTGAACAAGAGGAATGGACATTATTTCTACTTGTTTCTCTCACCCTTATTTGAGCACCCTTTCCAAAAGAGACTGGGACTTTTATGGTTGCTCAATTCCTCAATCCCTTATTGTACATAATTGTTCAGTTACCGTTTATGCAACAGTTCAAGAATGCCTTACCTCCTGTAAAGGAAGAATTGTTTTGATATGTTATTGTTCTGTTACCTGTTTTTGTATTTCAGCCCCGGAGTGCTGAGTTCAACTAGGGGGAATGTGGAGCCCAGCTGTGACTGGATCCATATCTTCCAGAAGGATGCACTAAAGGACGATCCCACTAGAGGTCACTATACGCACACACAATGCAGCTTTCCTAAAAAGACCATTAGAGGGAGCTGTGTTTAGGCATATATAAACTCAGTTTTAGTTTCACTTTGCCTCAGAGAACTCAGAACTGAGAGAGCAGACGGTCTGAGAACAAAACAGCCTCAGATCAGAGAGAGCAGCCAGAACTCAGAACCGAGCAGAGCAGACGGTCTGAGAACAAGACAGCCTCAGATCAGAGAGAGCAGCCAGAGAAGAGATCAGACAGAGACAGATCTCAGATTTCCTCAAGACACCAGAGGAGAGAAGTGCAGAGCTGTTCAGACAAGTTCAACCTGAAGTGGAGGTTGGTACAAGTGAAGAGTGAATCACTTTAGCCTAGCCAGAGCTGAATCTGAATTGTAGCTCATTAAGAAGCGTGCCGACGCTTAGAGAGTGGCGAAGAGGCAGCACACCAACTGCCAGTGTGTGTGATCTTAATAGGACCCAGATAGATCGAAGGCAAGTGGAAGTAGAAGGATCAGTGAGCAGTAATAGCTCCCCTCAGCAACGAGTACCGGATGCCGGGTTCCGAGCCTATAAGGATCTCCACGACCTATTGGGAGAACCCCGGAGTTCCTGGAGGACTACAAGTCCCAGGAGTACCACAGCGTTGACACGTAGCCAGATCAGGAGAACAGAGTCTGCCTGATCAGCCATAGAAAAAGACCCTGTTCTGCCAGATAAAAGGTCCACCACCAAGTCAGTCAGGTACCGTACAGAGACTAAGTTAGACCTAGCTACACGCAGGTCAGGACTTGATTATACAACGACAGAGGACAGGAGGCCATATACCTATCAGTGGAGGAGTCCGGATGTGCATCCTTCGCCCTGCCGTGCTCCAGGGAGTACCTGCCATTGCTACAGTAAAGGTACCAAACTGACTTCTGTGTGTGTCTCCCTTATTGTCCCTGATGGAGGGATCCCCATCTGTCCTGCAACCACATATTCCTATCTACCCTGGAAGGACACTGTCTTACTTGTAGAAGACCCACCATCTAGCTGCCAATACCATCCCTTCCAGAGTATGTACAGAGCAGCGCTGGTTCCCCTGACCAGATACTACAAGTGGCGTCACGACAAACCATATAAACATTCCATCATCCCCTGTAAATATCCCCCATTGGCTGACCGCCCAGGGCTACGGACCGAGCTCAGCTGCCAGTGACATTCCCCATAGACTTCCATGGGCTCGGTGCCGAGTACCCCATAACCCTGGTAGTGTGTGCGCGTCATACACAGCACAACACAAATGGACTGATACACAATTTGCCTGTAAAATATCAGGGCGTTAAGGAGCAGCAGCTCGCCACGGCTACTGTCCTGGGCACCTTACAAGACCACAGTAAGGAGGAGTTGTATGGAGTGTTATGTTGCACATGCTCTTTGACACTTCATTTATTTATACCTGATGAGGCTGGTGTGTTTGCCGTAGATACATTGAAAATATATGTCAGAATAGATGTATAATCCCTTTTTTTAACGTTTACTTGCTAACAATAAAATCTAACATATAATGCTCATTTTAATTTGTGTATTATACAGTGTGACAAAGTCACTGGCAAGGTGCTCGAGGGGAGATATGTTTCGCTAAGGCTCATGGCTTCATTGATCTAAAAACCCAGAAGATGTTCCTTCAGCACGCTAAGTGTTGCAAGGAGTTAGCAAACCAATTAAAAAAAAGTGCTGGGTTTTTAGTGGACGACCATAGAATGGGTGGTGTTATGATTTGATAGCTGAGGAGGACAGGAGCAAAATACTGCCAAAGCAGCAAGACACCAGAGAGGCTGGAACCTAATGGGCTGCAGATCCCCAAACCAACCGCACAACTAGAAGCAGCCGTGGAGCGTACCTACATTGATCCCAGACGCCTCGGCACAGCCGGAGAGTTAGCTATACCTGAAGATAGAAAGAGGAAAGCTAACTGCCAAGAGTAAAAGCCCCCAAAGAAATAGGAAGCCCCCAAACATGTAAAGGCAGCCAGACAAGAGGAAAACACGAACACAGAAAGAAAATAGAATGAGCAAATGCTGGGGCCCAAATCTGTCTAGAAAGTAAAGTACAGGAGAGAAATTCTGTCTGCAACCCAGAAAAACCCTAATAAAAATGCCAGCACTTCTGATTGCAAAAAACCTGAGACCACACAATCTCGACCACCTATATCAGATCTCTGATGTGACACACAGCTACCCAGCAAATAAAAATATCAATGGAACAGAGAACAAGTGCAAATGCAAAATGAGAACAGAGGGCAGCACAAGCCCCCAAAGGGGACTCAGCTGAAGTCCAAGGCAAGACTGCAAGAAGCAAGGGAAACCCAACCACAGAAAAAAACCAGAAAGTCACTTATCTGAATGATAGCAGGAAAGCAAGCTGAAATTCCAACAAAGACCTGGAAGCAACAATTGATTACCGGCGAAGATCATGGAAGTTCAGCTCACTTATATCAAGCCAGTCATCTCCACCTGACACCCATTCCTTAATTGGTTTAATACCCTCAGCAACCACCGGAGGGAGCCTCAGCTCCGAAGTCATCTCCATGTAAGGTTCTTTGTCTCTGTTGACATGTTCCTTGAAACTTAGTTTTCCGTCGGCCATTTTGCTTTCTGTCTTTCTGCAGCTCTTGCCCTCAGTTAATATGGAGTTTCCAGTTTTTATGTTCCCGCCCTGATTCTTCCCTCTTGCTTCTTAAGCAGCCTCAGCTGAACAATCAGTGCTCCTGAATCAAGCCTCAGTCAGTCTGTGACCTGACTCCTGGAAGCCTTGGACTTGTACTCCAGCTATTCCCTACTGAGGAACCTTGGAACACTTTTGGACTCTGGAAACCTGCTGTTTGGTGAATCCATGTTTGCAGAGGAATTACGGTACAGAGAAGAGATCCTGAACCTGCTTTGGAGAGTTATTGTAGTGCTTGAAGTTACTCTGGCCTGCTGTGTCTCCTGTCGCTGTTCCTGCAAACTGTGTGACCTTTTCCGCATGCTTGTATGAAGTAATACAAGTCATTTCATTTCAACCTATGTCTCCTGTGTTTTCCTCGCACCCAAGCACAAGACGCTATAGGAACTGTACACTATACATGACAAGATTCAGGAGCCAATGTTTAGTGTCTGCTGGGTCTGGGAAAGCCGTGTCTGCTGTGACTGTGGATATCAGATGTCCGTTTAATACCTTATGTGATGACAGTGGTTGTGACTTCTCACAACCATTCCAGGTGAGCGCATTCCCTTAAAATTTTACTCTGGAGTGTTACCACAGGTAAACACTATTGTTTTTTTTTTTTTTTCCTTTCCTCTTCTCCTTCCAGCACCTCTGCCTTAAAAGATCTGGAAGATGGAGGCCCGCATAAAGGAACTTTGCGGAGTGACTGATACAATCCTTTCAGATGTACAGACTTTAAAAACCCGTTTTGCAAGCCTACAGGACCTCACTAATCATAATTTGCAAGTGTTTGGACAGACTACCCAGGAATTGCGAGCCAGGATTGAGGCTCTAGAGGAACGAGCCCAGGCTCCTGCCATAACCCCAAGTTCTGGGATCCCCAAATTACCTCCTTTTCGTTTTGGCGGTGAACGTGAGAAATTCATGGGATTTATTAATCAATGCAATTTATTTTTCTCTGCACATGCTTCACAATTTCCCACTGAACGATCCAAAGTGCTTACTATAATCATGTTGCTTACCAATAAGGCTTTGATGTGGGCAAACCCTCTGATTGAGACTGAGGATGATTGTTTGAATCACCTTGATGCTTTTATTTCAGCCATGGGGCAGGTGTTTGATGACCCCAATCGAGGTGCAACAGCTGAAGCAGCCATGTTAACTTTGCGCCAAGGTAAGCGTTCAGTAGCCGAATATGCCCTGGATTTCAGGAGATGGGCTCTTGATACCACTTGGGACACTTCCGCTAAAAAATCTATTTTTCGGAAAGGGTTGTCTCCACTGATTAAGGATGAACTTGCTCGTGCCGACCCTCCCACTGCGTTAGGTGACTTTATTAACTATTGTATCCGTATTGATGCTCGTCTGACTGAACGCAGACAAGAGAGATGGTTCGAAAATAATCGCACTAACCTTTCACTACCTCCCTCCTCAGCTAAGGAACCTTTGAGTAGGATCACAAGGGAACCAGAACCTGAACCCATGCAGGTGGACTCTTTACAAAGACGGGTTAGTGATGCACGCAAAGAACATCGTATAAAGGAAAATCTATGTTTCTACTGTGGTAAGTCAGGGCACTTCATTATAAACTGCCCCAGCCGTTCTCGTAAGACTACTGCAGCAGTCATTCACTGTGAGTGTTGCGAGAGGAGCTCTGTCATGTCCGAGCCTCAGGCTCCAGAGAGATCTGCTGTAAGAGATCTTGATTTCTCTGACTTAAACTCTGTTAGTTGTGGGGACGATGACGGTATAAACGCTGCAATTTTTCAAGTTTCCTCAGCGGTGTCCCAGCTTAGTTGTAAAAGAAACAATTCTCATTGTTTCCTTTCCATCAAACTCTGGATTGACTCAGTCTGGGTGTCTAGCTCTGCTATGATCGACTCAGGAGCAAGTGGAAATTTTATGGATATCTCCTTTGCTCTGAAACAGGGGATACGTTCAGTGAAGAAGGCTACTCCAGTACAGATGGAGACTGTGGATGGCTCTCTACTGACTTCTGGACCAGTGGATCAAGAAACAGAGCCTTTGAGGGTCCTTATGGGTAAAGATCATCAGGAGAAAATGTCTTTTTTGCTTATCTCTTCTCCCCACTTTCCCATCATTCTAGGGCTACCATGGCTGCAGGCGCAGAATCCTACGATTAACTGGGAGACCAAGGAATTACACTTTCCGGAGAAACAGATGAGTCAAGGAGTTTCAGCTTGCTCTGTTCCTAAAGGAACCATGTCAGTCCCTGAACTACCAGCTGTATACCAGGACTATGTGGATTTATGTGACAAGAAGAACGCTGATCAGCTTCCTCCTCACCGTCCATATGATTGTCCAATTGAATTATTGCCCGGAGCCGAGATACCTTTTGGTAAGATCTACCCCCTAGCGGGGCCCGAGCTAAAAGCTTTGAAGGATTATATAGACGAAAATTTAGCCAAGGGCTTCATACGCCCCTCTTCATCTCCCGCAGGTGCACCCATCTTCTTTGTGAAGAAGAAAGATGGATCTCTGAGACCCTGCATAGACTATAGGGAACTCAATAAGGTTACTATTAGAAACCGTTATCCATTGCCTTTAATCCCTGAGTTGTTGGAGAGAGTGCGGCATGCCAAAATTTTCTCTAAACTGGATCTCCGTGGGGCCTATAACTTGGTCCGTATTAGACCTGGGGATGAATGGAAGACTGCTTTCAGGTCACGCTATGGAGACTTTGAATATCTAGTTATGCCTTTTGGTCTGAGTACCGCCCCAGCCACTTTCCAACACTTCGTGAATGATATCTTCAGGGATCTCCTAGATACATTTGTGGTGATTTATCTGGATGATATTCTAATTTTTTCTAACTCCACAGAGGACAGAGGAACATCATGGACATGTGAGAATGGTCTTAGAACGCCTAAGACAAAACCATCTCTACATCAAGCTTGAAAAATGTGAATTCCATAGGACCGAAATTCAATTTCTGGGGTATGTACTATCTACGCAAGGGATTAGTATGGATGGAAGCAAGACCCAAGCCATCAAGGATTGGCCAATTCCTAGAAATGTGAAGGAGGTGCAGCGTTTCATCGGGTTTGCCAACTTCTATAGACGTTTCATTAAGAATTTTTCTGAGGTAGTGTCACCTATCACCCAACTTACCCGGAAACAGTCTAGGTTCTCCTGGACCCCGCAAGCTCAGGAAGCATTTTCCTGTTTAAAGGATAAATTTACCACCGCACCTATCTTAGTACATCCCAACCCCGAGCTTGCCTTCATAATAGAGGTGGATGCTTCAGACTGTGCCGTTGGAGCTATACTCTCTCAGAGAACAGGTGAGAAGAATGTCTTGCATCCCTGTGCCTTCTTTTCCCAGCAGTTGTCTTCGGCTGAGAGGAACTACGATGTGGGCAATAGAGAATTGTTGGCCATTATTGCCACCTTCAAGGAATGGAGACACCTTCTTCAGGGAGCTGCACAGCAAATAGTCGTCCTGACAGACCATCGTAACCTTGAATTTATCAGGTCGGCTAAGTGCCTGACTCCTCGCCAGGCTCGCTGGAATCTTTTCCTAAACCAATTTAATTTTGTCATTTCTTATAGACCAGGATCGCGCAATGGAAAGGCTGATGCACTCTCTAGGATTCATTCAGCAGAGACACGTCCACTTACTCCTCCTAAGACTATTCTTCCTGACTCTAGATTCCTGGGAGTGATTCATAATCAAGACCTACTTAAGGACATCAAGGAAGCATACCATGCGGATTCTTTGTTGGCTCAACCCCCAAGGGACGTAAGTCTTGTCTTTAAGAATGGTGTGTGGATTCAGGGACAACGTCTGTATATACCTGAAACAGTCAGATTGAGAGTATTGCAACTCATCCACGATTCCAAGATAGCCGGGCATAGAGGAATTCTAAAGACACAAGAATTTCTTTCTCGTTTCTTTTGGTGGCCCACTTACGGAAAGATGTCTTAAACTATGTCACTTCATGTGAAGTCTGTGCAAGATGCAAAACACCTCGCTCCTCACCAACTGGTCTGTTGCAACCTCTTCCCACCCCGTCCCGCCCGTGGGGATCCATTTCTATGGACTTCATTGTGGAGTTACCAACCTCTCAAGGGAAGAACACCATTCTAGTGGTGGTTGACCGTCTAACAAAGGCAGCTCATTTTATCCCTTGTGTCGGCTTACCCACTGCAAAACAGACATCAGACTTGATGATTAAGAATGTGTTTCGCTTACATGGAGTACCGGATGAGGTCATTTCGGATCGACGGGTGCAATTCACTTCAAGGTTTTGGCAAAATTTCTGTGCAGCATTGGACATTAAAGTAAACCTTTCTTCTGCTTTTCATCCCCAGACTAATGGACAGACAGAACGAACCAATTAGACCCTGGAGCAATATCTCCGCTGTTTTATCTGCCACCTACAGGATGATTGGGTGGATCTACTTCCACTGGCTGAGTTCTCTTATAACAACTCTCAGAGCGCCTCCACTAAGCAGTCTCCTTTTTACTCCAATCTAGGTTATCATCCTAACATTCTTCCTCGATTTCCCATAGATACGCCCTTGCCGGCAGTGGCTGAAAGAATCACTTCTTTACAAAAGAATATGGATCTTCTAAAGGAAAATCTAGAATTGGCTCAGGAAAGGTACAAGAAAGCAGCAGATAAATTTCGTAAACCTGCACCAGCTTTCAAGGTAGGAGATTTGGTCTGGCTGTCAACCAGAAATCTTAAATTAAAGATTCCATCGTCTAAATTGGGACATAAGTACATTGGACCTTATAAGATCAATAAGATTATAAGTGCTGTTGCTTGCCGTCTTCAACTGCCCAGAACTATGAGAATCCACCCTGTCTTTCATGTATCCCTACTAAAGGCTGCAACACCCAATACGTTTCCTGGACGTTCTTCTCCTTGCCCTGACCCAGTGCTGGTCGATGGTCAGGAAGAATTTATGGTGGAAAGGATTCTAGATTCCAGGTTGTACAGAAATCAGTTGCAATATTTGATTAAATGGCAGGGCTACCCAGTGGAGGACAACTCATGGGAACCAGTCAATAATGTAAATGCTCCTCGCCTGCTCCGCCAGTTTCATCAGAGGTACCCTGACAAGCCTGGTCTGAGGTCATCCGGAGGTTGTCCCTAAGGGGGGAGTAATGTAAGGTTCTTTGTCTCTGTTGACATGTTCCTTGAAACTTAGTTTTCCGTCGGCCATTTTGCTTTCTGTCTTTCTGCAGCTCTTGCCCTCAGTTAATATGGAGTTTCCAGTTTTCATGTTCCCGCCCTGATTCTTCCCTCTTGCTTCTTAAGCAGCCTCAGCTGAACAATCAGTGCTCCTGAATCAAGCCTCAGTCAGTCTGTGACCTGACTCCTGGAAGCCTTGGACTTGTACTCCAGCTATTCCCTACTGAGGAACCTTGGAACACTTTTGGACTCTGGAAACCTGCTGTTTGGTGAATCCATGTTTGCAGAGGAATTACGGTACAGAGAAGAGATCCTGAACCTGCTTTGGAGAGTTATTGTAGTGCTTGAAGTTACTCTGGCCTGCTGTGTCTCCTGTCGCTGTTCCTGCAAACTGTGTGACCTTTTCCGCATGCTTGTATGAAGTAATACAAGTCATTTCATTTCAACCTATGTCTCCTGTGTTTTCCTCGCACCCAAGCACAAGACGCTATAGGAACTGTACACTATACATGACACTCCAAGACATTCACAACAGTAGCCCCCCCTTGAGGAGGGTCACCGAACCCTCACCTGCGCAACCAGGCCGATCAGGATGAGCTCGGTGATAGGCACGGATAAGTCTCCTAGCATGTATGTCCGAAACAAACACCCAAGAATTGTCCTCCTGACCATAACCTCTCCACTTAACCAAATACTGGAGCCTCTGCCTAGCAAAACAAGAATCCAATATTTTCTCAACCACATACTCCAAATTACCCTCAACCAAAACAGGGTCGGAAGGCACAGCCATAGGAACCACTGGCTCGACAAACCTCTTCAATAAGGATTTGTGGAATACATTATGGATCTTAAATGTCCCTGGAAGAAGCAAACGGAAGGAAACCGGATTAAGAATTTCCATGATCTTATAAGGTCCAATGAACCTTGGTTTAAATTTTGGAGATGCAACCTTCATAGGGATATTTCTTGAGGACAACCAAACTAAGTCCCACACTTTAAAACGAGGACCCTCAGTCCTATGCCGGTTGGCAAACCGCTGGGCCTTTTCCTGAGAGAGAGACAACCTCTCCACAACTTGGTCCCAAATCTGCTGCATTCGCTCCACAATAGAGTCAACACCCGGACAGACAGTAGCCTCCACCTGTCCTGAAGAAAATTGAGGATAAAACCCTGAATTGCAGAAAAAAGGAGACATCAAGGTGGTAGAGCTAGCCCTATTATTAAGAGCAAACTCAGCCAAAGGCAAAAAAGAGACCCAGTCATCCTGATCAGCAGACACAAAACATCTCAAATAAGTCTCCAAGGTCTGGTTTGTTCTCTCAGTTTGTCCATTGGTCTGAGGGTGAAATGCAGAGGAGAAAGATAACTGAACACCAAGCTTAGAACACAATGTCCTCCAAAATCTGGAAACAAATTGGACTCCTCTCTCAGACACAATGTTCTCTGGAATGCCGTGCAACCAAACTACCTGCTGAAAGAATAAAGGCACCAATTCAGAGGAGGAAGGCAACTTAGGTAGTGGTACAAGATGTATCATCTTGGAAAATCTATCACAGATCACCCAGATAACAGTCATTCTCTGAGAAACAAGGAGGTCGGAAATAAAATCCATAGAGATATGGGTCCATGGCCTCTTGGGCACAGGTAATGGCATTAACAAACCACTAGAGCGAGAGCAAGGTTTGGAACGAGAGCAAGTCCCACAGGACTGCACAAAGTCCCTGACGTCACGAGACAAAGTAGGCCACCAAAAGGACCGACTCACCAAATCTCTGGTACCAAAAATACCGGGATGACCAGCCAATGCAGATCAATGAATCTCAGACATAACATTCTTCCTCCACTGGTCTGGGACAAACAATTTCCCAACAGGGCAGCGTTCAGGTTTATCCTCCTGACATCCCTCCAGAGCCAGTCTCAAATTGGGCGAGATAGCGGAAAGAACTACACCCTCTTTTAGAATAACAGCAGGCTCAGTTACCTCAGAAGAATCCGCAGAGAAACTCCTCGAGAGGGTATCCGCCTTAACATTCTTAGTGCCCGGGAGAAAAGAAACCACAAAATTAAAACGTGTGAAAAACAAGGCCCACCTGGCCTGTCTAGGATTAAGTCGCTTGCCTGATTCGAGATAAACCAGGTTCTTATGGTCCGTGAGGACCACCACCTGATGTTTGGCTCCTTCCAGCAAATGTCTCCACTCTTCAAAGGCCCACTTCATAGCCAATATCTCCCGATTTCCCACGTCATAATTACGTTCAGCTGGGGGAAATTTTCGAGAAAAGAAGGCACAAGGGTTACTCTTAGAGGTCTCCGGATCCCATTGGGACAAAACGGCACCTGCCCCAATCTCAGAAGCATCAACCTCCACCTGAAATGGTAGAGAAACATCAGGCTGCCGCAGAACAGGAGCAGAAGTGAATCTCTGCTTAAGTTCCTGAAACGCAGAAACTGCCTCAGGAGGCCAATTCACCACATCAGAACCCTTTTTAGTCAAATCAGTCAGTGGTTTCACAATACCGGAGAAATTACCAATAATTTTACGATAAAAATTAGCAAAACCCAAAAATCTCTGAAGAGCCTTCAATGTAGTAGGTTGAACCCAATCACAAATGGCCTGAACTTTGACCGGGTCCACTTCAATAACAGTTGAAGACAAAATGAATCCCAGAAATGAAACCTTCTGTACGCCAAAAAGACATTTTGATCCCGTCACATACAGTGCATTTTCTCTCAAAATCCGGAACACCGTCCGCACATGTTCCACATGAGAGTCCCAGTCGTTGGGAAAAAATCAAGATAACGTCCAAATAAACGATCAGAAATTTATCCACGAAATCCCTGAAAATATCATTCATAAAAGACTGGAAGACGGAAGGGGCATTAGTGAGCCCAAAAGGCATCACTAGGTACTCAAAATGCCCCTCTGGGGTATTAAACGCCGTCTTCCATTCATCACCGTGCTTGATGCAAATAAGATTATACGTCCCCCTGAGGTCAAGCTTGGTAAACCAACTAGCACTTTTCACTCTGGAAAATAGGTCAGAAATCAAGGGTAACGGATATTGATATTTAACAGTGCTTTTATTCAGGAGAAGATAGTCAATACACGGCCTCAATGAACCATCCTTTTTGGCCACAAAGAAAAAGCCGGCGCCCAAGGGTGAAGAGGAAGGTCTGATATGATCCTTCTCCAAAGACTCCTTGATATAAGAACGCATAGCATCATGTTCAGGTGCAGATAAATTAAAAAGCCGACCCTTAGGAAATTTACCACCAGGCACTAACTCAATAGCGCAATCATAACTCCTGTGAGGAGGCAAGGATGCAGACTAACTCTCACTAAACACATCAGAAAATTCGGTCAAATAGTCAGGGACATCTTGAGACTGGGGGGAGGCAGAAAAAACAGGAGTGTCAGTATTAACACATTGGCAACCCCAACTGGTCACAGACACAGATTTCCAATCCAAAACAGGATTATGAGTCTGTAACCAAGGGAAACCTAGTACAATAATGTCATGCAAATTATGCAACACCAAAAATTTGCAATTCTCCTGATGGTCCGGGTCAACCCGCATTATCACCTGGGTAGAAAACTGGGGTTTATTCTCTGCCAAAGGGGTAGAATCAATGCCCAGCAAAGGAATAGACTTCCGAAGGGGTATCATGGGAAACCCACAACGTTTGGCAAAGTCAAAATCCATCAGGTTAATAGCTGCTCCTGAATCAACAAAAGC
Organism: Oophaga sylvatica; assembly: GCA_033576555.1. NCBI lineage: Eukaryota > Metazoa > Chordata > Amphibia > Anura > Dendrobatidae > Oophaga > Oophaga sylvatica. The sequence goes on from JARQOD010000006.1 coordinate 365,999,070, forward strand.
CTGAGCAGAAAATATGGACATGGAGCAAATCAGGGTAACAGTCAACAGAAATTTAGTCTGAACACTACCCAAAACAACTGAGCGCGCAAAACGTCTTCCCCGCTTGGGGCAGACGGAAATAGCATGAGAAGCATCACCACAGTAGAAACACAACCTATTAAGCTTTCGAAACTCATGACGCTGTGCCCCAGAAGTCACTCCATCACACTGCATGGGCTCAGGAGCTGACTCACAAGGCAACACAATCTCACGCATACCTCTGTGCTTACGCAAACGTCTGTCAATTTGAATAGCTAATGACATAGAGTCTTTGAGACCAGAGGGAACAGGGAATCCCACCATAACATCCTTTATAGTCTCTGACAGACCCTTCCGAAAAAGAGCTGCCAGAGCGTCATCATTCCATTTAGTAAGGACTGCCCACTTTTGAAATTTCTGACAGTACAGTTCAGCAGCTTCATGACCCTGATTCAATGCCAACAAGGTTTTTTCCGCTTGATCAGTGACATTAGGTTCATTGTACAATAACCCCAGAGCCTGAAAAAAACACATTAACATCATTCAAAACAGGATCCCCAGGTGTCAGGGAAAAAGCCCAATCCTGAGGGTCGCCGCGCAACAGGGAGATGACAATATGAACCTGCTGTGCAGCGCTTCCTGAGGACTTAGGCTTCAGGGCAAAAAACAACTTACAGTTATTTTTAAAATTCAGAAATTTAGCCCGATCCCCCAAAAATAAATCTGGCATGGGGATCCTAGGTTCCACAACCGGCAACCTAGCAATACAGGCAGCAATATTCTGAACCTCAGCGGCGAGCCACTCAACACGACCTGACAACTGCACAATCTCCATTGAGGACAAAGAAAAATTCCTCCTCAGCACCCAGGGAGAAAGAGGGAAAAAATGTAACAAGCAGAAAAAAGAGAAAAAAAAATTCTGACAACTCCCTTTTTTTTCCTTTATGCTCACTATCCTTCCCTTCTGTTGAGTACCATAGAATTTTCAGTCTGGCCGGTAATACTGTTATGATTTGGTAGCTGAGTAGGACAGGAGCAAAATACTGCCAAAGCAGCAAGACACCAGAGAGGCTGGAACCTAATGGGCTGCAGATCCCCAAACCAACCACACAACTAGAAGCAGCCATGGAGCGTACCTACATTGATCCCAGACGCCTCGGCACAGCCGGAGAGTTAGCTATACCTGAAGATAGAAAGAGGAAAGCTAACTGCCAAGAGTAAAAGCCCCCAAAGAAATATGAAGCCCCCAAACACGTAAAGGCAGCCAGACAAGAGGAAAACACGAACACAGATAGAAAATAGAATGAGCAATGCTGGGGCCCAAATCTGTCTAGAAAGTAAAGTACAGGAGAGAAATTCTGTTTGCAACCCGGAAAAACCCTAATAAAAATACCAGCACTTCTGATTGCAAAAATCCTGAGACCACACAATCTCGACCACCTATATCAGATCTCTGATGTGACACACAGCTACCCAGCAAATAAAAATATCAATGGAACAGAGAACAAGTGCAAATACAAAATGAGAACAGAGGGCAGCACAAGCCCCCAAAGGGGACTGGGCTGAAGTCCAAGCCAAGACTGCTAGAAGCAAGGGAGATCCAACCACAGAAAAAAAAACAGAAAGTCACTTATCTGAATGATAGCAGGAAAGCAAGCTGAAACTCCAACAAAGACCTGGAAGCAACAATTGATTATCGGCGAGGATCATGGGAGTTCAGCTCACTTATATCAAGCCAGTCATCTCCACCTGACACCTATTCCTTAATTGGTTCAATACCCTCAGCAACCACCGGAGGGAGCCTCAGCTCCGAAGTCGTCTCCAAGACATTACAACAGATGCAACAGCAGCGCCAGCAGCATCAGCAGCAGATTGATTTGTTCACAGGAAGGCCAGAAGCCCCTCCCCCAAGTCCAGGTGACGACACATATGTCCGGAAGGCGATAAGATGAGCAATGGAAAAAATGACCCCGGGTGATGTGGAAGCATTTTTGACTGTGTTTGTGATGCAAAAACACAGAAGTTTTTCCTTTAGCAAATCAAGGAGCCAAAACGCCTGGCTTTGGGCAGAGGGGGGAAATATGTGACAAAGTCACTGGCAAGGTGCTGGAGGGGAGATATGTTTTGCTGAGGCTCACGGCTTCAGTGATCTAGAAAATCCAGAAGTTTTTCCTTTAGCACTCTAAGTGTTGCAAGAAGTTAGCAGCCAATTTAAATAAAGGGCTGGGTTTTTAGTGGACGACCATACAGTCATAGCCAAAAGTTTTGAGAATGACACAAATATTATATTTTCACATGATCTGCTGCCCTCTGGTTTTTCTGTGTGTTTGACAGATGTTTTTATCACAGACAAAAATATAATTGCAAACATATGAGTAACAAAAGCTTATATTGACAGTTAGAATGAGTTAATGCAGCAAGTCGATACTTGCAGTGTTGACTAGAGTTGAGCGATACTTTCCGATATGCTAAAGTATCGGAATCGGAATGGTATCGCCGATATCACTAAAATATCGGCGATACCCGATACCGATACCGGAAGTCCCATGTAAGTCTATGGGAACAAAATATCGCAACTAAAAAAACCCCATTCTTTCCTTGTAAACACTAAATATACACACATAGAATACATATATATATATATACATGTCATTGTGACATATATATATACATATATGTATAGTTTATACACTTCTACATAGTAAAATATCCTTTGATTCAATTGCCGGGTAAAGCTGGCTTCAGTGAAAAGACAGAAGCACCCGACATGAAATGACACTTGGTGTATATAGGGTTAAACATTTCTTTTCATGTCCTTTGCTATCTAATTTGCACAAACAATTAAATCAGACTATGTGTGCAAAATTTCACACCTGTAGGGGTTAATTAAAGGTGTAAATTCGTTGTAAAAAAAAACGGACTTTTTTGCAACGAATTTACACCTTTAATTAACCCCTAGAGGTGTGAAATTTTGCACACATAGTCTGATTTAATTGTTTGTGCAAATTAGATAGCAAAGGACATGAAAAGACATGGTTAACCCTATGTACACCAAGTGTCATTTCATGTCGGGTTCTGCATTTTCACAAAAGCCGGCAATTGAATTAGCGGCTATTATACTATGTAGAAGTGTATGAACTACAAATATAAATATATATATATATGTGTCACAAATTCAATGACATGTATATATATATATGAGGTGTAAAATTGCTGAAAAAAAATGCGTGGGCTCCCGCCCTATTTTCGCAACCAGACAGACAAAGCCAGTGAGTGGGGGCAGATAATAATAGCCCAGAGAGGGACCATTATTTTTGCCCCCCCCCGGCTACTAACATCTGCCCCCAGACACCCCAGGAAAGACAAATCTATAATTAGATTCGCCCTTTCTGGCACTTTGCCCGTCTATTCCCATTGCCCTGTAGCGGTGGCGAATGGGTTAATATGGGGTTAAAGCCACCTTGCTATTGAAAGGTGACCTTAAGCCAGGTTAATAATTGAGAGCTGTCAATTAGACAACTATCAATTATTAATCCTATTGCATGAAATAAAAATAAAACACACACACTTTAATTAAAAATCATTTTAATGAAATAAAGACACATGTTTTTGACCATCTTTTATTTTACTGCAAAAACCATTTCCTGTAATAAAAATAAAATAAAAAAGCAAAATTATTCTTACCTATCCCATGCACAGTCAGGTCCCACGGTGTAATCCTTCAGAAAGGGTTAATGTTTACTGCAGGGACCGCAGCTAATGCTGCAGCCTCACAGTAAACCCCAAATGAATGAGTTCCTCTCCTGCCTGACAGGAGAGTAAAGGCTGGGTGTCACATAACGATACACCAGCGATCCCGACAACGATATGCACTTGTCAGGATCGCTGGTGTATCGCTACATGATCGCTGCTGAGCTGCCAAACAGGCAGCTCAGGCAGCGATCTGGGACAGCGACACTGCGGGTAACATCGCTTAAGGGCCCGTCTCACATAGCGATATCGCTACCGAATCGCTGCTGAGTCACTAGTTTTGTGACGCAGCAGCGAGCTCACCAGCGATATCGCTGTGTGTGACATTCAGCGACGATCAGCCCCCCTGCCGGGTATCGCTGATCGTCGCAGAAATGTCAGGACCTTTTTTTGATCGCTGGTTTCCCTCTGACAGGCACGCATCGCTGCGTGTGACAGGCGGGAAACCAGCGATCAAAGGTCCTGACATTTCAGCGACGATCAGCGATACCCGGCAGGGGGGCTGATCGTCGCTGAATGTCACACACAGCGATATCGCTGGTGAGCTCGCTGCTGCGTCACAAAACTAGTGACTCAGCAGCGATCTCGGTAGCGATATCGCTATGTGAGACGGGCCCTTAAGTGGAAAGCTTAATTGATTGCTTTCCACTTTCACTTCAGGTCAGCCAGGGACACAATCAGTGACATCAGAGGGAACTGATTAACAAAAATAGGGGTTCCCTTCGAAAAAAAAATGGCGTGGGGTCCCCCCTATTTTTGTTAACCAGCCAGATGAAGCAGACCGCTGAGGCCTGGATTTTCAGGCTGTTAAGGAGCCAAGATCCATGGACCTTGCCAGCCTGATAATACCAGGCCACAGCAGTCTGCATATCTTGGCTGATTAACAAAAATAGGGGATCCCCTCGAAAAAAATTGGCGTGGGGTCCCCCTATTTTTGTTAACCAGCCAGATGAAGCAGACCGCTGAGGCCTGGATTTTCAGGCTGTTAAGGAGCCAAGATCCATGGACCTTGCCAGCCTGATAATACCAGGCCACAGCAGTCTGCATATCTTGGCTGATTAACAAAAATAGGGGATCCCCTCGAAAAAAATTGGCGTGGGGTCCCCCCTATTTTTGTTAACCAGCCAGATGAAGCAGACCGCTGAGGCCTGGATTTTCAGGCTGTTAAGGAGCCAAGATCCATGGACCTTGCCAGCCTGATAATACCAGGCCACAGCAGTCTGCATATCTTGGCTGATTAACAAAAATAGGGGATCCCCTCGAAAAAAATTGGCGTGGGGTCCCCCTTATTTTTGTTAACCAGCCAGATGAAGCAGACCGCTGAGGCCTGTTTTTCAGGCTGGTAAGGATCCAATATCCATGGACCTTGCAAGCCTGTAATACCAGGCCACAGCAGTCTGCTTAGCTTGGCTGGTTAACAAAAATAGGGGATCCCCTCGAAAAAAAAACGGCGTGGGGATCCCCCTATTTTTGTTAACCAGCCAAGTAAAATGCAGACTGCTGCGGCCTGGTATTAAAAGACTGTCAAGGCCCATGGATTTTGGCCCTCAACAGCCTGATAATACCAGGCTACAGCAGCCCCACATTTGGCGCATCAAAAGATGTGCCAATTGTGGCACTTTACCCGGCTCTTCCCACTTGCCCTGTAGCGGTGGCAAGCGGGGTAATAAGGGGTTATTGTCACCGTTGATTGCACGGTGACAATAAGCCCGGTTAATAATGGAGAGGTGTCAATAAGACACCGATCCATTATTAATCCCAAAGTTATTAAATGTGTAAAAAAAAGACAAAGCAAGAAAAAAGTCTTTTAATGAAATAAAAGAGACAACACAGTTTTCATTAATTTTATTATACTCTCATTCCTGCGACGCCATCGATCTCCTGTAAAAAAAGAAAAAAAACAAACCAACAGTATACCACCTGTCCGACGCAGTCCATAACGATAGTCCCACGACGATCCAGCTCTGCTACATCGCAATGACAGGCAGAGCCTGTCATTGCAACGCAGCACAGCTGATTACCTGCTTCCCCGGCGGTGACGTCATCGGACTGACTGCTTTACGGCCGGGATTACCCAGCAGTCACTGCAGTTATCGCGAGAAACTGCATGTGACCGCCGGGGAGAAGAGGATGGCGGCCATGAAGCAGTCCAGGACGTGACCGCCGGAGATCTTCTGCCAGGTAAGTGCCGCTGACTCCTGACAGACCCGACCGACGGACACTGACAGTGACAGTGACATCCCGATTCCGGTATCCGATAAGACGAAAATATCGGAACTCGGAATCGGAATTCCGATACAGCTAATATCGGCCGATACCCGATATTTGCAGTATCGGAATGCTCAACACTAGTGTTGACCCTTCTTCTTCAGGACCTCTGCAATTCTCCTTGGCATGCTCTCAATCAACTTCTGGACCAAATCCTGACTGATAGCAGTCCATTCTTGCACAATCAATGCTTTCATTTTGGCAGAATTTTTAGGTTTCTTGATGATTGACCACAAGTTCTCAATGGAATTAAGATCTGGGGAGTTTCCAGGCCATGGACCCAAAATCTCTATGTTTTGTTCCCTGAGCCATTTAGTTATCACATTTGCTTTATGGCAAGGTGCTCCATCATGCTGGAAAAGGCATTGTTGATCGCCAAACTGCTCTTGGAGGGTTGGGAGAAGTTGCTCTTGGAGGACATTCTGGTACCATTCTTTATTCATGGCTGTGTTTTTAGGCAAGACTGTGAGAGAGCCGATTCCCTTGGCTGAGAAGCAACCCCACACATGAATGGTTTCAGGATGCTTAACAGTTGGCATGACACAAGACTGGTGGTAGCGCTCACCTTGTCTTCTCCGAATGAGGCGTTTTCCTGATGTCCCAAACAATCGAAAAGGGGATTCATCAGAGAAAATAACTTTACCCCAGTCCTCAGCAGTCCACTGCCTGTACCTTTTGCAGAATATCAGTCTGTCCATGATGTTTTTTCTGGAGAGAAGTGGCTTCTTTGCTGCCCTCCTTGAGACCAGGTCTTGCTCCAAGAGTCTCCGCCTCACAGTGCGTGCAGATGCACTTACACCTGCCTGCTGCCATTCCTGAGCAAGCTCTGCACTGCTGGTAGCCCGATCCCGCAGCTGAAACTTTTAAGAGATGGTCCTGGCGCTTGCTGGTCTTTCTTGGGCGCCCTGAAGCCTTTTTGGCAACAATGGAACCTCTCTCCTTGAAGTTCTTGATGATGCGATAGATTGTTGACTGAGGTGCAATCTTTCTAGCTGCGATACTCTTCCCTGTTAGGCCATTTTTGTGCATTGCAATGATGACTGCACGTGTTTCTTTAGAGATAACCATGGTTAACAGAAGAGAAACAATGATGCCAAGCACCAGCCTCCTTTTAAAGTGTCCAGTGGTGTCATTCTTAATCATGACAGATTGATCTCCAGCCATGTCCTCATCAACACCCACACCTGTGTTAATGGAGCAATCACTGAAAAGAGGTTAGCTGGTCCTTTTAAGGCAGGGCTGCAATGATGTTGAAATGTGTTTTGGGGAATAAAGTTAATTTTCTAGCCAAATCTTGACTTTGCAAGTAATTGCTGTTAAGCTGATCACTCTTTATAACATTCTGGAGTATATGCAAATTGCCATTAGAAAAAGTGAAGCAGTAGACTTTGTAAAAATTAATATTTGTGTCATTCTCAAAACTTTTGTCCATGACTGTAGAGTGGGTGGTAGGTTGTCCAACTTATCTCCACCCCAGGGTGTGGAGGAGGCTTAAATAGCTGGTCTCCAAAGGCTGTAGGAGTTCAGTTTCTGGAGAGGAACACTCCAGAGAAGTGTTTTGTGTTTATGCTAAAACCTGATGTAATGTATGTAGTACAGTTCATATAGCGTCTTGTGCTTGGGTGCGATGAAAATACATGGGACACAGGTTTGATATAGAAAGTCTTGTATTACTTCATACAAGTTGGCAAAAATAGTCACACAGTTTGCAGACACAGAAGCAGGAGACACAGCAGGCCAGAGTAATCTAAGCTCAGCAATCACTCTCCACAACAGGTTCAGGATCTTCTTCTTTGTTACCGTAAGTCCATGCAAACGTGGGTCTTTCAAAGAGCAGGGTTCAGAGTCCACAAGTGCTTCAGAGTTCCTCAGTAGGAATAGCTGGAGTACAAGGTCCAAGGCTTTAGGAGTCAGGTCACAGGTTCACTGCAGGCTAGATTCTGAAGCACTGATTGCTCAGCTGTGGCTGCTTAAGAAGCAAAAGGAGAGAATCAGGGCGGGAACATGCAAGCTGGAAACTCCATTTTGACTGAGGGCAAGATAGCTGCAGCAAGACAGAAAGTAAAATGGCTGACGAACAAACTGAGTTTCAGGAACATGTACACAGAACCTTACATTACTCCCCCCTTAGGGACAACCTCCGGATGACCTCAGGCCAGGCTTGTGTGGGTACCTCTGATGAAACTGACGGAGCAAGCGAGGAGCATTAACGTTATTGACTGGTTCCCATGAGTTGTCCTCCACTGGGTAGCCCTGCCATTTAATCAGATATTGTAACTGATTTCTATACAACCTGGAATCTAAAATCCTTTCCAGCACAAATTCTTTCTGACCATCGACTAGCACTGGGTCAGGGCAAGGAGAAGAACGTCCAGGAAACGTATTGGGTGTCGCAGCCTTTAGTAGGGATACATGAAAGACAGGGTGAATTCTCATAGTTCTGGGCAGTTTAAGACGACAAGCAACGGCACTTATAATTTTACTGATTTTATAGGGTCCAATGTACTTATGTCCCAACTTAGACGATGGAATCCTTAACTTAAGATTTCTGGTTGACAGCCAGACCAAGTCTCCTACCTTGAAAGCTGGTGCAGGTTTACGAAATTTATCTGCTGCTTTCTTGTACCTTTCCTGAGCCGATTCCAGATTCTCCTTTAGAAGATCCATATTCTTCTTTAAAGACGTGATTCTTTCAGCCACTGCTGGTAAAGGCGTTTCTATGGGAAATCGTGGTAGAATGTTAGGATGATAACCTAGATTAGAGTAAAAAGGAGACTGCTTAGTGGAGGCACTCTGAGAGTTGTTATACGAGAACTCAGCTAATGGAAGTAGATCCACCCAATCATCCTGTAGGTGGCAGATAAAGCAGCGGAGATACTGCTCCAGGGTTTGATTGGTTCGTTCGGTCTGTCCATTAGTCTGGGGATGAAAAGCAGAAGAAAGGTTTACTTTAATGTCCAATGCTGCACAGAAATTTTGCCAAAACCTAGAAGTGAATTGCACCCCTCGATCCGAAATAACCTCATCCGGTACTCCATGTAAGCGAAACACATCTTTAATCATCAAATCTGATGTCTGTTTTGCAGTGGGTAAGCCGACACAAGGGATAAAATGAGCTGCCTTTGTTAGACGGTCAACCACCACTAGAATGGTGTTCTTCCCTTGAGAGGTTGGTAACTCCACAATGAAGTCCATAGAAATGGATCCCCACGGGCGGGACGGGGTGTGAAGAGGCTGTAACAGACCAGTTGGTGAGGAGCGAGGTGTTTTGCATCTTGCACAGACTTCACATGAAGTGACATAGTTTAAAACATCCTTCCTGCAAGTGGGCCACCAAAAGAAACGAGAGAGAAATTCCTGTGTCTTTAGAATTCCTCTATGCCCAGCTATCTTGGAATCGTGAATGAGTTGCAATACTCTCAATCTGACTGTTTCAGGAATATACAGGCGTTGTCCCTGAATCCACACACCATTCTTAAAGACAAGACTTACGTCCCTTGGGGGTTGTGCCAAAAAGGAATCCGCATGGTATGCTTCCTTGATGTCCTTAAGTAGGTCTTGATTATGAATTACTCCTAGGAATCTAGAGTCAGGAAGAATAGTCTTAGGAGGAGTAATTGGACGTGTCTCTGCTGAGTAAATCCTAGAGAGTGCATCAGCCTTTCCATTGCGCGATCCTGGTCTATAAGAAATGATAAAATTAAATTGGTTTAAGAAAAGATTCCAGCGAGCCTGGCGAGGAGTCAGGCACTTAGCCGACCTGATAAACTCAAGGTTACGATGATCTGTCAGGACGACTATTTGCTGTGCAGCTCCCTGAAGAAGGTGTCTCCATTCTTTGAAGGCGGCAATAATGGCCAACAACTCTCTATTGCCCACATCGTAGTTCCTCTCAGCCGAAGACAACTGCTGGGAAAAGAAGGCACAGGGATGCAAGACATTCTTCTCACCTGTTCTCTGAGAGAGTATAGCTCCAACGGCACAGTCTGAAGCATCCACCTCTATTATGAAGGCAAGCTCGGGGTTGGGATGTACTAGGATAGGTGCAGTGGTAAATTTATCTTTTAGACGGGAAAATGCTTCCTGGGCTTGGGGAGTCCAGGAGAACCTAGACTCTTTCCGGGTAAGTTGGGTGATAGGTGACACTACCTCAGAGAAATTTCTAATGAAACGTCTATAGAAGTTGGCAAACCCGATGAAGCGCTGTACCTCCTTCACATTTCTAGGACTTGGCCAATCCTTGATGGCTTGGGTTTTGCTTCCATCCATACTAATTCCTTGTGTAGACAGTACATACCCCAGAAATTGAATTTCGGTCCTATGGAATTCACACTTTTCAAGTTTGATGTAAAGATGATTTTGTCTTAGACGTTCCAAGACCATTCTCACATGTCCATGATGTTCCTCTGTGGAGTTAGAAAAAATTAGAATATCATCCAAATAAATTACCACGAATGTATCTAGGAGATCCCTGAAGATGTCATTCACCAAGTGTTGGAAAGTGGCTGGGGCGGTACTCAGACCAAAAGGCATAACTAGATATTCAAAGTGTCCATAGCATGACCTGAATGCAGTCTTCCATTCATCCCCAGGTCTAATACGGACTAAGTTATAGGCCCCACGAAGATCTAGTTTAGAGAAAATTTTGGCATGTCGCACTCTCTCCAATAACTCAGGGATTAAAGGCAATGGATAACGGTTTCTAATAGTAACCTTATTGAGTTCCCTATAGTCTACGCATGGTCTCAGAGATCCATCTTTCTTCTTTACAAAGAAGATGGGTGCACCTGCAGGAGATGAAGAGGGGCGTATGAAGCCCTTGGCTAGATTTTCGTCTATGTAATCCTTTAAAGCCTTTAGCTCGGGCCCCGCCAGGGGGTAGATCTTACCAAAAGGTATCTCTGCTCCAGGCAATAATTCAATTGGACAATCATATGGATGGTGAGGAGGAAGCTGGTCAGCGTTCTTCTTGTCACATAAATCCACATAGTCCTGGTATACAGCTGGTAGTTCAGGGACTGACATGGTTCCTTTAGGAACAGAGCAAGCTGAAACTTTTGGACTCATCTGTTTCTCTGGAAAGTGTAATTCCTTGGTCTCCCAGTTAATGGTAGGATTCTGAGCCTGCAGCCATGGTAGCCCTAGAATAATGGGAAAGTGGGGAGAAGAGATAAGCATAAAGGACAGTTTCTCTTGATGATCTTTACCCATAAGAACCCTCAAAGGCTCTGTTTCCTGATCCACTGGTCCAGAGGTCAGTAGGGAGCCATCCACAGTTTCCATCTGTACTGGAGTAGCCTTCTTCACTGAACGTATCCCCTGTTTCAGAGCAAAGGAGACATCCATAAAATTTCCACTTGCCCCTGAGTCGATCATAGCAGAGCTAGACACCCAAGCTGAGTCAACCCAGAGTTTGATGGAAAGAAAGCAATGAGAATTGTTTTTCTTACAACTCAGCTGGGACACCGCTGAGGAAACTTGAAAAATGGCAGCGTTTACACAGTCAACATCCTCAGAGGTAACGGAGTTTAAGTCCGAGAAATCAAGATCTGTTGCTGCAGATCTCTCTGGAGCCTGAGGCTCGGACCTGACAGATCCCCTCTCGCAACACTCACAATGAATGAGTGCTGCAGTAGTCTTACGAGAACGGCTGGGGCAGTTTATAATGAAGTGCCCTGACTTACCATAATAGAAACATAGATTTTCCTTAAAACGATGTTCCTTGCGTGCATCACTAACCCGTCGTTGTAAAGAGTCTACCTGCATGGGTTCAGGTTCAGGTTCCCGTGTAATCCTACTCAAAGGTTCCTTAGCTGGAGAGGAAGGTAGGAAAAGGTTAGTGCGATTGCTTTCGAATCATCTCTCTTGCCTGCGTTCAGTCAGACGAGTATCAATACGGATGCAGTAGTTAATAAAGTCACCTAACGCAGTGGGAGGGTCGGCACGAGCAAGTTCATCCTTAATCAGTGGAGATAACCCCTTTCGAAAAATAGATTTTTTGGCGGAACTGTCCCAGGTGGTATCAAGGGCCCATCTCCTGAAATCCAAGGCATATTCAGCTACCGAGTGCTTACCTTGGCGCAAAGCTAACATGGCTGCTTCAGCTGTTGCACCTCGATTGGGGTCATCAAACACCTGCCCCATGGCTGAAATAAAAGCATCAAGGTGATTCAAACAATCATCCTCAGTCTCAATCAGAGGGTTTGCCCACATCAAAGCCTTGTTGGTAAGCAACATAATTATAGTAAGCACCTTAGATCGTTCAGTGGGAAATTGTGAAGCATGTGCAGAAAAAAAAAGATTGCATTGATTAATAAATCCCCTGAATTTCTCACGTTCACCGCCAAAACGAAAAGGGGGCAACTTGGGAATCCCAGAACTCGGGGCTACGGCAGGAGCCTGGACTCGCTCTTCTAGAACCTCAATCCTGGCTCGCAAATCCTGGGCAGTCTGTCCAAACACTTGCAAATTGTGATTAGTGAGGTCCTGTAGGCTTGAAAAACGGGTCTTTATATTCTGCAAATCTGCAAGGATATTATCAGTCACTCCGCAAAGTTCCTTTATGCGGGCCTCCATTTTCCAGATCTTTTAAGACAGGAGTACTGGAAGAAGAGGAGAGGAGAAAAAAAAAAACAATAGTGTTTACCTGTGGTAACACTGCAGAGAGAAAAAAAAATTAAGGGAATTGCTCACCTGGAATGGTTGTGAGAAGTCACAACCACTGTCATCACAGAAAGTACAACCGGACATCCGATATCCACAGTTACAGCAGACACAGCCTTTCCAGACCCAGCAGACACTAACGTTTTGGCTTCAGAATCTTGTAATGTATGTAGTACAGTTCATATAGCGTCTTGTGCTTGGGTGCGATGAAAATACATGAGACACAAGTTTGATATAGAAAGTCTTGTATTACTTCATACAAGTTGGCAAAATAGTCACACAGTTTGCAGACACAGAAGCAGGAGACACAGCAGGCCAGAGTAATCTAAGCTCAGCAATCACTCTCCACAACAGGTTCAGGATCTTCTTCTCTGTTACCGTAAGTCCATGCAAACGTGGGTCTTTCAAAGAGCAGGGTTCAGAGTCCACAAGTGCTTCAGAGTTCCTCAGTAGGAATAGCTGGAGTACAAGGTCCAAGGCTTCAGGAGTCAGGTCACAGGTTCACTGCAGGCTAGATTCTGAAGCACTGATTGCTCAGCTGTGGCTGCTTAAGAAGCAAAAGGAGAGAATCAGGGCGGGAACATGCAAGCTGGAAACTCCATTTTGACTGAGGGCAAGATAGCTGCAGCAAGACAGAAAGTAAAATGGCTGACGAACAAACTGAGTTTCAGGAACATGTACACAGAACCTTACACCTGAACTGTGGACCTTGCTAGCCCAGAGCAGGCTGATCCCCGCAAGCAGAAGGACTGTGTTTTGTTTTGTTGTTTTGCCCAGAGGGCTGTGTTTTCTTTTTTCAGCTTGGTTTATGCTGCACTTAATAAACCAAGGATATTCTTAAAGAGACAGTGTTCCCATTTCTACTTCGTATCCTGCCGAGTGAGCCGATTTAAAATAAGACATTCTAGCTTGAATTTTCAAAGTAAGTACAACTGCCTTTTTAAGTCTAATAAATCTATTCATTAATATATGTAGTTTGTATTAAAAAAATCTGGTGACAGATCTACTTTATTCATTTCATAAATAAATCCACATACAAAATTGCTCAGAGTGCTTATTCTAAACCGAAGTTGAGAAAAGAAACGAAAATTTCATTAAAAGACAGGATGATATTTCTACTAAACTACGCTTAAGGACAAACATTTTTAGTGTGTTCCAACTTTTAAAAGTGATTGATGCTATTCACCAGCTTTGAATTAAGTGATTACCATGTATTGTTGTATGCCAAGTGTTGCCGCTACCCTGACACCTGAAATATGGTCATCCATTTTACTGGTCTTCTTTCACTGATTCAAGAATGTCTCCGGGGGTTTTATGTGATCAGAAGTACTCTGCACAATTAATTATAGCGTTGTGAGAATGTTGCAGATCCTGACAGGAAAGAATCTTGTAGAGAGGAAATAGATTACTTTAGAGTGCAAGACATTATGGCACGCTGGAAAAAGAATTACCGGCAAAAGGTCATTGACTCAATTTATTTGGAAACCTAATGATTAAAAGAACAAGATTTTATAAACTCTAATTTATACTGTACTTAAAATTAATCATGTGTTGTAAGAGCATAACATTCACATAAGCCCTAGTGCTGGGGGTTTCAATTAACAAATGCTAACAAATTTGATTGAAACAAGGACTACTTCCTATGCCCAGGTTAATTGGCAGTATGCTTCATACTTCTCCCAGCGATACTAGAGCCTCATCGCTCTTTTATTAACATGCACTATAGTGCTCACCCTGGCCTCTCACTTTCTTTGGGAAATGTAAAAGGTGAGCATTTAGAAGCTGTTGTCATCAACTGACACAAAAAGGTCTTGAATGATCTTGTTCACAACTTAGAATGCTTCCAATCTGTAAACTGTTATACCACAGTCCCGATCGTGTTACATTGAATTTATTTGTATTTATAGATTTTATTGTCCAAACAATAACTTATTTATTATGCATTTGTTTTCCTTTTGTAAATATTCTGGACTCCACAAACCTCATATTTTTTAAATCATTGAAAGAGTTTAGGTAGATTTCATAATGACATTTGAATAGGGATGAGCGAACCTGAACTGGAAAGTTCGGGGTCCGTACCGGACACGTCCGTTACTGAACCCTGAACATGGACTTTTTACTGTGCATCCATTTTCCTGTTTTGTTTGCCAGTCTAATAAAACTTGTTGAAAGGCTACAGCGCACCCTGCCGCCTATAGGAGTACTGTCCCTTAAGCCGCTGTGTGTACTCTGCACCTCCCCGCATGTGGGAGTATTGTCTTTTAAGCAGCTGTATGTTTTCTAATAGTCTGAGAAATACATAAGTGGCATCAGCCACTTTGCCATTTCTAGACCCAAAGAAAGAATTTTTCAGGACGGTTGTGTGTTTTCTAGTAGTTTTACAAAGAAAACTATCGCACCAGTCATCTCATTGCCATTTCTAGGGAAAATAATTTTTCTGGACTGGTGTGTGTTTTTTAGTAGTCTGTGAAATAAATAATTGGCATCAGCCGTCTCATTGCCATTTCTAGGCCCAAAATATAATTTTTCTGGACTGATGTGTTTTTTACTAGTCTGTTATTTACTAGTCTTTGTGTCTGTGTCTGTGCATGCCGATATAGTTACGCTCTGCAGTAGAGTAGTGAGACACAATCTCCCTGCCTCCCAGGACACTGGGTGCGGTCACTGTACCTGTATGCTGCCTCCGGCATACAATAGGTATGCCCACATTGCACGCTGTGTGGTTGTGTCTCCTGGAGAGCTGTCAGGACACACAATACTGCTTCTTCCTTCCATAGAGGAGCAGGGCAGGAGACAGGATGGCTCTGTAAGTAACAATTCAGGCTGCAGGTGCCTGTATCCGGACTGGAGGTGTCTGCACCGTGCAGGGAGGAGTTGGCAGGACACTGCTCCACTCCTGACAAGTCCCGGAGGATTCTTGTCTTGTGTCTGTTTTGCTATGAGGCACAATAGATTTATTATTATTATTATTATTAATTTATATAGCACCATTGATTCCATGGTGCTGTACATGAGAAGGGGTTACATACAAATTACAGATATCACTTACAGTAAAAAAAACTTACAATGACAGACTGATGACTGATACAGAGGGGAGAGTACCCTGCCCTATAGGGCTTATATTCTACAGGATGGTGGGGAAGGAGACAGTAGGTTGGCGGGTTGCGGCAGTTCCAGTGTTGGTTGAGGCGGTAGCTCTGGTAGTGGTGAGGAGGTAGCAGGGTCATTGCAGGCTGTAAGCTTTCCTGAAGAGGTGGGTTTTCAGGTTCCGTCTAATGGATCCAAATGTGGTTGATAGTCGTACGTGTTGGGGCAAAGAATTCCAGAGGATGGGGGATATTCGGGAGAAGTCTTGGAGGTGGTTGAGTGAGGAGTGAATAAGTGGTGGAGAGAAGGAGGTCTTGGAAGGACTGGAGATTACATGAGGGAAGGTATCAGGAGATTAGTTCAGAGACATATGGAGGAGACAGGTTATGGATGACTTTGTAGGTCAGTATTAGTAATTTGAACTGGATATGCTGAGGGAATGGGAGCCAGTGAAGAGATTTGCAGAGATTAGAAGGGGAGGAGTAGCGAGGAGAGAGATGAATTAGTTGGGCAGCAGAGTTAAGGACGGACTGGAGAGGTGCGAGGGTGTTAGCAGGGAGGCCACAGAAAAGGATGTAGTAGTCAAGGCAGGAGATGATGAGGGCATGCACAAGCATTTTAGTAGATTGAGGGTTGAGGAAAGGACTGGTTCTGGAAATATTTCTGAGCTGGAGGTGACAGGAGGTAGAAAGAGCTTGGATGTGCGGTTTGAAGGACAGGGCAGAGTCAAGGGTTACTCTGAAGCAGCGGACTTCCGGTACAGGGAAAAGAGTGATGTCGTTAATTGTGATAGATAGGTCAGGTAAGGAAGATCTGTGAGATGGGGGAAAGATGATGAGTTCAGATTTGTCCATATTGAGTTTGAGGAAGCGAGAGGAAAAGAAGCATGATATGGCTGATAGACACTGCAGGATTCTGGACAGCAGAGAGGTGACGTCTGGGCCAGAGAGTTAGATCTGAGTATCGTCAGCATAAAGGAGGTACTGGAATCCGTGAGACTTTATGAGTTGCCCCAGGCCAAGTGGATAGGTTGAGAAGAACAGGGGTCCTAGAACAGAGCCTTGGGGGAACTCCAACAGAGAGAGGGTGGGATGAGGAGGTAGTGTGGGAGTGGGAGACGCTGAATGTGCGGTTGGAAAGGTATGAGGAGATCCAGGATAGGGCGAGGTGTTTGATGCCAAAAAAGGAGAGGATATGTAGTAGGAGGCAGTGGTCAACTGTGTCGAAAGCAGAGGACAGGTCTAGAAGCAGGAGTATAGAGTATTGTCCTTTAGCTTTGGCTGTAAGTAGGTCGTTAGTAATTTTGGTCAGGGCTGTCTCAGTGGAGTGATGGGACGGAAACCAGATTGTAGATTGTCAAAGAACAACTTAGATGAGAGGTGGGAGGAAAGTTCAGTGTGGACATGCTGCTACAGGAGTTTGGAAGCAAATGGGAGAAGCGATATTGGGCGATAGCTGGACATAGTGGTTGGGTCGAGGGTTGGCTTTTTAAGGATAGGCGTAACTGTGGCATGTTTGAAAGCAGAAGGGAAGGTACCTGAAGTTAGTAATAGGTTGAAGAGGTGGGTTAGGGATGGGATAATAGTGGTGGTGAGGTTGGGGAGGAGGTGGGATGGGATGGGGTGGATTGCACAGGTTGTGAGGTGCAATTTGGAGAGGTGACAATTAAGCTCCCCTTCAGTGATGTTGGAGAGGAAGGTTATGGGGTTTGGGCATTGGTCTTTATAGCAGCTGCTTGAACTTCTAAACAGTCAGTGCAAATCACCCAAGCATCACAGATCTGTTAAGGACATCAAAGCAGCTGCCATAAATCTTATTGTGCCTCTGATAGACAGACAAGACTGGTCGGTATGTGATCCCGGCTGCAGGACACCATGGATGAGGCTATATCTCTTTCCCTTTATATATATACAGTATATATATATATATATATATACATACAGTGGGTTCAGAAAGTATTCAGACCCCTTTAAATTTTTCACTCTTTGATTCATTGCAGCCATTTGGTAAATGCAAAAAAGTTCATTTTTTTCTCATTAATGTACACTCTGCACCCCATCTTGACTGATAAAAACCAGAAATGTAGATATTTTTTCAAATTTATTAAAAAAAACCTGAAATATCACATGGTCATAAGTATTCAGACCCTTTGCTCAGACACTCATTTTTACATCACATGCTGTCCATTTCCTTGTGATCCTCTTTGAGATGGTTCTACTCCTTCATTGGAGTCCAGCTGTGTTTAATTAAACTGATAGGACTTGATTTGTAAAGGCACACACCTGTCTATATAAGACCTTACAGCTCACAGTGCATGTCAGATCAAATGAGAATCATGAGGTCAAAGCAGAGGCGTAGCTAGGGTTTTGGTTTAGGGCGGGCGAAACTTCTGAGTGGGCCCCTAACCAGAGAACCTCAGCAAATGTCCGCGCTGTTGCCGAAAATAATCTATATATAAAAAGACCAATATTGATATCACCACCATATGGTCAGCGGTAAATAATACCAGTCCTACAGAACATATAATAGATTACAGCAGAGTTACAGATAGTGACTTACTGCTGACGTTCTTTCTGATGGAATTGTTCACTTTTCATGTCTTTTCCATCTGGCCCAGACCGACATGACGCCTCCTCCAGCCAGGACTCTGCTGCAGAAATTACAACAAAGACACATTTCACTTCTCATATTTTTAGCACTGTCACGGTCACCGATTGGACTATTCTCAACCTGCACAAACTCCTCATCCTGCTGGTACCCCAATACTGAGCCGCTGCTGTCATAGGTGTCCCTATTACTGCACCTACTGTGTGGTTCTATGTGACCTCTAAATTCTAAAGCATCCCTCTATAACATAGTAATGCCGGGTGCAAGTGCCCTAGAAAACAGTGCCCGCATTTTGTCCCCTAGAATGTAATATTGCCTGTGTGCCCCTTTGACAGTCAAAGTAACCTGAGTTCCCCTATAACAATACGTGCCCAATTTACATTTAATAATGTCCCAAGTCTCCCCCCTGTACAACTGCCCTATACACATAATAATGCCCCCTCACTGGATATATACTGACCCCTTAATATCCCCAAACTATTTAATGTCTTCAACACTGTATGATGGCCCCGCCACTATAATCCCCACACTGTATGATGGCCCCTTAGATAGTATCCATATAGCATAATACACCAGATAGTCCTCAATATAGTATAATGCACTGCCCATAGGCAGCCTCTATGTTGTAATAAACCCCATAGGCAGAGTCTATAATATAATGCACCCCCATAGGCAGCCTCTGTAGTATAATGCACTCTCCATCCCCATAGGGAGCCTTTGTAGTATATGCACTCCCCATCCCTATAGGCAGCCTCTGTAGTATAACGCACTCCCCATAGGGAGCCTCTGTAGTATAATGCACTCCCCATCCCCATAGGCAGCCTCTGTAGTATAACGCACTCCCCATAGGGAGTCTCTGTAGTATAATGCACTCCCCATCCCCATAGGCAGCCTCTGTAGTATAATGCAGCCCCATAGGCAGCCTCTGTAGTATAATGCACTCCCCATAAGCAGCCTCTGTAGCATAATGCATTCCCCATAGGGAGCCTCTGTAGTATAATGCACTCCCCATAGGGAGTCTCTGTAGTATAATGCACTCTCCATCCCCATAGGGAGCCTCTGTAGTATAATGCACTCCCCATCCCATAGGGAGCCTCTGTAGTATAATGCACTCCCCATCCCCATAGGCAGCCTCTGTAGTATAATGCAGCCCCACAGGCAGCCTCTGAAGTATAATGCAGCCCCATAGGCAGCCTCTGTAGTATAATGCACTCCCCATAAGCAGCCTCTGTAGCATAATGCACTCCCCATAGGGAGCCTCTGTAGTATAATGCACTCCCCATCCCCATAGGCAGACTCTGTAGTATAATGCACTCCCCATCCCCATAGGGAGCCTCTGTAGTATAATGCACTCCTCATCCCCATAGGGAGCCTCTGTAGTATAATGCACTCCCCATCCCCATAGGCAGCCTCTGTAGTATAATGCACTCCCATCCCCATAGGGAGCCTCTGTAGTATAATGCACTCCCCATCCCCATAGGGAGCCTCTGTAGTATAATGCACTCCTCATCCCCATAGGGAGCCTCTGTAGTATAATGCACTCCCCATCCCCATAGGCAGCCTCTGTAGTATAATGCACTCCCCAAAGGCAACCTCTGTAGCATAATGCACTCCCCATAGGCAGCCTCTGTAGTATAATGCACTACCCATAGGGAGCCTCTGTAGTATAATGCACTCTCCATCCCCATAGGGAGCCTCTGTAGTATAATGCACTCCTCATCCCATAGGGAGCCTCTGTAGTATAATGCACTCCCCATCCCCATAGGGAGCCTCTGTAGTATAATGCACTCCCCATAGGGAGTCTCTGTAGTATAATGCACTCCCCATCCCCATAGGGAGCCTCTGTAGTATAATTTACTCCCCATAGGGAGTCTCTGTAGTATAATGCACTCCCCATCCCCATAGGGAGCCTCTGTAGTATAATGCACTCCCCATAGGGAGCCTCTGTAGTATAATGCACTCCCCATAGGGAGCCTCTGTAGTATAATGCACTCCCCATCCCCATGGGGAGCCTCTGTAGTATAATGCACTCCCCATAGGGAGCCTCTGTAGTATAATGCACTCCCCATCCCCATAGGGAGCCTCTGTAGTATAATGCACTCCTCATCCCCATAGGGAGCCTCTGTAGTATAATGCACTCCCCATCCCCATAGGCAGCCTCTGTAGTATAATGCACTCCCCAAAGGCAACCTCTGTAGCATAATGCACTCCCCATAGGCAGCCTCTGTAGTATAATGCACTCCCCATAGGGAGCCTCTGTAGTATAATGCACTCTCCATCCCCATAGGGAGCCTCTGTAGTATAATGCACTCCTCATCCCCATAGGGAGCCTCTGTAGTATAATGCACTCCCCATCCCCATAGGGAGCCTCTGTAGTATAATGCACTCCCCATAGGGAGTCTCTGTAGTATAATGCACTCCCCATCCCCATAGGGAGCCTCTGTAGTATAATTTACTCCCCATAGGGAGTCTCTGTAGTATAATGCACTCCCCATCCCCATAGGGAGCCTCTGTAGTATAATGCACTCCCCATAGGGAGCCTCTGTAGTATAATGCACTCCCCATAGGGAGCCTCTGTAGTATAATGCACTCCCCATCCCCATAGGGAGCCTCTGTAGTATAATGCACTCCCCATAGGCAGCCTCTGTAGTATAATGTACCCCCCATCCCCATAGGGAGCCTCTGTAGTATAATGCACTCCCCATCCCCATAGGCAGCCTCTGTAGTATAATGCAGCCCCATATGGAGCCTCTGTAGTATAATGCACTCCCCATTTGGAGCCTCTTTAGTACAATGTACCCCCTTTACAAAAATAATAAATCCAGTACTCACCTCTCTTCCTCCTGACTCCTGAGCTGCTCACTGCTCTCCCTCTCATCTGACAGCGGGCGCCGGGCAGTGACATCATCGTGCCCGCTGTCAGACGCTGAGAGGAGGATTATGGGAGAGAAGGAGCACTCGCTCCTTCTCTCACAATTCGGTCAGCTGTATCGGCTGGATGCTGATACAGCTGACCCTCTGATGACGGGCGGGGGACCCACTGCTGGCACAGGGCCCCCCACCGCCTGCACAGGCCCCATAGCGGCCATGCGGCAGAGCAGGGAGATCGATTCTCCCTGCTCTGCCGCAGTGTAACTGTATGGGTGCGCTGTGCACGCCGATACAGTTACAGTAGCGTAGCTCCAGGTGGGCCCCCTCAGAGCGCGGGGCTCGGGGCCACTGCCCCCTATGCCCCCTGGTAGCTACGCTACTGGGTCAAAGGAACTGGCCAAGGAGCTCAGAGACAGAATTGTGGCAAGGCACACATCTGGCCAAGGTTACAAAAGAATTTCTTACAAAAGAATTTGCTTACTGTACATAGAAATACAATAATTGTGTTTCATCTATGAAAAAAACAGCATCCTGGCAAATACAAGATCTGTTTACATGATTACTGGGACTCAGAGGCGTCCCATCTCTCTAGATGGTAAAATTGTGTCCTAGAAAATATTAATGCCCCATACAGTACTGTAGAAAATAGTGCCCACATCTTGTCCCCTAGAAAGTAATAGTGCCCTGAATTTGACTATTTGACAGACATAATACTCTGAGTGCAATTAACAATTACAGTATACTTCTTAAGTGCTCACTTAACATTTAATAATTTCCCAAGAATCCATCCATATATAGATGCCCTCTACACAACATGATGCCCACCATAGCTCCCACATACACAGTCTGATGGCCACTATTAGCCCCCTTACTATGTATGATGGCCCTTAGTATTCTCCCACATTGTATGATGACCCACAATATACCCTCACACACTGTATCATGACCATCAGTATCCCCCCACACACACTGTATGATGCCCCCATTGTCTCCCCGACACTATATAGTGGCTCTGAGTTTCCCCCCTTTCACCACACTGTCTGGTGGCCCCCAGTAGCCTCCTCTACAATGTATTATGGCTCTCAGTTGTCTCCCCCCCCACTGTATGATGACCCCTCATAGTCTCCCCCACACTGTATGATGGCCCTCAGTAGTCCCCACATTGTATGATGGCCCTCAGTAGTCCACCCACACTGTATGGTGACCCCTAGTATTCCCCCTTCGACTACACTGTATGGTGTCCCCCAGTATCCTCCCCACTGTGTGATGGCCTTTAGTATCCACCCACACTTAGTGTATCATGGCCTCCAGCATTCCCCCCATACACCCACTGTATCATGGCCCACATTATCCCCCCACACTGTATGATTACCCCCAGTATTCCCCACCCTTCACCACACTGTATGGTGTCACCCAGTATTCACCCTCCTCCCTCACTGTATGGTCGTCTCCAGCATTCCCCTCTCCCCATGCTATATGGTGGCCTCCAGTATTTCCCCCACATGCACACTGTATGATGGCCCCCTGTATTCCTCCCCAAACACACACTCTATGCTGGTCCCCAGTCCTTCTCCCACACACACACACACACACAAACTGTATGGTGGCCCCCTAGTATTACCCCCATTAACACTATTAAAATAGAAAAAAATTAAGAGAGCATTTTATACTTACCTAACCATGGATCCTGAGGAGTCCGCTGGCAGTCAGGACAAAGGACCAAGACGGTGATGTTATCGCGCGGGGGCATGCAGACTACAGAACAGAGAGCAGTAATGCAGGTACATTGTGTCTCCTTGCTCCACTACAGACTTTAACTGTAGCTCCTTTGAATTTGATACATCTGTAACCATTATGGCATCTACTATATAATCGTCTAATTCTGTCTGTAACGGAAATCCCGCATCGCTGATTGGTCCGCGTCCGGCTGGACGTGACCAATCAGCGACAGGCGCAGTCCGGCCGCGAATTGGCGCAGGATTTGAACCACGCACGCCACTGCTATCGTCGGGAGATCAGCGGCGCTATCTCCCGACGGTAGCCGCGGGTCATCTCCTGCTGCATGGAGGTCAGCGGCGACGCAGCCGGGAGATTACCGGCTGCTCGCAGCGGAAGTACCCCGACCGGCGGCCTCCACGTAAACCCCAGCAGCAGCCTCCACGTACACCCCCAGCAGCAGCAGCCTCTATATACCCCAGCAGCAGCAGCAGCCTCCACATATACCCCAGCAGCAGCCTCACGTACACCCCAGCAGCAGCCTCTATATACAACCCAGCAGCCTCTATATACACCCCAGCAGCAGCAGCCTCTATAAACACCCCAGCAGCGGCCTCTATATACACCCCAGCAGCCTCTATATACACCCCAGTAGCCTCTATATACACCCAGCAGCCTCTGTATACACCCCAGCAGCAGCAGCTGATGATCTGTTTAATAATTTCGTTCAGTTGTATTAAGTTCTATGAGAAATAACATTTAATGATAATGTATATATTTTACCCGGAAAATCCTGTGTATTCATTGCATTATTCTTAAATCTTCATAAATAAACTACATACATATTCTAGAATACCCGATGCGTTAGAATCGGGCCACCATCTAGTTACACATTTTACAACACTGCTGGAGGATACCAGACTGCATTTACTTACCTGTTACTTTAGTAAAAACAGGAAATGTTGAAATAAACAATAATTGTATGCTCACTAGGTGCTAAAGAATAATTTATAAGTGAGATAATACTACAACAAATCCTGAATTATGGATGGCAGACCATCCGGGTAACATAAAAAAAAAAAAAAAAAAAAAAAGGTACACAGGATGTGGATGATGGAGGAGAAAAACCGGGCTGGTGAACAAGTAATACAGAATACAATGCCAGGCAATATCGTATAATAACAGATCTTTAGTAATCAAATATGCACAGACATACAAAAAAATATAAAATAATATATAAAAAAATTATACCACAAAAAGGAGCAGAAAAAAACCACAAATACAGATAACCAAATAATGTATGGCTCAATATAAATAACCAGGTAACTATAGATAACAGATCAGATAATTAAAAAGAGATCAAAAACCGCAAAAAATCATGCGGATGTTCCCATTATGCCAAGTATAGACAATGCAGTGTGACCAATAGACATACTAGCATTATGAAAAAGGTGCTAAATGTGAGAAGAGAAGACAAGGTGAGCGCTACCACCAGTCTTGTCTCATGCCAACTGTTAAGCATCCTGAAACCATTCATGTGTGGGGTTGCTTCTCAGCCAAGGGAATCGGCTCTCTCACAGTCTTGCCTAAAAACACAGCCATGAATAAAGAATGGTACCAGAATGTCCTCCAAGAGCAACTTCTCCCAACCCTCCAAGAGCAGTTTGGCGATCAACAATGTCTTTTCCAGCATGATGGAGCACCTTGCCATAAAGCAAAGGTGATAACTAAATGGCTTAGGGAACAAAACATAGAGATTTTGGGTCCATGGCCTGGAAACTCCCCAGATCTTAATCCCATTGAGAACTTGTGCTCAATCATCAAGAGACGGGTGGACAAACAAAAACCTAAAAATTCTGACAAAATGAAAGCATTGATTGTGCAAGAATGGACTGCTATCAGTCAGGATTTGGTCCAGAAGTTGATTGAGAGCATGCCAGGGAGAATTGCAGAGGTCCTGAAGAAGAAGGGTCAACACTGCAAATATTGACTTGCTGCATTAACTCATTCTAACTGTCAATATAAGCTTTTGTTACTCATATGTTTCCAATTATTATATTTCTGTCTGTGATAAAAACATCTGTCAAACACACATAAAAACCAGAGGGCAGCAGATCATGTGAAAATATAATATTTGTGTCATTCTCAAAACTTTTGGCCATGACTGTACCCTGCTGTCTTGGTACTTGTTGAGCAGCACCATCACCTCCTGTCCATGCTGCCCACCCAGCCCAATAGCTTAGAGAATCAACCTCACAAGATGAACTCATAATGGGAGTGCTGAATTTCAGTGCTCATTTGTTTTGTTCTTCATGGAGATAAGTCACAGCCACAACACAAGTGTTGGGTAGTGGCTTATTCCCCTCTCCCCATAGACATCAATTGCATGTTCGGTTTGGCCAGAAGAGAGAGCACTAGGAATAGCAGTTAACCAAATAATTGTTTGGAAGACAGCTATTGAGAGTGTATGGGCACTTTTACAGTCATGCAATACAAGGTCACTAAAATACATTGGGAAATTACTTACAGCCTGTCAAACAGATACAGTAATTACTCATTCCTTAACCTAAGGGCATAAGTCTATCAGACTCTCTAGTATTACAACCATTAGGAATTGATTTAGCTATTTGTCTTCAGTGAAAACTGAAACCTCTTTTCTAAATTGCTTTCAGCCTTAGAAAATTTCCCAAATGAATGAGACTGAAAAATGTATCTACGCTGTAAGAAAACTGAGTGTAATATGGCATGCTGAAAATAATGATTGGTAGAGGAGACAGCTGTATCAATCTGCCAGTACTAGAAGAGTTACAGCTCAAGTTAAAAGGTTATTCCCAGAATCAAAAGTTATAGCCCATCCAAATGATAGGAGACAACTTACTGTGTGCTGGGGGTACAATCTCTTTCTAGCAATCAAGGGAAAGGTCCTTAAATTTCTCAACGTCTGTTCCACTCATTGTCTATGGAACTGCCGGAGAAAGTATTGTGGATTTGTATTTGTATTTTATATTTTACATTTTCTTGACCTGTCAAAAAGTCCCAGGATGGGTTGAAACGTTATTATTTTTGTGGCTTATTGTTCTGACTCACCTTACTTTAATGTACATACACTACTGAATAAAATTATTCTGAAAATAATCATCTTGCAAAATTGATTATTGAGAGTGCGGTAGACGTTGCTTCTCAGCTATTTATCATAGACATTAAATGAAGAGAACCATTCTCAGTTCTGCTGCAATGTATGGTGAGACAGTGGGACTCCAAGTGGTTCAATGTCTATGGGAATCTTAACTCGCGAATGAGTCATTAAAATTATCTTAACTCTGAATTTGACAACACCGTCACATAAACACATTTTACTTTAAATGGGCTGTACAGAATTAGGAAACATGACTGTTTCTAGTTACACTGTGACCCCGTCCATGGTTTGTGCATAGAGTTGCAGCTCAGCTGCACTGATGGGGCTCAGCTGTAATATCACTTAACGCTTGTCACTGTATTGGAAGAAAGCAGCCATTCTTTTATAATTTTGGATAGCCCTTTAAAATAAAGCCAAATCATGAGCAATGACTCAAGGTGACAACAGCAAAAAAACATTGCTTATTCTGTATATTAGTGTAAGTAGGAAACATATCTACAGCTGATTGTGTCTGGGGAAAAATGAACTGGACAATAAAATCCAATCCACTTTATTTCTCCATACAAATTGTGCATAATGAGATCATGATAGGTCAAAATTTCTGTAGACACCTCTCCAATCAGACATTGATGAACCATGTACTGAAAACCTCAAGCATGCCTGTAGATCCCAACAAAATTGGCAGAAAGCACTAGTTGGTTTTCTTAATTAAATGATAATATCTTAATTGGTGCTTATTACTGACAATTCATTTTTATATATTATAGGGCTGCAAAATGCTGCAGATCGGTAGGTGTCTGGTACATGAGACCCCTGCTAATTGCTCAAAACAAACACGGTTCTGAAGTGCACAGCTCCTGCATAAGCCAACATATGGGCTCAGCAGAAACTCTGTGAATCCATACACAGCTCTGTTAGAATGGGGTTTGGATTAATACATTTACTAATGAGCCTGTACACCGCATTTTGTGCATGGCAGGAACTGTCCCGTCATAACGAAGTTTTGAGAGATCGGCAGCACTTTAAGCACTCGGCAGCTCATAAAATATGTTAAAAAAAAAACTTTGGGGAAATTATAAGCAATTTTTCAGCTGATTATGGAAATTAGATTTTAAATCTAACATCTCGTGATATGTGTTTGATGTTATCCCTGTGTGTTCTGGTGTGGAATACTGAGAATTGTATAGGTTCTAAAATCTCTTGTTATACAGGTATAATGTCTAACGTACGGATACATCGTGGGAGGTTGCCTTATCGTGACAGGTGGGCTTTTTGATCAAAATCAGAGCTAAAAATGTCAAGTTTATAAGCATAGTGAACATGGCAATAATGCATGTTTTTAATAAAGGGAAATATTACAATATATCTTAGCATCTTCAGGGTGCTGCGGCATCATTTTGCCCGTTTGCTTTTATGGTTTTGTATTTTACCTACCATTCCTTGTAAATATAGCACCTGGACACCGATTCAACACATAATTAACACAGATTCTATGGTAATTTCCAGTTTTTAAAAAATAATGTAATTTGCTAGGATAAAATACTATAAAGTAAGGGATCCCGCTGACCAAGCTCAAGCAAATCAACAAATATTGTGCACTACACATTTTGCTTTTTCTTGCCTCCCGTTGTTTTAGAAATATTACGCCCAATTGTAGCACACTATTAGCACTGTATACATAAAAAAAACAGTGTAGACAATAACTGTTATTTGCATCTGTAAGATTTTATTTGCGTCTCTAGGGTTTAGACATAGTAACAGTGTATAACGTGGCACAGTTATCATAACACTTTACTAAGAAGCCATTAAACATTGTCCCCATGCTAAAAATTCACTTGTAATCAGGTATATTCTCAGTTTCACCTCAGCGGAGTTGCCTGGCACTTCATATCAGAGAAATTATTACTCTATTCATGCAGTAGTGCAAGCTATCAGAAAACAATTGAAAGAATTTTAACACCTTGTATTTCATCCTTTGATGGATTTTAAAGATTTTGAAATTTGCTGATAAATCTGACAAGCCCCTTCTGCACTAAGAAACATAAGTTTGAAGGTTTCATGATGGAAAAACACATATCATATTAAAATGAGTTAAAGGAAAAGAAAAGCTTATCTTATAAGCTTCATGGTTTCTTAAAGATTCATAAGATGAGTCCATGGTTAACCAGTAAAGTCACACTACCAAATAATGAAGCCTATTGGCAAATTGTGCATGTGACACTCTTTTAATGATACAACATTATGGGATACAATTGTACTCCAAATCAGAGGTCTGCCCATATCATGGTTTACCCATAGCCATTCTATATTGCATACTTCTAATGAAACCAGAGCCAACCTACCAGCAATCATAGTCAGCCATTTAGAAGTGTTGTATGACAACTCTTCCTCCAATAAAATAGTTTTCTCTCCAGCATGTGACTTGGTATTTATTACAGATTGAGAGGTCGTAATCCATACATACATTTTAAACACCAACATTCCCTGCAGTAAACATTAGGTTAGCGTTGGGCTAATTAAAAACAATTGTGCTTGTTACTATTCTCGGCACAAGTTGCCTGGTGAACTCAAGCGATATCATAACCCAAAACCTTTTAAGACCAACTGTTTAGTAAGCTTTGTATCCAGATAACATGTACCTTGCAGTTTGTCACAACTTTCAGCTGGCAATCAACTCTATAAACGTCTACCTACATTTATTTCTCAGCTAAAGGGTATGCCACACTAAACGAGATCGCTAACGAGATCGCTAAAACGTCACTATTTAGCGATCTCGTTAGCGACCTCGTTGTGTGTGGCATGTAGCAACGATGTGGCCCCTGCTGTGATGTCGCTGATCGTTCACTAGCGTTCTGGACCGTTTTTTGATCGTTGGTGTCCCGCTGGTGAGCCTATATCGCTGTTTTTGGCACCTTTTGCGAACGACGAGCGACCTCGTTTGTGACGCATATAACAGCGGCGCAGGCGGAACTAGGGTTTTTAGCGTCACGGAGTGGATTGCAATATCTGTAAGTTCTCTTTTGCGTCACAGAGAGGATCGCAGAAGTTGCAAGCAGGCTAGCAGGACGCATAGAGCAGGAGTGATTGCTGGAAATTCCTAGGAATCAGAAGCGCTCAGTACATGCTAATGACATCCTAACGACCGCCAAAGTCGTTAAAGAGATCGCTGACCGCTGATGAGTCATTTATGAGATCTGTTTGGCAGCTACTAGCGACCTAAAAGAGATCACACCAACGATCTCATTAGCTTGCGTCGTTATCGTGATCGCTAACGAGATCGCTAAGTGTGGCAGTACCTTTAGACCTGCTGCTAACCATCCATCTGCTGTAAGCATAAGGAACCCTGCTCTGGAGCTGTTCACACTACAAACTGTGACGCTTCCCACGGCTGCGGGGCGTTGAGACATGGCATAGCTTGCCTAACTAGCCAATGCTCCCACGCCGCCAGTCCACGACGACGTGAGGCATGAGTCCCAGATGGTAAGAGAATGTGGACCCACTGGACCACGGAGGGAGACCCGGGCCTGCCCGGACTAGGGAAGGGCAGCGACCGGATCTGTGGCAGCTGAGCATGTGGTCAAGATGGCGACCTGCAGGACTAGACAACACCGCACAACTTCAGGTAAGAAGAAACATAAAGTTTACTTAAAGAAACACAGTACATAAACAGAACATAAGACCGGGCTCCCGATTCCGCACATCAGAGAAGGGTACACGACTCAGGATCACAGACGAGTGCAGGAGGACATCACGGGTAGATGCAGTCCAGGGTTATCTGGCACGGGCATACTTGGGCGGCCTCTCTCTCAGGCCTCAGGCGTAGCACAGGCTCAGCAGGAGAACATCAGACACCGACCTCAGACAGACTTCAGACGATGGAGGGGTCATCACGGGTAGATGCAGTCCAAGATCATCTGGCACGGGCATACTAGTATGGCCTCACTCTCAGGCCTCAGGCGTAGCACAGGCTCAGCAGGAGAACATCAGACACCGGCCCAGGACGAACGTCAGACGATGGCGGGGTCATCACGGGTTGATGAAGTCCAGGGTCATCTGGCACAGGCATACTAGGACGGCCTCTCTCTCAGGCCTCAGGCGTAGCACAGGCTCAGCAGGAGAACATCAGACACTGACCCAGGACAGACGTCATCACAGGGTAGACCAAGGAGGAACCGGCAGGACATCGGAACATCAGGAACACGGACTGGATCTCAGGGACACAGGAACACGGACAGGACATCAGGAACACGGATTGGATCTCAGGGAGTCAGGAACACGGACAGGAACACGGATTGGATCTCAGGGAGTCAGGAACACAGACAGTAACATGGATTGGATCTCAGGGAGTGGGGAACACAGACAGGAACATGGATTGGATCTCAGGGAGTCAGGAACACGGACTGGAACACAGGCATCGGACTCCGGACATCTGGCACCGATCGGCAGGCTCCAGACATCAGGCAGAGATGGATAGGATCCGGACATCTGGAAGTGGTCATCGGACATCGGATATCAGGCAGTGGTCATCAGGGAGGACACGGTCCTCGGACTCCGGACATCTAGTATCGATCTGAAAAGGAACCCCAGCGGTCTGGTGCAAGCCCCGCCAGGCTCAACGGGAGCTGGCCGGGAATTGCACAGAAGCTGAGCACAGAGTAACGGAAACTCAGCACACACCGGACTCCTCCTTCCAAGATGAACTCAGGTTATATAGCAAGGATTCACAGTCACTGGCACAGGGTTCAGGACACAGCAGGATTTCAGGAACATAACACAGAGGACACAGTTCAGACAGTCAGGTACAGGATGCGATCCAGGATCAGGGGTTCAGGTAATTAGACACAGCAGGAACAGGCCTGGATATACAGCCTCCAGGAACGGCGATCTGGGTAATCAGCCCCCAGCATAGGCGGAAACACAAGACACAGTTCAGACATTCAGGTACCGGGTTAGATCCAGGATCAGGGATTCAGGAAACAAGATACAACAGGAACAGGCCTGGATATACAGCCTCCAGGAACGGCGATCTGGGTAATTAGCCCCCAGCATAGGCGGAAATACAGAACACAGTTCAGACATTCAGGTACCGGGTTAGATCCAGGATCAGGGAACAAGACACAGCAGGAACAGGGAATCAGCTCTGGAGAATCAGCTCTGATTGAACTCAGAGCAGGAGCAGAACACACAACCACATACGGCTAGGTTCAGGAATTCAATGTGGATTCAATGCGAAGCTCTGGCAACGCCCATAAGGGCTGGGGAACTTTATATATGAACTGCTTCACAGCGATAGGCTGGAGCAGTAATTCTAGTACACACCCAATCCTCATAAAAGCAGGACAGGTGTGGGCCGCGCCCCCTATGCAGAGCCAGACAACTCATTACAGAGGAACAACTGACAGTGGCTGCTGCCACACACGTAGTAAATCATGCACCATTGCAGAGGACTTTGCAACCTACGGATGGTCTTCACAGCAGGCGAGGCGCCTGACAGAAACTGCTGCCACACACGTAGTAAGTCATGCATCACTGCAGAGGACTTTGCAAGCTACGGATGGCTTTTACAGCAGGTCAGGGACCGCACATGCGGGTGGTCATGCAACGCAGCGGAGACACTCACGCAAGTACGGCCACGCAGCAGAGCTGGGAACTGAGCAGCATCCATACAGGTAACAGACAACAGTATCCCAGCTGGTTAGGGGGAAAGGAGCAAAAGGGTTAATGCAAAAGACATGCAGAGTAACGCTGGAAAACAAAGTACAGACAATACCAGCGTTACACAAACACTGATGCAATTCCTGGACTGACTAGTCATTTTCAGTTCCTGTGCATGTGTACACTTCTGGCTCTGTGTCTCCTGGTCTTTCCTGCTCCACTTGTCTGCCGGCTGTCTTGGTCTTTGGTGTTCCACATGCCATCCGGAAAGTCCTGCACGCTGTGCCATCACCTTTGGTCAGTGTTGTTTGTTCAGATCTACAACATAGAGAATCCACCTCATAAGGTAAACCCATAGCAGTTTGAGCTTCCATCCTTGTCTCTGATGACCACCACCACCTACCCAGCGAGAATGACATTTTCCTGCGCCGACACCAAGTTCTACACTTTCAACTGTCTACCCAAACATGTTGGTTCTGGAAACTTAAAAGTCATATTAAATAGTATTTCTGCTAATGCCACCATGGTTTTACCGCACCATTGATGGGGGAACCATAACCAACTTTCTGTACCCCACATACATTGTTCCTAATGGGAATTATGTGAATGCCATTAGGATGTGAAAAATGATAAAAAGATCAATAAAGTGTTCAGAAAAAAATTCCAAAAAATGTTTGGATCGTGAACACGCTGTTGGTGCAAGTCATGTGAAATCTCTGTGCTCGAATACATATTGTTCTGTAAAACAGCACGCCCAATAAGATATAACCACACTTCATCAGACGTGCTATATCGTAGTGGGCTCAAACAGTCGTCTACGATCATAACACAAGACAAATCAAATACAACACACGGTTCTCTTCATCCTCTTTCTTAAACTCTTGGACAACTGACACTCGGTATGACTTCAGGTTCAGTAATTTCAGTACATGTTCACATATTGTTCGACCTATGTATACCTGCTGGAAAAATTTCACATTGATTTTCTGGGCTTCTCAAAATCCTCTTTATGATGTCTGCAATATTAATGGATTTCTGTAAATGAGCCTGTGTGTAAGTATGCCTCCATCATGGAGTACCAGGGAAAGTGTGGGATGGTGGAATGGGAAAAGTGATGATCACAGAGTTATTGCATGATGATGATGGATCGCAGGTGACGTCACGAATTTATCTACACACAGACTATTCCTTATCAACTCCTATTTTAAATGGATCGCCCGCCAGGGCAGTGGGATACTCGGTACCAGGCCGGTGTCTTAAAGGGATGTGTCACGGCAGCAGTGACCCAGTCCGTAGCCCTGAGCGTCCATGTAAAATAGGAGTTGATAAGGAATAGTCTGTGTAAAGATAAATTCGTGACGCCACCTGTGGTATCTGGTCAGAGGTGACCAGCTGTCACGCTGTCTAATGATATGTATACAATGTCAGTAAACTATTAATACAGGAACAACACTCTATACAACAACTAGTATAGCAACATCAGCATGTAAGTATAGAATAGATTTACCTGACACGATATCTGCTGAACTCAGGGTTAATCTTGAGGACTTGATGAGCTGAAACAGGAAAGAGGTGGACCGGGATCTAACCTGACCCTAAACTGGGGTCCTAACTAATCCCTCACCTTGGAGGTACTGATAATGGTTCAGAGGTCCAAGTCTCCAACCTAACCCTGTCTCCTATCAGACCCTGAACCCTGTAATCAGTCCTAAGAAGGATCCTGACTACCACCAAAGGGATATGGGCTGATCTCAGCTAAATACACAGATTAGACATATAAGACAGACAGGATAACACTCGCTTGCATACACACTCAAACACCAAAGGAACATAAATGGTCTGGGAAATAAACTCTAACCAAGTTGAGCTTAGAACAACTAAGGAGCTCACAACTAAAGTCTATACAGATTCATTCCTATCTGTGGTCTGCATGAAGGTTTCACTGGCAACTCCCCAAGCAGACAACCAGGAATTTAAAGGAAACCAATCAACAAATAATCAATTGCAGCCGGGAGAAACTGCACCCAGTCCCAGAACCGAGCACAGACAGAATTAACTCCCTAGCTGCCAAACACAAAGAAACAGCAGCTCAGCTGTGAGAAGTCAAAATGTGCAACCGCGACGATCTTCGTGGCAATGCACACATGACAGTACCCCCCCTTCTACGAGGGACCTCCGGACCCTCAGGGCCAGGCCTGCCCGGGTGAGTTCTGTGGAAGGTCCGAACCAAACGATCTGCGTTAACATCAGACGCAGGGACCCACGTCCTCTCCTCTGGACCATACCCCTTCCAATGCACCAAGTACTGAAGGGACCGGCGATTCAGACGTGAGTCAATGATCTTTGATACTTGAAATTCCAAGTTACCATTGACCAACACAGGAGGAGGAGGTAGAGGTGACGGTATGACTGGTGCCACATACCTTTTAAGTAATGACTTGTGGAACACATTATGAATTTTAAACGTAGGAGGGAGGTCCAGACGAAATGCCACAGGATTAATTATGGAACTGATCCTGTACGGCCCGATGAATCTGGGACCCAGTTTCCAGGAGGGCACTTTAAGTTTTATATTCCTGGTAGACAACCATACCAGATCGTTCACATTCAGATCTGGACCAGAAACTCTCCTCCTATCAGCCATACGTTTGTAACGGTTCCCCATCGCACTCAGATTATTCAATACACCTCTCCACACTGAAGCAAGTGACGACGAGAAACGCTCCTCCTCAGGAACCCCAGAAGGGCCCCCCCCATTGAAAGTACAAAACTGGGGATGGAAACCATATGCCCCAAAAAACGGGACTTACCAGTGGACTCGCTCCGCCTGTTGTTAAGAGCGAACTCTGCCAGAGGCAAGAAAGAAGACCAGTCCTCTCGGTTCTCTGAGACAAAACACCGGAGATATGTCTCTAAGCTCTGATTCAGACGCTCTGTCTGACCATTGGTCTGCGGATGAAAAGCCGAGGAAAATGACAATTGCATCCCCCGACGTAAACAAAATGCCCTCCAAAATTTGGACACAAACTGAGACCCCCTATCTGACACCACATCAGAAGGCAACCCATGAAGTCTAACGATCTCCCTAATGAACACCTGCGCCAGAGTTTTAGCATTAGGGAGTGCAGGAAGAGCAACGAAATGTGCCATCTTACTGAACCTGTCAACAACCACCAGTATGACAGTATTCCCTGACGACGGAGGAAGGTCCGTAATGAAGTCCATAGATAAATGAGTCCATGGACGCTCCGGAAGTTTCAAGGGTAAAAGGGTCCCAGACGGACGGGTATGAGGGTTTTAGAGCGAGCACACACCCCACATGACGCGACAAAAGTTATAACATCTTTATTAGCATTAGGCCACCAAAACCGGCGAGAAAGGAGATCTAAAGTAGCCTTACTCCCTGGATGTCCTGCTAGAGCAGAATTATGATGTGCCTCAATAACCTTTTGTCTCAACAGATTTGGGACAAACAGTCTCCCTGGAGGTCCTGCAGGGGCGTCCCCCTGAGCCTCTAACACCTCCTCCTCAAGCTCAGAAAATACAGCCGACACTACCACCCCCTCCTGAAGGATAGGACTCGGGTCATCCGTTTTCCCGGCCCCTGGGAAACTGCGAGACAAGGCATCAGCCTTTACATTCTTAGACCCCGGGCGATAAGTGACGACAAAATTAAACCTGGTAAAAAACAACGACCATCGAGCTTGTCTGGAATTCAGACGCTTAGCGGATTCCAAATACAACAGGTTCTTGTGATCAGTAATAACGGTAACCGGGTGGACTGCCCCTCCAAAAAGTGACGCCATTCTTCAAAAGCTAACTTAATGGCCAAAAGTTCCCTATTGCCGATATCATAATTCCTTTCGGTGGACGACAATTTCTTAGAAAAGAAAGCGCACGGATGCCATTTACCAGGGGACGGACCCTGGGACAATATAGCACCCACCCCTACGTCAGACGCATCCACCTCCACAATGAACGGCTGAGATGCATCTGGTTGGATGAGAACGGGTGCCGAAGCAAAACATTTCTTCAAAGAGGAAAAGGCTTGGCAAGCTTTGTCCGACCATTTAGAAAAATCCGTCCCTTTTCTTGTCATGTCAGTGAGAGGTTTGACGACAGATGAGAAATTACAAATAAATTTCCGGTAGTAGTTAGCAAACCCCAAAAAACGCTGCAGAGCCTTAAGATCCCCTGGCTGATCCCATTCAAGCACTGCTCTCACCTTTTCAGGGTCCATACGGAAACCGAGGCTGACACCAAAAAACCCAAAAACTGAAGTTCCTGTACGGCAAATACACACTTCTCCAGTTTGGCGTATAGTTTATTGTCTCGCAAGATCTGCAACACCTGTCTCACATGCTCCTGATGAGACACAAGATCTGGCGAGTAAATTAAAATGTCGTCCAAATATACAACCACAAACAGCCCCACAAGGTGACGAAAAATGTCATTAACAAAATGTTGGAATACTGCTGTTGCAGTAGTCAGACCAAAAGGCATGACGTAGGTTCTCATAATGTCCCTCCGGCGTGTTAAACGCCGTTTTCCACTCATCCCCCTCTTTTATCCTAATCAGATTATACGCCCCCCTGAGATCCAATTTAGAAAACCATTTGGCGCCAACAATTTGATTGAAGAGATCAGGAATAAGAGGGAGTGGATACGGATCTCGAACAGTAATCCGATTAAGTTCGCGGAAATCCAAGCAAGGGCGTAGGCCTCCATCTTTCTTCTTCACAAAGAAGAACCCCGCGGCTACTGGGGAAGATGAAGGTCTAATATGCCCTTTGGCCAGACTTTCAGAAATATAATCTTTCATAGCCTGCCTCTCAGGACCAGAAAGATTATACAACCTAGCTTTAGGCAACTTAGCGTCAGGAAGGAGATTAATAGAGCAGTCATACACGCGATGAGGAGGCAACTCCTGACACCCCTCCTCAGAGAAAACATCCCCAAAATCCTCCAAAAAAGGAGGCAATGTACTAGGCACGACCGCACTGATGACTGTGTTCATGCAGTTGCTTTTGCAAAACTCACCCCATTGGCTTATTTCTCTGGACTGCCAATTAATCACAGGGTTATGTTTAACCAACCAAGGAAGTCCCAACACAATGGGAGTAGGTAGACCCTCCAACACATAACAAGATAATTGTTCCCTATGTATTGCCCCTACCCGAAGGTCAATGTTATGAACCTCATGAACAAAGCTACCTTGGCCGAGAGGCCTGGCGTCAATGGAGAATATAGGGATCGGTTTGACCAATACACTCAGATGCATACCTTGAGCCTGAGCAAACTGAGCGTCAACCAGATTAGCCCCGGAACCACTATCAAGAAGAACAGACAATCTCTCCACTCTCGTACCAACTACCACCTCCACTGGTACAAGGAACTGAGAAGAACTGGCGGATGAAATACATACTCCCAGGTTGTCGTCCACCACACAACCTGGGATTAACAGTTTTCCGGCGACTTTTGGCTCAACAAGGCACGGGATGGACATTCTCCAACAAAATGTCCCTCTTTCCCGCAGAAAAAACATCTTCTAGTCCTGCGGCGTACCGCCAATCCCCTCCTACGAAATGATGTCCCTCCCAACTGCATAGGCTCATCCGAACAGACAAGGGGAACCTCAACATAAGGACTTTAGTGGTAGGTGGAGAAACAACAGGGAGTGGGGTTACCTCACCCCTCTCCCGAAGCCGTCTATCAGTACGGATAGCTAAGGCCATAGCAGCCTCCAGAGAAGGAGGAGACTCATACTGAGCCAAAACGTCTTTTAATTTATCAGAAAGCCCATGACAAAACTGGCTCCTAAGAGCTGGGTCATTCCACTGAGTATCTGTGGCCCATCTACGAAACTCAGAAGCAAATTCCTCTGCCGGACGATCTCCCTGCTGTATCTTACGTAATTTAGTCTCAGCAAGAGAGACCCGATCTGGGTCATCATATACCAATCCCAGGGCAGTAAAAAATTGATCTACAGACAGTAGAGCCGGGATTCCGGAGGAAGGGAAAATGCCCAGGATTGAGGGTCCCCTTGCAGAAGTGAGATAACAATTCCCACTCTCTGCTCCTCACTCCCTGATGATCGAGGCCGAAGCCGAAAATACAATTTACATGCCTCCCGGAAGGTGAAAAATTTGTCTCGCCCACCAGTGAACCTGTCCGGGAGAGCTACTTTAGGTTCAACTCTGATTTGCTCCAGGGGAGACAAAACTTTGGACTTAATGTCCGTCAGCTCCATGGATAATCCCTGCAACTGCAGAGCCAGCTGGGCTACTGGATCCATGGTAACTGGAGATAATTTTTATGGCCAGTGAAAATGT
Organism: Oophaga sylvatica; assembly: GCA_033576555.1. NCBI lineage: Eukaryota > Metazoa > Chordata > Amphibia > Anura > Dendrobatidae > Oophaga > Oophaga sylvatica. The sequence continues at coordinate 366,037,173 of JARQOD010000006.1, forward strand.
CACGCTGTCTAATGATATGTATACAATGTCAGTAAACTATTAATACAGGAACAACACTCTATACAACAACTAGTATAGCAACATCAGCATGTAAGTATAGAATAGATTTACCTGACACGATATCTGCTGAACTCAGGGTTAATCTTGAGGACTTGATGAGCTGAAACAGGAAAGAGGTGGACCGGGATCTAACCTGACCCTAAACTGGGGTCCTAACTAATCCCTCACCTTGGAGGTACTGATAATGGTTCAGAGGTCCAAGTCTCCAACCTAACCCTGTCTCCTATTAGACCCTGAACCCTGTAATCAGTCCTAAGAAGGATCCTGACTACCACCAAAGGGATATGGGCTGATCTCAGCTAAATACACAGATTAGACATATAAGACAGACAGGATAACACTCGCTTGCATACACACTCAAACACCAAAGGAACATAAATGGTCTGGGAAATAAACTCTAACCAAGTTGAGCTTAGAACAACTAAGGAGCTCACAACTAAAGTCCATACAGATTCATTCTTATCTGTGGTCTGCATGAAGGTTTCACTGGCAACTCCCCAAGCAGACAACCAGGAATTTAAAGGAAACCAATCAACAAATAATCAATTGCAGCCGGGAGAAACTGCACCCAGTCCCAGAACCGAGCACAGACAGAATTAACTCCCTAGCTGCCAAACACAAAGAAACAGCAGCTCAGCTGTGAGAAGTCAAAATGTGCAACCGCGACGATCTTCGTGGCAATGCACACATGACACCAGCGCTGCAGTGCAGATCCACTGGGACTGGTGGTGTAATGCAGCAGAGTTAGAATAGCTCTCCACAGGCAGAGCTTGCTGTCCCAGGGCTGAGGTATGTTGTAGAGGATGATGGTGTTGGCAGAAGTAGCAGTGTGGAGTGGGTGCCGCAGGAAGAACTTGAGAGAACACAGTCAGGTGCAGTTTCCAAAGCTTTACTCACAGTTCTGGTGCGCACAGATGCCCGCTTGGTGCCACGTCCTCCAGGTGAGGGATCCAGCCAACTTCCAGGCAGATGGAGAACACCTTTCCAGAACTCCCTGTTAGTATGTGCCTTCCCTGGCGGTCTCACTGTGCTGATTTCCACTCCTCTTCCTTCCCAGCACCACACAATCAGTGTCCCAGATCAGCGGCTGCGAATCCTGTCGGATAACACTACAAAGCGTTTCCTTGATTCTATATAGCTACCTTTCCGGAGAAGATAATTAAAGTTGTCACAGCTGTCGGCTTGCTAGCTGACGCCTGTTGTACGCTCCACTAGTCTAGGAGCCGAGACCCTTCTGCGACCTGGATTCTCCCAGCTGACGTTCCATATATAATGGGCCCCATATGATGCACCAGTATATCACGGGCCCCATATATATGATGCTTCAGTGCATGATGGGCCCCATATAATGCTTCATATATAATGGACCTATATATGATGCTCCAGTATATTATGGGCCCCATATAATGCTCCATATATAATGGGCCCCATATATGATACTCCAGTGTATGATAGGCCCCATGTAATGCTCCATATATGATGCTCCAGTTTATGATGGACTCCATATGATGGTCTCCATATATTGCGCCAAACATAAAAAAAAATTAAAAATGAAATACTCACCTCTCCTCACTGGCCGCTGCTCTGCTTGGGGCACCGACCCCCTTTACTGGCACAGGCACCGGGCCCCATAGCATGCTGGTGTCCCCGATTGTGAGTGGACCCCCCTGCCTGGTCAGGGCCCCGGCACTTGCCCGGGTGCGCCTGGTGCTGACGCCGGCCCTGGGTGGACATACAACTGATGCAACTTGTGCAGCAGCACAGGGGCCCAAGAGGTAAGGGGACCCATTTCCACCTCAAAAACAGGTGGAATTGTGCTTTATAATGAGGTATTATACTGCATAGAGCCCATATACTGCACAGGGGCCTTTTCTATCTGTGTCTGCTTCTGTCGATTAAGCTTTATCCTGAACAAACCCACAAGGAAACAGAGGTATCTTACTCATGGCCCACCCTGTACAAATGTAAAAGTCCTTTTTAATCAGAAATGCAACTTCTCCAAGTTCCAGCAATCAGTTGTTATATGGAAGCCTTATTTGGCCATAAACCCTGAAGAAATCATTTTACGGACTGGCTATCTATCCATTCAATGCCTGGATGGACTGGGTACACCAACACTGGAGGTGCTCTTACAAGTGCACCAAAGAGAACCCCTTTAATTTCTTCTGATATGTGTTCCATAAAGCAGTGGTCCCCAACCTTTTTTGCACCAGGGACCGGCTTCAAGCAAGACCAATCTTCCATGGCCCGGCAGGGCGGGGATGGAGGTGTGGCAGGGGTGGGGCTTTGGTCATAAGGGGGCGGGGCTATGGACGGGGTTGTAGTTTAGTAGTAGGGCGTTCTTATCTTATATACAAGGCTCTGCTCCCACTCTCTTATACATGGCTCCGCTCCCACCCTATATACATGGCTCCTCTCCCACCCTATATACAAGGCTCTGCTCCCACCCTATATACATGGCTCCGCTCCCACCCTATATACATGGCTCCGCTCCCACCCTATATACAAGGCTCTGCTCCCACCCTATATACATGGCTCCTCTCCCACCCTATATACAAGGCTCTGCTCCCACCCTCTTATACATTGCTCTGCACCCTCCTGTATACAAGACTCCGCTCCCACCCTCTTATACATGGCTCCGCTCCCACTATGGCTCTTCTCCCACCCTCGTATACATGGCTCTGCACCCTCCCTGTATACAAGGCTCCTCTCCCACCCTATATACATGGCTCCTCTCCCACCCTATATACATGGCTCCGCTCCCACTATGGCTCCGCTCCCACCCTATATACATGGCTCCATTCCCACCCTATATATATGGCTCCGCTCCCACCCTATATACATGGCTCCTCTCAAACCCTATATACATGGCTCCTCTCCCACCCTGTATACATGGCTCCTCTCCCACCCTATATACATGGCTCCGCTCCCACCCTATATACATGGCTCTGCTCCCACCCTATATACATGGCTCTGCTCCCACCCTGTATACATGGCTCCTCTCCCACCCTCTTATACATGGCTCCTCTCCCTCCCTGTATACATGGCTCCTCTCCCACCCTATATACATGGCTCCGCTCCCACCCTGTATACAAGGCTCCGCTCCCACTATGGCTCCGCACCCTCCCTTGTATACAAGGCTCCTCTCCCATCCTCTCCTGGGCTCCCCGTTATCCCTGTCATACTTACCCTCCTCGCTCCGTCGCTGAACTTCCCAGCATCCCTGTCGGCGCCGGCAGCTTCCTCCTTTGCGGTGCGGTCACGTAGTACCGCTCATTAAGGGCATGAATATGGATGCCACGCCTATGGGAGTGGCATCGCGTCCATATTCATGCCTTAATAAGCGGTACTACGTCACCGCTCAGCGCTGGATGAAGCTGCCACGGCCGGGACAGGGATCGCAGCGGCGGAAGGTGAGTATCGATGATGGAGCCGGCGACTGTAGCTGTCGCTACAGCCGCCGACTCTATGTGTGTCCAGCGTTCTGTGCCGTGGCTCCGCGGCCCGGCAGCAGAACTGCTACGGCCCGGTGGTGGGCCGCGGACCGGCGGTTGGGGACCCCTGCCATAAAGGATGTGCATGGTGTAAATCTTGTAATATACATAGGATGGAAATTTTTTTATTGTAGCTCCATCTACTAGTAAAATCAATGCGACTTAGGACCAAAACATGTTAAATTAAAATTAGATCTACATTGCAGGGCTTTAACTTGGCTTCGTGGGTCCTCTGCCTCAGCAAACGCTAAATATAACAGATTAAAACAAATCTAATATATACTTACCTTTTAATGTCTTCACATCCTGTTCCGTCCAGATGTGTCCGGATCCCAGAATTCCAAGCGGCGGAAGTCCACCGACCGCCATATTGGGACACCCAAGTGATGGGTGTCTCAATATGGAAACTGCTGGTGGTACCAGCCTCATGCGCGGTACCACCAGCGGAACACCGTCGCACCACACACACACACACACACTGTAAATGCCATACGCATCATGCAAACACACACTGTATATGCCGTATGCACCACACGCACACACAGTATACGCTGTACGCACCACACACACTGTATACGCCGTACACACCACACACACACACTGTATATGCCGTACGCACCACACACACACACACTGTATGCGCTGTATGCACCACACACACACACTGTATACGCCATACCCACCCCACACACACACACTGTATATGCCGTACGCACCACACACACATTGTATACGCCGTACGCACCACACACACACATACACACACACACAGTATACGCCGTACGCACGACACACACACTGTATACGCCGTACGCACCACCACACACACAAACTCTGTATACGCCGTACGCACCACACACACACACACACACTGTATATGCCGTACGCACCACACACACACACACTGTATACGCCATATGCAGCCTCTTTCACGGTACCACCAGCGGAACATCGTCGAGAACACGCCGCCGCCGGGATCAGCCGAATGATTCACTGACCGCCGCCATCTTTATACAGGAGGAGTGCATGCGCAGTTTTAAAGAGAGAGTGGATAGGTGGGTGAACACATGGGGGGGAGAAATTCTCAATGCTGCAAAGCCTGCCCCCATAGTGACATTACCGCCCTCCCGATGCAATAACATCGGGCCTCCATCTAGTAATTTGAATAATTATACGATCTATAAACAGTATTTTTAGCTTGAAGATGCATTTGACAATTATATTATGCTTTACATAATATTTCAGCCTATACATTTTAAACTTATTACATTAAAATAAGAGGACAAAAGGAAGCAAAAAACATTCTTGAAGAGAAAAATATAAAAAATACTAAATCATTCTGTTGTGAAAGCATTATATGCAACCAATGAAACCATCTGCACGGGTAAGCAGAAAGTAAGTTATCCCAAGCACTCCCATCATGAAACAGGAATTAAAATATCTCCAATATTAAGCCAAATTTCAGGATGAGCAGCATGGACCAGAGTTTATGGTTCAGCAGAGTGGGTTTTAATTGAAGATATGCAGATAAGCAAAGACCAGGACAGTAGGGTTTGCAGGACAGTAAACAAGAGGGGCAGGTAGCATGAATGAAATTGAGTCAGATGTTGGATACACATGTGAGCAGTAATTGCATAGAAAATTGGTATCTTCCAGCAGGGATGCAGTTAATCACAGGAATGCAATCTGGTATCTTCCAACAGGGCAATGATTAGTCACAGGTGTATAACCAAGAAATCAATGAGTCTAATTTCTTCCAGCAGGAGCACAGTTAAAAGCAGTGATGTATGCAAGTTGGGACTTGTAGCAAGAAGTCATTACCCACAGGATAACAGTAAGCTGGACCGAGTTTTGAAATAACGCTGGTTCTTGCTTCGAAGACAGGAGTTTCAGAAGAATTTATAGACACCTAGAAGGAACTAAGCCGAGCAATGAGACGTGGAGGAGCAACTCAGCTCCTTAGTAGCCGAGTCGTGACACTTGGAGGAGCAACTCAGCTCCTTAATAGCCTAGTCATGACACTTGGAGGAGCAACTCAGCTCCTTAGTACCCGAGTCATGACACTTGGAGAAGCAACTCAGCTCCTTAATAGCCTAGTCATGACACTTGGAGGAGCAACTCAGCTCCCTAGTAGCCGAGTCATGACACTTGGAGAAGCAACTCAGCTCCTTAATAGCCAAGTCATGACACTTGGAGGAGCAACTCAGCTCCCTAGTAGCCGAGTCATGACACTTGGAGGAGCAACTCAGCTCCCTAGTAGCCGAGTCATGACACTTGGAGGAGCAACTCAGCTCCCTAGTAGCCCAGGGGTGGGATTCAGCCGGTTCTCCCCGGTTCGATGGAACCGGTTGTTCAAAAAGCAGCCGGTTCCCCGAACCGGGGAGAATGAGAGCGGCGATCCGGAACTATTTTACACCTCAAGCTGACAGCCGGCGCAGAGAAGCTGCTGCGTGCCGGCTCCCAGGGATCAATTGCACTGGCGTCTATACAGACGCCAGTACAATTGAAGCTCTGACTGCGGGTTAGAGCGACGCCAGCAGCGTGATCAGGTCATGTGATCACGCTGCTGACGTCACTGGCCGGCGGCGGCAAGGTGGGGGAACGATGGTGGTAAGTGTGCTCCAATATGGAGCTGAAGATACCACCAAAGATGGGGGGGGCATAATGTGTGTGTATGGGGGGGTGAATTTAGAGTGGGGATGGGGGGTTACTTTATGTGTGGGGGATTTGGGGATGGGGGGCTATTTTATGTGTGGGGGCTGGGGATTTGGAGTGGGGATGGGTGGCTATTTTATGTGTGGGGGGATTTGGAGTGGAGATGGGGGGCTGTTTTATGTGTGGGGGGATTTGGAGTGGGGAATGGGGGACTATTTTATGTGTGGGGGGATTTGGAGTGGGGATGGGGGGCTGTTTTATGTGTGGGGGATTTGGAGTGGGGATGGGGGGCTATTTTATGTGTGGGGGCTGGGGATTTGGAGTGGGGATGGGGACTATTTTATGTGTGTGGGGATTTGGAGTGGGGATGGGGGGCTGTTTTATGTGTGGGGGATTTGGGGATGATGGGGGACTATTTTATGTGTGGGGCTGGGGATTTGGAGTGGGGATGGGGACTATTTTATGTGTGGGGGGATTTGGGGATGATGAGGGGCTATTTTATGTGTGGGGGCTGGGATTTGGAGTGGGGATGGGGGCTATTTTATGTGTGGGGGGATTTGGAGTGGGGATGGGGGGCTGTTTTATGTGTGGGGGATTTGGAGTGGGATGGGGGGCTGTTTTATGTGTGGGGGGATTTGGGATGATGGGGGGCTATTTTAGTGGTGGGATTTGAGTGGGATGGGGGGTATTTATGTGTGGGGATTTGGTGGGATGGGGGCTATTTTATGTGTGGGGGGATTTGGAGTGGGGATAGGGGCTGTTTTATGTGTGGGGGGATTTGGAGTGGGGATGGGGGCTGTTTTATGTGTGGGGGGATTTGGGGATGATGGGGGGCTATTTTATGTGTGGGGGCTGGGATTTGGAGTGAGGATGGGGGCTATTTTATGTGTGGGGGATTTGGAGTGGGGATGAGGGGCTATTTTATGTGTGGGGGATTTGGAGTGGGGATGGGGGGCTATTTTATGTGTGGGGGGATTTGGAGTGGGGATGGGGGGCTATTTTATGTGTGGGGGATTTGGAGTGGGGATGGGGGGCTATTTTATGTGTGGGGGGATTTGGAGTGGGGATGGGGGTATTTAATATGTGTGGGGGGATTTGAGGGTACTGAAGAGTATGTATGTATGAGGAAACAGTATGGGGGATGGTTGCAGACAGTATGGGTGAATGTATGTGGACACAGTATGGGGAGTCAGGGGTATGTGTGAGCAGACAGTATAGTGAGGGGGTAAATATATGAGGAGACAGTATGCTGAACAGGGAGGATGTGAGAGGAGACAGTGTGAGGAGTGAGGGGAATAGTGTGAGGTGACAGTATATTGCAGATATTTTTATTTAGGTGCATTATAATGACTCTTCTGTCTTTAAGGGCATCGTGTGGAGAGTTGGTGCAGAAGAGCGGAGAAGATGGAGGTCTGCAGAGACGGCTGTGGATGAGAAAACTCATCATGGGATCTTGACAAGATGAAGAAAAGAAGAACGACTCCAGAGACAGCGTCATCTATAAGGTACCTGGATGTAAATATTATTTGTGAAATTGACTAATTCTCATGTCTTTATTTGTTAGGAGCATTAAAGGGGTTCTCCAGGTCTGTGTCACATAGAATGACTGCAGACTCAGCACAAACCTGGACAGCCCCTTTAATGCTCCTAACATAAATAAAAACATGAGAATTAGTCAATTTCTGAATTCTCACAGTGCGCTCTGCACGCTGTTAGGATTTTCTCGTGCCGGTGATTTACATACATGCGGTCACATGCTGACTAGACATGTGTGGCCTCACTCAATGAAAATGAACAGAGCGAGGCCGGGCGCGTCTAGTCAGAATGTGGCCAGAAGAATATAAATCACATGCTTGCGCTGACATGACCGTGTACTCTCGCCACCGGTAAGGGAGAATCCTAAAAGTGTGCAGAGCATTCGTTGTGAGAATTCAGAAGCTGCAATGTCAGGATTCAGCTCTGCAGGTTCCAGCAGTCATCACATGGACACGTCACTCATGCCATTTTCATACTTATGGTCCTGTGACAACGAGCTTCTCCTCCTGCTTCTCTCAGTTTTTCACTGAACATTGAGAGCATTAGGGAGAGCAGCTCGTCGGTACATGACTAAGTGTGCAAATCGCATGTGTGCGGGGGGGCGGCGCTGAAACAAATTCTTGCCCCGGGTGCCAGAAAGCCTAGATACGCCTCTGGCCGCAACACACCGCCAGCCCCAGCCCCCGCGGACTGATCTCTGCAGTGCGGCGATTGGGTAGCGGCGCGCCGCGGCCATCTTCAGTCACGAGGAGGAGCTGAAGAGAGAGAGAGAGAGCAGAGGCTCTGCGAGGCCAGCAGCTGCGGCATGGTCTCTGAATGGTATCTGTGGTGAGTGTGATGCATATGGCTGCCTGGAGAGCATGCGCGCGCTGGCCTGGGGCTGGCCTGGAGACTATTTGGGCAGTATGTGCTAAGTTCTATTTGGGCAGTGAGTGTAGTATGTCACTGTATTATTTGGGGCTGGGCAGTGGGCCCTCAGCACTGTATGACAGTGTGAGCAGCTGCCTGAGCTGCTGCGCTGCCTGGGGCTGGCCTGGCCTGGAGACTATTTGGGCAGTATGTGCTATTTGGGCAGTATGTCACTGTATTATTTGGGCACTGTATGAGGTATTATATGAGCACTATGTGATGATATTATTTGGGCACTGTATGTTTGAGCATTATGTGACGGTATATTTGGGCACTCTGTGACTGTATTATTTGGGCACTGTATTATTTAGGCACATTCAGTGCCAGAAGCCCTTCCTTCTTGCCTGCGGCTCCTTAGCTGCTGCAGAACCTCATTTTAAAGAGGGAAGGGAAGGAGAGTGGAGTGGTTTTTGTGAAGCTATGAGGGGCTGCCTTGCTGCTGCAGAACCTGTTTTTGCCTAAAACCTTTTATGTGGAAAAAATTAATCACACCTGGATCCTGCAGTTCCTCCAGGACTACAAGTCCCAGCAGAACGTGGGGAGCAGTGATGTAATCCTTCAGCCTCTGACTAGCTATACCTCCCCCCTTCTTTAAAAAGAGGTTCTGCAGCTGCGTAGGGAACATATATGTATGAATCACAACCCAGCTGCTGCAGAACCTCTTGAGGGAATCCCATTCCGCAGGCTTTGGGGTGTGGCTTCAAAAATGGTGTGGCTTAAAAAGGGTGTGGCTTAAAAATGGGTGTGGTTTACTGACGCACAAACACAGAACCTGTTGTTAAAAATTTGAATCCCACCCCTGTAGTAGCCGAGTCATGACACTTGGAGAAGCAACTCAGCTCCTTAATAGCTGAGTCATGACACTTGGAGGAGCAACTCAGCTCCTTAGTAGCCGAGTCATGACACTTGGAGGAGCAACTCAGCTCCTTAATAGCCGAGTCATGACACTTGGAGGAGCAACTCAGCTCCCTAGTAGCCGAGTCATGACACTTGGAGGAGCAACTCAGCTCCTTAGTAGCCGAGTCATGACACTTGGAGGAGCAACTCAGCTCCTTAATAGCCGAGTCATGACACTTGGAGGAGCAACTCAGCTCCTTAGTACCCGAGTCATGACACTTGGAGAAGCAACTCAGCTCCTTAATAGCCGAGTCATGACACTTGGAGGAGCAACTCAGCTCCCTAGTAGCCGGGTCATGACACTTGGAGAAGCAACTCAGCTCCTTAGTAGCCGAGTCATGACACTTGGAGGAGCAACTCAGCTCCTTAGTAGCCGAGTCATGACACTTGGAGAAGCAACTCAGCTCCTTAGTAGCCGAGTCATGACACTTGGAGGAGCAACTCAGCTCCTTAGTAACAGCGATTGTTAAACCCCTATTGTTAAACCCCTAATGCTGACATTAGAAGACATGCCAAAGTGAAACTTAGCTACAGATATAGAATCTTTTTTATCCACTTGCATACAACTGTTTAGGGCTTTTCACTTTTTATCATTGTTGCACTTCTTCTAATAATAATTTTTGATTCTTAATAGTCTTACCCTACAGTCATGGCCAAAAGTTTTGAGAATGACACAAATATTATATTTTCACATGATCTGCTGCCCTCTGGTTTTTATATGTGTTTGAGAGATGTTTTTATCACAGACAGAAATATAATTGCAAACATATGAGTAACAAAAGCTTATATTGACAGTTAGAATGAGTTAATGCAGCAAGTCAATATTTGCAGTGTTGACCCTTCTTCTTCAGGACCTCTGCAATTCTCCCTGGCATGCTCTCAATCAACTTCTGGACCAAATCCTGACTGATAGCAGTCCATTCTTGCACAATCAATGCTTTCATTTTGTCAGAATTTTTAGGTTTTTGTTTGTCCACCCGTCTCTTGATGATTGAACACAAGTTCTCAATGGGATTAAGATCTGGGGAGTTTCCAGGCCATGGACCCAAAATCTCTATGTTTTGTTCCCTGAGCCATTTAGTTATCACCTTTGCTTTATGGCAAGATGCTCCATCATGCTGGAAAAGGCATTGTTGATCGCCAAACTGCTCTTGGAGGGTTGGGAGAAGTTGCTCTTGGAGTACATTCTGGTACCATTCTTTATTCATGGCTGTGTTTTTAGGCAAGACTGTGAGAGAGCCGATTCCCTTGGCTGAGAAGCAACCCCACACATGAATGGTTTCAGGATGCTTAACAGTTGGCATGAGACAAGACTGGTGGTAGCGCTCACCTTGTCTTCTCCGAATGAGGCGTTTTCCTGATGTCCCAAACAATCGAAAAGGGGATTCATCAGAGAAAATAACTTTACCCCAGTCCTCAGCAGTCCACTGCCTGTACCTTTTGCAGAATATCAGTCTGTCCATGATGTTTTTTCTGGAGAGAAGTGGCTTCTTTGCTGCCCTCCTTGAGACCAGGCCTTGCTCCAAGAGTCTCCGCCTCACAGTGCGTGCAGATGCACTCACACCTGCCTGCTGCCATTCCTGAGCAAGCTCTGCACGCTGTTAGGATTTTCTCGTGCCGGTGATTTACATACATGCGGTCACATGCTGACTAGACATGTGTGGCCTCACTCAATGAAAATGAACAGAGCGAGGCCGGGCGCGTCTAGTCAGAATGTGGCCAGAAGAATATAAATCACATGCTTGCGCTGACATGACCGTGTACTCTCGCCACCGGTAAGGGAGAATCCTAAAAGTGTGCAGAGCATTCGTTGTGAGAATTCAGAAGCTGCAATGTCAGGATTCAGCTCTGCAGGTTCCAGCAGTCATCACATGGACACGTCACTCATGCCATTTTCATACTTATGGTCCTGTGACAACGAGCTTCTCCTCCTGCTTCTCTCAGTTTTTCACTGAACATTGAGAGCATTAGGGAGAGCAGCTCGTCGGTACATGACTAAGTGTGCAAATCGCATGTGTGCGGGGGGGGCGGCGCTGAAACAAATTCTTGCCCCGGGTGCCAGAAAGCCTAGATACGCCTCTGGCCGCAACACACCGCCAGCCCCAGCCCCCGCGGACTGATCTCTGCAGTGCGGCGATTGGGTAGCGGCGCGCCGTGGCCATCTTCAGTCACGAGGAGGAGCTGAAGAGAGAGGAGAGAGCAGAGGCTGCGAGGCAGAGCTGCAGAGTCTCTGAGGTACTGTGTGTGTGAGCAGCTGCCTGAGCTGCGGCGCTACCTGGGGCTGGCCTGGCCTGGAGACTATTTGGGCAGTATGTGCTAAGTTCTATTTGGGCAGTGAGTGTAGTATGTCACTGTATTATTTGGGGCTGGGCAGTGGGCCCTCAGCACTGTATGACAGTGTGAGCAGCTGCCTGAGCTGCGGCGCTGCCTGGGGCTGGCCTGGCCTGGAGACTATTTGGGCAGTATGTGCTAAGTTCTATTTGGACAGTGAGTGTAGTATGTCACTGTATTATTTGGGGCTGGGCAGTGGGCCCTCAGCACTGTATGACAGTGTGAGCAGCTGCCTGAGCTGCGGCGCTGCCTGGGGCTGGCCTGGCCTGGAGACTATTTGGGCAGTATGTGCTAAGTTCTATTTGGGCAGTGAGTGTAGTATGTCACTGTATTATTTGGGGCTGGGCAGTGGGCCCTCAGCACTGTATGACAGTGTGAGCAGCTGCCTGAGCTGCGGCGCTGCCTGGGGCTGGCCTGGCCTGGAGACTATTTGGGCAGTATGTGCTAAGTTCTATTTGGGCAGTGAGTGTAGTATGTCACTGTATTATTTGGGGCTGGGCAGTGGGCCCTCAGCACTGTATGACAGTGTGAGCAGCTGCCTGAGCTGCTGCGCTGCCTGGGGCTGGCCTGGCCTGGAGACTATTTGGGCAGTATGTGCTATTTGGGCAGTATGTCACTGTATTATTTGGGCACTGTATGAGGTATTATATGAGCACTATGTGATGATATTATTTGGGCACTGTATTGTTTGAGCATTATGTGACGGTATTATTTGGGCACTCTGTGACTGTATTATTTGGGCACTGTATTATTTAGGCACATTCAGTGCCAGAAGCCCTTCCTTCTTGCCTGCGGCTCCTTAGCTGCTGCAGAACCTCATTTTAAAGAGGGAAGGGAAGGAGAGTGGAGTGGTTTTTGTGAAGCTATGAGGGGCTGCCTTGCTGCTGCAGAACCTGTTTTTGCCTAAAACCTTTTATGTGGAAAAAATTAATCACACCTGGATCCTGCAGTTCCTCCAGGACTACAAGTCCCAGCAGAACGTGGGGAGCAGTGATGTAATCCTTCAGCCTCTGACTAGCTATACCTCCCCCCTTCTTTAAAAAGAGGTTCTGCAGCTGCGTAGGGAACATATATGTATGAATCACAACCCAGCTGCTGCAGAACCTCTTGAGGGAATCCCATTCCGCAGGCTTTGGGGGTGTGGCTTCAAAAATGGGTGTGGCTTAAAAAGGGTGTGGCTTAAAAATGGGTGTGGTTTACTGACGCACAAACACAGAACCTGTTGTTAAAAATTTGAATCCCACCCCTGTAGTAGCCGAGTCATGACACTTGGAGAAGCAACTCAGCTCCTTAATAGCTGAGTCATGACACTTGGAGGAGCAACTCAGCTCCTTAGTAGCCGAGTCATGACACTTGGAGGAGCAACTCAGCTCCTTAATAGCCGAGTCATGACACTTGGAGGAGCAACTCAGCTCCCTAGTAGCCGAGTCATGACACTTGGAGGAGCAACTCAGCTCCTTAGTAGCCGAGTCATGACACTTGGAGGAGCAACTCAGCTCCTTAATAGCCGAGTCATGACACTTGGAGGAGCAACTCAGCTCCTTAGTACCCGAGTCATGACACTTGGAGAAGCAACTCAGCTCCTTAATAGCCGAGTCATGACACTTGGAGGAGCAACTCAGCTCCCTAGTAGCCGGGTCATGACACTTGGAGAAGCAACTCAGCTCCTTAGTAGCCGAGTCATGACACTTGGAGGAGCAACTCAGCTCCTTAGTAGCCGAGTCATGACACTTGGAGAAGCAACTCAGCTCCTTAGTAGCCGAGTCATGACACTTGGAGGAGCAACTCAGCTCCTTAGTAACAGCGATTGTTAAACCCCTATTGTTAAACCCCTAATGCTGACATTAGAAGACATGCCAAAGTGAAACTTAGCTACAGATATAGAATCTTTTTTATCCACTTGCATACAACTGTTTAGGGCTTTTCACTTTTTATCATTGTTGCACTTCTTCTAATAATAATTTTTGATTCTTAATAGTCTTACCCTACAGTCATGGCCAAAAGTTTTGAGAATGACACAAATATTATATTTTCACATGATCTGCTGCCCTCTGGTTTTTATATGTGTTTGAGAGATGTTTTTATCACAGACAGAAATATAATTGCAAACATATGAGTAACAAAAGCTTATATTGACAGTTAGAATGAGTTAATGCAGCAAGTCAATATTTGCAGTGTTGACCCTTCTTCTTCAGGACCTCTGCAATTCTCCCTGGCATGCTCTCAATCAACTTCTGGACCAAATCCTGACTGATAGCAGTCCATTCTTGCACAATCAATGCTTTCATTTTGTCAGAATTTTTAGGTTTTTGTTTGTCCACCCGTCTCTTGATGATTGAACACAAGTTCTCAATGGGATTAAGATCTGGGGAGTTTCCAGGCCATGGACCCAAAATCTCTATGTTTTGTTCCCTGAGCCATTTAGTTATCACCTTTGCTTTATGGCAAGGTGCTCCATCATGCTGGAAAAGGCATTGTTGATCGCCAAACTGCTCTTGGAGGGTTGGGAGAAGTTGCTCTTGGAGTACATTCTGGTACCATTCTTTATTCATGGCTGTGTTTTTAGGCAAGACTGTGAGAGAGCCGATTCCCTTGGCTGAGAAGCAACCCCACACATGAATGGTTTCAGGATGCTTAACAGTTGGCATGAGACAAGACTGGTGGTAGCGCTCACCTTGTCTTCTCCGAATGAGGCGTTTTCCTGATGTCCCAAACAATCGAAAAGGGGATTCATCAGAGAAAATAACTTTACCCCAGTCCTCAGCAGTCCACTGCCTGTACCTTTTGCAGAATATCAGTCTGTCCATGATGTTTTTTCTGGAGAGAAGTGGCTTCTTTGCTGCCCTCCTTGAGACCAGGCCTTGCTCCAAGAGTCTCCGCCTCACAGTGCGTGCAGATGCACTCACACCTGCCTGCTGCCATTCCTGAGCAAGCTCTGCACTGCTGGTAGCCCGATCCTGCAGCTGAAACACTTTTAAGAGACGGTCCTGGCGCTTGCTGGTCTTTCTTGGGCGCCCTGAAGCCTTTTTGGCAACAATGGAACCTCTCTCCTTGAAGTTCTTGATGATGCGATAGATTGTTGACTGAGGTGCAATCTTTCTAGCTGCGATACTCTTCCCTGTTAGGCCATTTTTGTGCATTGCAATGATGTCTGCACGTGTTTCTTTAGAGATATCCATGGTTAACAGAAGAAAAACAATGATGCCAAGCACCAGCCTCCTTTTAAAGTGTCCAGTGGTGTCATTCTTACTTAATCATGACATATTGATCTCCAGCCATGTCCTCATCAACACCCACACCTGTGTTAATGGAGCAATCACTGAAAAGAGGTTAGCCGGTCCTTTTAAGGCAGGGCTGCAATGATGTTGAAATGTGTTTTGGGGGATAAAGTTCATTTTCTAGCCAAATATTGACTTTGCAAGTAATTGCTGTTAAGCTGATCACTCTTTATAACATTCTGGAGTATATGCAAATTGCCATTAGAAAAAGTGAAGCAGTAGACTTTGTAAAAATTAATATTTGTGTCATTCTCAAAACTTTTGGCCATGACTGTAAGGTCTCATTCAGGTATGAGAAAAATGGATCAATTAATCTGATCTGAGTGTGGTCCATGTGTCATCAGTTTTTCTGGAATGTGGTGAGGAAAAATTTTCAGATGTCATCCTGAACTAAGCCTTGCATGGCCGATTTTGATCTGATGCTTGAATCAAAATTGGACATGCTTCCGATATTTCCACGGACCACTCAATCCAAGAAAAAATGAGCCATATGAAAGGTCCCAAGAATATCATGCAATTCACAGATGGCACTCGTATGAGAAAATCGGATATGTGAACAAGCCCTAACCATGAAGATTGTCCTAAAATTACACTGGAAATATCTCAAAATCAGCTGCTAAGAAGAGTAAAGTGTAAAACACTTCAAAATTAAAATAACATTTTATATGGACCCTAATATCTAAAAGAAAGTATGTGTAGTAGTAAAATGACAATGCAGTGCTGGCAATGTCAGTGATGTACTGCCCTCTAGAGACACATATTAGTATTATGCAAACTAATATTTTCAAGTTCCTGAACTTTAAATACAACTATAATGTATGTTTTAAACATATTTTAGGCTTGTTCTCGGCCATTGTACACAGCCACAAAAATGTGCTACTTAAGGAATATCCACATAAAGTATGATATTTCATCAAGGGAACCCATCAGCAGGTTTTTAGACCTCAATGTTATGTGATCACAGTAAAGTACCTGTAATGATGATTACTTCCACACCTTGAAATTATAGTCTCTGTTGTCTTGTAATACACAAGTGCAATCTTATGCTAATGAGTTTACAAATGGAAGGCTTCTGGTGTAGCTCTTTCTCCTTGTGGGGCTGGCCTTATGCCAGTAAATGACAGGTCACTCTTCTCTATGACTTGCTCCCCCGATCATTCTTGGAGGTGGCAAATACGTAGATGAATAGGCTGACTCTTGCAATATAATCAGGACTAAACTTTGTATGCACCAACCCTGATGCCTGCCGAGAAGTCAGCCGGAGAGTAGGTCACAGAGAAGAGGGACCTGTCAATCACAGGCAGGAGGCCAACGCCGGGAAGACAAGGAGGGAGGGATTCCAGAGAACTGTAATTGCAGGTAAAGCACCTTCAACTGCAAACTAGTAACTTATAGGCAAATAATAATTTGCCGATGGGTTACAAGACAAGAAGACATGAACTTATGATATAAAGGTATAGAAGTAATACAGGATACTGATGGATTCTTTAAAATTTTTATGGTTTGTGTCCTAAGTAGTGTTGAGCGATATTGCTCGATATCTAAAAATATCGTATCGAAATTGTATCGCCGATAGCACTAAATATCGTCGATATCCGATTCCGATTGCGGAAGTCCAATGTAAGTCTATGGGAACAAAATATCGCAACTAAAAAAAACCTTAATTTCCTTGTAAACACTAAATATACACACATAGAATACATATATATATATACATGTCATTGTGACATATATATATACATATATGTATAGTTTATACACTTCTACATAGTAAAATATCCTCTGATTCAATTGCCGGGTAAAGCCGGCTTCTGTGAAAAGACAGAAGCACCCGACATGAAATGACACTTGGTGTACATAGGGTTAACCATGTCTTTTCATGTCGTTTGCAATCTGATTTGCACAAACAATTACATCAGTCTATGTGTGCAAAATTTCACACCTGTAGGGGTTAATTAAAGGTGTAAATTCGTTGTAAAAAAAACTGACTTTTTTGCTACGAATTTACACCTTTAATTAACCCCTACAGGTGTGAAATTTTGCACACATAGACTGATGTAATTGTTTGTGCAAATCAGATATCAAACTACATGAAAAGACATGGTTAACTCTATGTAAACCAAGTGTCATTTCATGTCGGGTTCTGCATTTTCACAAAAGCCGGCAATTGAATTAGTGACTATTATACTATGTAGAAGTGTATGAACTATAAATATAAATATATATATATATATGTGTCACAAATTTAATGACATGTATATATATATATGAGGTGTAAAATTGCTGAAAAAAATGCGTGGGCTCCCGCCCTATTTTCGCAACCAGACAGACAAAGCCAGTGAGTGGGGGCAGATAATAATAGCCCAGAGAGGGACCATTATTTTTGCCCCCCCCCGGCTACTAACATCTGCCCCCAGACACCCCAGAAAGGGCAAATCTCTAATTAGATTTGCCCTTTCTGGCACTTTGCCCGTCTATTCCCATTGCCCTGTAGCGGTGGCGAATGGGTTAATAAGGGGTTAAAATGACCTTGCAATTGAAAGGTCACTTTAAGCCAGGTTAATAATTGAGAGCTGTCAATTAGACAACTATCAATTATTAATCCTATTGTATGAAAGAAAAATCAAACACACACACTTTAATAAAAAAGAAGTTTAATGAAATAATCACACAGTTTTTGACCATATTTTATTTTCCTGCTAAAACCATTTCCTGTAATAAAAATAAAATAATAAAGCAAAATTATTCTTACCAATCCGATGCACAGTCAGGTCCCACGGTGTAATCCTTCAGAAAGGGTTAATGTTTACTGCAGGGACCGCAGCTAATGCTGCAGCCTCACAGTAAACCCCCAAATGAATGAGTTCCTCTCCTGGCTGACAGGAGAGGAAGTGGAAAGCTTAATTGATTGCTTTCCACTTTCACTTCAGGTCAGCCAGGGACACAATCAGTGACGTCAGAGGGAACTGGTTAACAAAAATAGGGGATCCCCTCGAAAAAAATTGGCGTGGGGTCCCCCCTATTTTTGTTAACCAGCCAGATGAAGCAGACCGCTGAGGCCTGGATTTTCAGGCTGTTAAGGAGCCAAGATCCATGGACCTTGCCAGCCTGATAATACCAGGCCACAGCAGTCTGCTTATCTTGGCTGATTAACAAAAATAGGGATCCCCTCGAAAAAAATTGGCGTGGGGTCCCCCCTATTTTTGTTAACCAGCCAGATGAAGCAGACCGCTGAGGCCTGGATTTTCAGGCTGTTAAGGAGCCAAGATCCATGGACCTTGCCAGCCTGATAATACCAGGCCACAGCAGTCTGCATATCTTGGCTGATTAACAAAAATAGGGGATCCCCTCGAAAAAAATTGGCGTGGGGTCCCCCCTATTTTTGTTAACCAGCCAGATGAAGCAGACCGCTGAGGCCTGGTTTTTCAGGCTGGTAAGGATCCAATATCCATGGACCTTGCAAGCCTGATAATACCAGGCCACAGCAGTCTGCTTAGCTTGGCTGGTTAACAAAAATAGGGGATCCCCTCGAAAAAAAAACGGCGTAGGGGTCCCCCTATTTTTGTTAACCAGCCAAGTAAAATGCAGACTGCTGCGGCCTGGTATTAAAAGACTGTCAAGGCCCATGGATTTTGGCCCTCAACAGCCTGATAATACCAGGCTACAGCAGCCCCACATTTGGCGCATCAAAAGATGTGCCAATTGTGGCACTTTACCCGGCTCTTCCCACTTGCCCTGTAGCGGTGGCAAGCGGGGTAATAAGGGGTTAATGTCACCGTTGATTGCACGGTGACAATAAGCCCGGTTAATAATGGAGAGGCGTCAATAAGACACCGATCCATTATTAATCCCAAAGTTATTAAATGCATAAAAAAAAGACAAAGCAAGAAAAAAGTCTTTTAATGAAATAAAAGAGACAACACAGTTTTCATTTCTTTTATTACTCTCTCATTCCTGCGACGCCATCGATCTCCTGTAAAAAAAGAAAAAAAACAAACCAACAGTATACCACCTGTCCGACGCAGTCCATAACGACAGTCCCACGACGATCCAGCTCTGCTACATCGCAATGACAGGCAGAGCCTGTCATCCTGGCGCAGCACAGCTGATTACCTGCTTCCCCGGCGGTGACGTCATCGGACTGACTGCTTTACGGCCGGGATTACCCAGCAGTCACTGCAGTTATCGCGAGAGAAACTGCATGTGACCGCCGGGGAGAAGAGGATGGCGGCCATCAAGCAGTCCGGGATGTGACCGCCGGAGATCTTCTGCCAGGTAAGTGCCGCTGACTCCTGACAGACCCGACCGACGGACACTGACAGTGACAGACCTGACCGACGGACACAGACAGTGACAGTGACAAATCCGATTCCGGTATTCGATATGACGAAAATATCGAAACAAATTATCGAAAGGCCGATAGAGCTAATATCGGCCGATAGCCGATATTTGCATTATCGTATCGCTCAACACTAGTCCTAAGGAAGAAGTCTGGAATGACTTTGAAATGCGTTGACTTTTAAACCTGTTTTCAATAAAACTTTTAAAGAAGCCATATCGGTATCCTGGATTCTTCAGCAGCGCAGATTTGAACACTTCACCTTTTTTCAAGTCTATCACTTCGGTCTGCTGACTCATGTCCTGCTGCAGCTGATTCAGGTCTGTAATATGTTGCTAATGTGCAACTTTCTCAGGTGAGTTCACACCCCTGTTTTAATTCAATCTTGTTTTCAGTTAAGACCCTATTGCGCTTGTTTGCTGCTCAGTTTCTATGGTATTATTGACATGAAATTCTCACCAGATGTCGGTAACAACCCATCCAATCCACACAGGCAAAGAAATCAAACCATAGATGACCAGTCTGCCGAAAACAGTCCAACTGAGCCGTGACTGTCATCCCTGATCCGGCTTCACTTTCTTCTCCAAGAACCTTGCATCCCATGACCGACTGTAAATGCCACGACTTTGGGCATGTGCATTGTGATCTCAAGCCACGGCCATGTAAGTAGACGTCTTCTGCACATGGCAAAAGTATTATTCCCATCTCCAAGATCCTATCCCAATATGTAGTAGGTGTAATAATAATAATATTAGCAAATACCTCCAAATAGAAATGTAGTATAGTTCTTCTGATTTGCTATGTCACTTACCCCATGTCCAGGGCATTACAGCAGCATAGGTATCCATGGTTGCAACCACTCATATAGTGACAGTTAGTTAGTTGTTAGTGGCTGTAACCATGGATACATGAGCTACTTCAATGCCCTGCATAGGGGGTAAGCGACATAGCTAATCAGAAGAATTATACTACATTTCTGTTCGCTAATATAATTATTACACCTGCTACATATTGGGAAAGGATCTTGGAGATGGGAATACCCCTTTAAGTCATGGTGTTCACATGTGAGATGCATCATTCTGGAATGAGAGCGTGAGACTAGCCAGACAGGCCGACAGTCGCCAATGGCTTCTCCCCACTCGCTGCCCTGGAGTGACAGCTCTCTCCCTATACATAAGAAGAAAGGAGGTAGTCCAGCTTCACAGTACAGTGAGTCTTCATTTATTTAATGTACATGCAAACTGATGACATGTTAAAATGCCAACATCTACGAGTTTCTGGTGCTGTCGGCATCCTTAATCATGATGCCTGTATGTGCCATGCTGCTGCATCTAAGTAGTTTCCCATTCCGGTGCACAATGGTATGATCAAATAATTGATTATTTATACCACTGCTGTGTGCATCGGAATGGCAAACTACTTAGATAGCGCAGGATGGCACATAGAGACATCATGATTAACGGGAACCTGTCACATTAGACCTATCTAAACTATTAATATGGGCACACAGGTTATAGACTGCTGAAAACAGTCCTACCTGTATGTCTCATATCAGATGTGCTGTTGCTGATAAATCTTCTTTTATCACTTTATGTAAATGACCTCTTCCAGGCTCTGGGGCGGATGCTGTCCAGAAGATAACTCTGCCTCCAGAGATTATTTTACATGAAGGGGAAGTTACCAGTGTGATGTGTAATGGCCGCTTTCAGCTCTCCTGATCTCACTGCAGAGCTGTGTGTGATTATAACTGGCACATCTGCAGGTTCCTCTCAGCTTCAGCTTCCATCTCACAGGCAGATAGTATGGAAATATTGTTACAATGCAGCAGAGCTCAGAGAGCTGCAAAAAATGTGTTTGCAAGAATACAAATTTCATTTCTCCTGTCCTTGGTTAGTTACTTGACTCACACTGGTAATACCTTCATGGAAAATGAGCTCTGGAGGCAGTTATCTTAGAGTCAGCATCCTCCCCATAGCCTGGAGGAGGTCATTTATATACATCAGGTGATAAAATATGACTTCTCAACAACAAGGCCTCTGATGTGAGGCAAACAGGTATGACTTTTTTCGGCACTCTATAACCTGTATGCCCATATTAATAGTTTAGGTAGGTCAATATGGTGACAGATTTCCTTTAAGGCTAAGTGCACATGTTCAGGATTATTCGTGTTTTTTTCGCGACAAAAAATGCGTAAAAACCGCATGAATTAAGCATCCTATCATTTAGAATGAATTCTGCAATTTTTGTTCACATGGTGCGTTTTTTTCCACGAAAAAAAACGCATCGCGGAAAAAGAAGCAACATGTTCATTAATTTCGCGGAATTCTAGCGTTTTTCCCGCTATATTATTGACCTAGAAAGTTCAGGAAAAAATCGCTGTAAAAACGCGCAAAATCCGCACCAAAAACGAGCAAAATCCGCACAAAAAACGCATGTTTTTACCGCAAAAAAAAGTCAGTTTTTGCTCAGGAAAATTCTGCTCACATTCCTGAACGTGTGCACTTAGCCTAAGAGTGCCTACAGCACCAGAAACGCATAGATGTTCGCATTTTAACATGTCCCAGTTTGTATGTACACTAAATAAAAGAAGACACTGTTCTGTTAAGCTGGTCTAACTGTCACACTGTGACTATATCAGATTAGAGAAAGGAGCCCTGCAATGTCCCTTGAGCTGGGTACCTAACTATCCCTGCTCCGAAAGGTACCTCTAAAGGAGGTTTGGGCTCTCAGCCTTACTGTTCTCCTGTTATACCCTAAGCTGTCCTCTCCCCACCACCCCAGGAGGCCTGGGACAGTAATAGGGGGAAATAAAAAGCAACTTATATACAAAACACTCACCAAAGGTAGAGAAAAATATTAGGGAAGGGTAGGAATGTACAAACCAAATGGGAATAGGATAATGAAGAAAGCATACACGCAAAAACAACATACAAGAATCTTGAGCAGCAACAATGATCTCCAACTTCAGCACAGCAACTCCAGCAAACCAGAAAGTAAACTTTCACTGACAAGGAAGAGAAGGGTCTGGCCAGATTTTATAGAGAGAGGAAATGAGCAGGTCAGGAGCAGCTGTGAGAAGGAGCTGCATGATCCTAACCAGTATAGAAAGGGTTGTTAACCTCTTCAGCACCAACGGAAACAAAATCAATTTAATATGGGGAACAAAACACACAGTCTAAATGGAAGTCTTGCGATGCACAATACAAAATGATTTCCTAACCCCTGATTTCCCTGGAGGATGTGACACACTTTTTACACTATCTCCTTTCTTCTTCTGAGTTATGGCGTACAGGCGAAAACGCTATCCATGCTCTGGATCATAGCACTCATTTTCAACAGTGAGTTGGATTACTTCCTTCTTCCTATACACACATGCATCAAGAGACCTATCAGTCATTGGCAGCAGGCACAGAGAAGCCGCCATGAACCAGCATTTCACATTAGTCTCCTGTGTGCCTTGGTTACTGGCAGTTTTTAAAGTATGTTTTGCAAACATAACTGGCTGAAATCATGCAGCTGTAAAATGAACAAGACGGTAGCCATGGGCAAGCTGTTGCTCCATAATGCCCAGGCACTTTACAAACATTGTGTCCCAGTCCATAAATGTCGTGCTGTGCACATTGCATTATACTCACTTGCAGGCTGGAGGTCTTCGCTGTCTCCATGTCTCCAGTTCCAGGGCCACCCGCAAGCATCAGGGGATACCGGTTCTTTTTAACTTTACTGACCAGTTCAAGTACATCAGTCTTTAACACGCAGTATCGGCGCAGCACCCTTCAGTTTCAGTTTCATCAACAAAGTATATTTCAAGCATCTGCTTATGTTCATCCTTGACTGTCCGTACTTTAACAGCTCCTTTTAGCCCCAGGGACTCCCCATCCACCACCACAAAATTACCGAGATCCATTGCATTTCCCTCACAAGGTTACCCATCCAGCTCCTCTGTATGTAAGGGTTTTAGGCACACTCCTCAGTGCGTAGTTCGTCCTGTAGAGATGTTGCAGGAAGGTCCGCAGGAAATTTGGCTTCATGCTGCCAGAATGATGTCTACTTCTTGTACCTCCAGTCCACTGCACCTTGAACTTGATCTTGACACTAACCTCATACTTATGTAGGGGTCAGCCCTTACTAAGAACTGAATTACACTGTGACTTTAAGAAACAATGCTCCCTTCTGATTTATGTGCACTTGGACTAGGCCTTTTACTCTGCAGCTTACTGTGTGTTTGTTTGAGCAAGAAGCAGGAAGTGTCTGGATCCTGGAGTGGAGACAGGGAGACTTGGGTCTGTGTCAGGAAGACAGACCAATAAGGGTGTCTGAACAGTGAGAGACTGTTAAAAAATGAATCAACAGCTTTATAGGAAAAGATAGTGCCTGGCTACCACAGGATTGGCTAGCAGGACCATATCAGAAAGAAAGGGTCGCATAGCACAGCGGAGATAGATTTCCCCAAGCACCTGTAACCTGGAGAAAGGAAGCAACATTGTGGTACCAGGGACCCCTCAGCATTGAAAGTTGGAAGAGTTTCCCATACCAGGAAGAAGACAGAACCGTTAACCTGAAGGAAGTGAGCAACATAGCAAACTCGGCTTGACTGCATCAGGATCAAGCAGAAGCAAGCAGGCTGCAGAACTGTGAATGTGACGCTGGTGTTTAACTGCGCTAGGGCAAAGAGCGGGTTTCTATAGTTAGGGTCCTGTAGCAGTGTGTCCTGGTTAGCGGAAGCCATGTAGGAATTTAGAAGAGAGTATTCTGTAAAAATTGTTTATACTGTTTGTATTAAACTTTGTATTGCAATAGCTGGAGTGCAGCTTGCATGGCATGTTTCAACTGTCCCTCCTTGTATCTGTTATTGCTGTTATCATTATAAGAACTGTTAGTGTTATTTTCCGGAGTAAAATACTCTGAGTTTCAATAAAGCCAGTGTTTTGTTTCTGCGTTCTAGTCTACTATACCATATTTGAGCCCAGTCCAGCGTTATTGTTGTTTCACTTCATTACACTTACTACAACTCTTTCTAATTAATGAGGCCTGCACAAAGTGAACAAGCCTGTAGAGACACTGTTCACACCACCAGAAGACTGAAAACACAAAAAAAGCACACCAAAACTATTCTGTCCTCATGCACGTTAGCAGGGTGTGCGATGAGACATGTAGCTAAACCCCCTGTCTTCTTTAAGAAAAAGAGGCTGTAAAATTGTAACCTTCTTTTATTGATTGCAGATGTGACAGGAAAGGGTAAAACTATAGAATGCAATAATAAGAGCATTTCAGAATATATAACTGTACAGAGCATGAAACACAAATAGTTTACAATATACAGAATACACAAACTGATTATTACCTACTTAGTACAACAAACGTACTGATAAACACAGGATTATAACACCTAGATAGTGCTTATCGACTATGCTTAGAGCAGGCTGTTCAAGAAACATGAAGAACACGAGTGATGTAGTTTCTCCTAAGGCCTCTTTCACACATCCGGTGTGCGCCTGACGGCGCCCCCGGCATTTAGCCGCAGCACCGCATCAGAGAACCTGATGCGCCGCTTGCGGGTTTTTTTGCATTGACTTGCATTAGCGCCGGATGGCGCCGCATGTCAATGCGTCGTATGCAATTTTGTCCCGATGCGGCGGAAATGTACATTCCGGCGGCCGGACAAAACGCAGCATGTAACGTTTTTTTTTTTTTGCCGGATTCCCCTGATGTCTCCGGGTATCAGAAACCATCCGGCAAAAAAACGCATGCGGCGCATCAGGTTTTCTGATGCGGCGCTGCGGCTAAATGCCGGGGGCGCGTCAGGCGCACACCGGATGTGTGAAACAGGCCTATGACACATGGAGGAATAATGGCTGCTGTTCCCCTTCACAGTGTGATAAACAAGACCATGATGCAACAGGAACAATCCCACAATGCTCTTGGAACTTCCCACAAGACATTACAAATTAAACTAGAATCTATGCATCAAACAGCCAGCAGGTGGCGCTGTTACCTTACAACATAAAATGTATGAAAGACCAATACACTTAAAAATTGCAATGTCTATAACAATTGGAGACATAAAAAAATGACTAGACTTTCTAGACAGCAATTATATGGCTGGACAGAACAAAAACCAAAAATACTCTGTTGCAAAAAGAATATAACAGTAAACGGCAAGTGCCAATAAAAAAAATGGAAAAACAAGAGTATTTGGTTAATATGTTTTCTACGTTTTCCATTTTTTTATTGGCACTTGCCGTTTACTGTTAGATTATAGTCTTTTTGCACAGAGTATTTTTGGTTTTGCTGTGTTTTTTTGTGTTTTCAGTCTTCTGGTGGTGTGAACAGTTTCTATACAGGCTTGTTCACTTTCTGCAGGCCTCATGTGTTTCTGTTTTAACCAATTGTTTTCTTGTTTCTACAAGACCAGGGAGTTCTCCACCCCTCCCTTATGAGCCCTGCACATATAAGCTGTTCTATGCTGTGTCCACATTGAACATTACCTTTCTGAATCCTGCTCATACAGGTATTATACATATGACCAGGTTTTTAAATACATCAGATAGGGACTACATACATTAGTCAGGGACTGCTCTGATATGGGTATACCTTGACGATTTGGTGGAGCAGCTTAATATACATTTTTTGCAAAAACCGTATTAACCAAATACCCTTGTTTTTCCATTTTTTTATTGCCACTTGCTGTTTACTGTTATATTATATTCTTTTTGCAACAGAGTATTTTTGGTTGTGCTGTGCTTTTTTTGTTTTTTTTTCTCTTTCTAATTAACTAAACCAGTTCCCCTTTTAAATTTCCTCCCCTCCTCCAAACTTGGGCAGGTTCCAAACATTTAACTATATCATACACTATACCTATCAATTATACACTAATAAGGCCCACCACTACCTATCTTACTCTGTCACTTCTCTGGACCCTAAACCCTAATCTATATCCTAAAGTCATTAAACTATGTCTTCTGGGCAATAAAAATGAAAAAAGCATATACAAAATGGGAGGAATAGGGCTAAGTAACAGCACATGTGAAAAAGACTTGGGAATACTAATTGATCACAGACTTAACATGAGTCAACAGTGTGATGCAGCAGCAAAAAAGGCAAATGCAATTCTAGGATGTATCAACAGAAGCATACAGTCTAGATCACGTGAGGTCATTATTGCCCTCTACTCCTCTTTGGTCAGACCTCATCTGGAATACTGTGTCCAGTTTTGGGCACCACATTTTAAAAAAGACATCAACAAACTGGAGCAAGTTCAGAGAAGAGCCACCAGAATGGTGACCGGTCTGCAAACCATGTCCTATGAGGAACGGTTGCAGGATTTGGGAATGTTTAGCTTGCAAAAAAGAAAACTGAGAGGAGACTTAATAGCTGTCTACAAATATCTCAAGGGCTGTCACATTGTAGAAGGATCATCTTTATTCTCATTTGCACAAGGAAAGACTAGAAGCAATGGGATGAAACTGAATGGGAGGAGACACAGATTAGATATTAGAAAAAACTTTTTGACAGTTAGGGTGATCAATGAGTGGAACAGGCTGCCAAAAGAGGTGGTGAGTTCTCCTTCAATGGAAGTCTTCAAACAGAGGCTGGATAGACATCTGTCTGGGATGATTTAGAGAATCCTGCTTTGAGCAGGGGGTTGGACCAGAAGGCCCAGGAGGTCCCTTCCAACTCTACCATTCTATGATTCTATGATTCTGCTTTCCCTACTACTGTGCTGAGTGTACTAGAGTTACATTAGGTGTTACCCACACAGCAGCATCAGTATTTATCACACGCTATACATTTTACATGTCATCACAAAATGCAATAAAACTGGGGGGAGTGTCAGTATGCTGGCCTGAACAGACGCGGGGCTACAGAGCTCCCTCCAGGCTTTTAATTAAACCGGCTTGTCGTACCTGCATAGCGTTTTCTCCTGCTTACCCGATGGGCCGCAGGAGAGTGAAGACTCCTGCACAGCCGAGAGCAGCTTTTGCCGTCTCTGCGACGGCTCTAGAAGCTTTTCTCCTGCGGGAGCAGATCAGTTTGTTGACCCAGGCGCCATCTTGCCAGGACGGGGAGGCGCCGGTGTTGTGAACATGTTGGAGGCGACTTCGGAGCTGGGGCTCCCTCCGGTGGTTGCTGAGGGTAATGAACCAATTGCTGAATGGCTTTCAGCTGGGTCCGAATGGTCTGATATAAGTGACGTGAACTCCCATCAGCCTTGCCGGTAATCAATTGTTCTTTCAGGTCTTGGTTGAATCTCAGTTTGCATTCCTGCTATCATTCAGATATGTGACTAGCTGTTTTTTTTTTCCTCTGGTTGGATTTTACTTGCTGGTTTGCTGCCTTGCAGTAGACTTCAGCCTGGTTCCCTTTTGGGGCCTGGCGCTGCATTTGTGCTCAGTTTGTGTTTGCACTTTTGCTCTGTTCCTGTGTCACTTTTTATTTGCCGAATTGCTGTGTGTTACCCCAGAGATCTGATTTAGGTGGTAGAGATCGTATGATCTCAGGTTTTTGTTAATCAGAAGTGTTGGTATTTTTGTCAGGGTTTTTGGGTTGCAGACAGAATTCTTTCCTATACTTTTCTATCTAGACAGTATTGGGCCCCAGCGTTTGCTTATGCTATTTTCTGTCTGTGTTTGTATTTTTTTCTTGTCTAACCGCCATTACATGTTTGGGGGCTTCCTATTTCTTTGGGGGTTCTGCTACGGGGCAGTTAGCTTTCATCTTTCTGCCTTTAGGTGTAGCTATCTCTCCGGCTGTGACGAGTCGTCTAGGATCACCGTAGGTAAGCTCCACGGCTACTTCTAGTGTTGCGGTTAGTTTAGGGTTCTGCAACCCAGTAGTTTCCAGCCTCTCTGGTGTATTGCTACTTTGGCTATTTTTTGCTATTTCTCCTCAGCTACCGAAACATAACACGCCGGACTGCTTGTGGAGATTACAGCTCCTGCCGGTCTGGGTAGGGGAAACCCGCAACCTTCTCCTGATGAGTCTGAGCCTTGAAGGGGTAAGGAGGTCGAACACATGGGAGGCGTCCCCAGGCAGCAGCAGGCTTATGGAGGGATGGAGACACAGATCTCTCCTGCACAGGGTGACTCCCAAGATGGCGGTTCATTGCAGGAAGAAGCAGGACATCTCTCCCTACTCCCTCTGCAAGGTCATCCCTCAGAACCTTTACTCTCAACCAGTAATAAAAAGGCTTCTATGGCTAGAAGCAGAACAGAGGGAGAGATGAGGAAAATGTTTTGCCAAAAGGGCCCCCCTAAGCTATCATCCAAAATTATGCATGAAGGGGACTGGAGTGACTTTACGGGGGAGACCTCTGAGGAGAATGAGGGCCACTTGGGTGAACAACCTCACCACTGTGGATGAAGTTTCTTTCCCGATTTCCTTCAAAAGATGACTTTAAATCTCTAATAGCGGAGAACAAGGACACATGCAAGTCGGAGATAGCCTGTGTGCGACAAGACTTGCAGCTTTTGTCCGGTCGGGTTGATTCTTTGGAGGGGGAACACAACCTCACCAGATCCCATATGGATGAATTACATCAGGCATCTATTTCACAAGAGAAAACTGTTAGAGACCTCCGGGTTCAACTGGAAGATTTTGATAATAGGGGCAGGAGATGCAACATTTGGGTGAGAGGAGTCCAAGAGTCCAATGAGTAGGGAAACACTAAAATAATCATCTCCTATCAAATTTGACCTAACTCATTGTGCTCTTCAGCCTAAGGGGTCAATACCTTATCCGCGAGATATTATCTGTTGCCTCCATGATTTTGAAATCAAGGAAAAGATTATGACAAAAGCCAGGTTACAGAAATATTGTACATGGACAAAGCAATTCAGCTATTTCTGGATTTGTCTCATATTACTCTGCAGAAAAGGCGGCTCCTCAGACCCTTATGGACCATTCTGAAAGATCTCTGAATTCCTTACAGATGTGCTTTCAACTTTGCCTCAACAGCACGTAAAGAGGGAATCTTAGCGACATTACGTTCTCTGGAGAATCTTACAGCTTTTTGTGATTCATCGGAGTTGCAAATCCCTAAGATTTTTGACTGGGATACTCCTGTGTCTGAGGGACTACCACCAACCCCGCTTTGGACCCAGAAAAGAATGAGGAGTTTCAGGTGTCAGGGGCAGCAAGAGAGGAACACCAATTAATAGACTTTGCTGACTCTTGATAGATTTGATTTAATCTGTTGTTTATTATTTTTCTAAGCTGCAGGAATCGGCATACTACAATTGTTTATGTCTTTTTATAAGTATTGGCCGGTGCAGGTACACCTTTATTATGCTTCTTAAACTACAGGAAGCCGTCTATAGCGCATACAGAAATTACAGCAAGATGTTGATGTTATATGCCTGGGGGCCCTGATTTGCCCTGCTGGAAGGGACATTTTTTTTCTAGTTCCTAGAGAAAATGAGTCGCCCGCCAGGGCCGTGGGGGTACTCGGCACCGAGCCCGTCGACTTCTATGGGGGATGTCACAGCAGCCACAACTCGGTCCATGGCCCTGGGCGCTCACCAAAAAGGGGATTTATTTACAGGGGATTAGTGTTTGTACAGTGATTCGTGACGCCACCTGTAGTGTCTGGTCAGGCTGACCAGCGCTGCTGTGCAGGTCCTCTGGAAGGGATGGTGTTGTGCAGCTAGATGGTAAACCTCCTACAGGTGAGGCTGTGTCCTTCCAGGGCAGGTAGATGGTGTATATTTTAGAAATGGTGCTGAGGAGTGTAGCAGGGAGATGTGCGACGCTGGAATAAACAGGGAAACAGTCCAAGTTCAGTTTCAGGGTTTTTACTCACAGTCTGTGGCCACAAGACAGATGCCCGCCTGGCACTGTGTCCTCCGGGAGAGTGGTCCAGCAACCCCCAGGTAGATTGGTCGCACTTTCTAGACTCCCTTTCAGTGTGTTCCTTTCTTGGCCTTCGCTCTCTGTGCTTTTCACTCCTTCCTACTTCCTAGCACCTCACCATACACCATACAGTCCTTTGGATAAGAAGCTGCGGTCCTGTCGGGAAACAGATCAATGCTGTACGTCCTTGGTCCTATATAGCTTCCTTCCAGGGGATGCTGCTGGTGGTGGTGGCAATGACCCATAAAGTGATCACCGCTGTCGGCTTACTAGCAGGGCCTGAAGCTTTCCCACTAGTCTAGGGGCCGTACCCTGATGGCCTGGTCCTTCCTTCTGCAGGATGGGGCCATGGATGGATTAGATCACTGTCCGTGCTTTTCGGACCCTTTCACTGACTTCAGGAGCTCCCAAGGATGAATCCTCTCCGAGACACTCCCAGGAGAGTTCTGCCCTCTAAGCTTCCCTCTCCTTTCTTGCTGCTGCCTAAGCTCTACCCACCCATATATACACCCTTTGCTAACCAGGCTGAGTCAGACCATCCTCCCGTAGGGTACATCCATATTCTCAGCTGGCATGGTGTGTTGGATGCAGCGTTAGAGTCTAGGGGTGCTCCCTCCTTACCTGAGAGTCAGGTGTCACACCTCTGGTTGAGATGCAACACCTCTGTGGCGACTGAACCCTCAGGGGCGCCACATACCCTCTCTACTTTGAGCAGGTAGAACTTTGGGTTCCGCCCCTCTGATTATCTTTCCTGAGGCTACGTTGCTTCAATTGTTTTTCCTTGTGATTTCAACTTGTTGTTCCATAGGGGTAGCTTTGGGCCAGGAAATTCATTCCTGGGAACTATGGTTCTTTATTTTTTTTCTCCGTTTTTGTTTGTTTTTGTCTTTGTCTTTCCCCTGTCCTCATGTTTCTTTCCCATCCGTCTGTTCAGATACGGCTCATTGATCATAAGATATGTGACATCCTGCAGGGGAGAGTGCATCACTGCATATCAGGAGCCTTGAGAGAGGGGGAATTTTAATATGTGAGTAAATCGATGTGAATACTTTTCTGCCCAATGATGACAAAAGTATTCTCAGAGCGATACCTTTATTGGCTAACCAAAAAATAATATGTTTGCAAGCTTTCAGAGCGCAGAATTTCCTTCTTCAGCAAAATTACAAATAGATGGAATCTGCCTGAAGAAGGAGCCTCTGTGCTCTGAAGGCTTGGAAACATATTATTTTCTGATTAGCCAATAAAGGTATCACTCTGAGAATATTTTTACACAACTCTAATTCACGCATATTTAATTTGTTACATCATCTTTTCATCTTATTACAGGTATTTGAAAGGTGTCTTATCATGTTACCTTTCTAGCTTCATTTTCATCTCCACTTTTTTTTCTTCTCCAAGCAGTCAGGTAGGTTTCCTCCCTATCCCACTTACCTAATATTTTCCCTAACCCAGATTTATGACGTAATGATATTGCATATATTGATACAGATGGTTGGATAACATATCTCTGGAAATATAGAGATTTACTGATGTATAGTTTTGAACATATTTATGTTCATTTTTATTTTTGTTAGTGATTCTGCATTTCTCTTAGTAAATATGAAATACCATATAGGGACTAATAAATATACTTGTTGTTCTCATATTTATGTAATAGACTGAAGAAGGTCCATGTTGGACCGAAACGTTTCTCCTCACGGACTGCAGAATAAAAATTACCATAGTAAAACAAAAGTTGAGTGCCAAGTTTTTTCTTTCTATTGTATTAAAAGAAGGCTACACAAACTAAAATAAAAAAATGTTTACTGAATTTGAAATTCATCAAAACTAATCTCACGAACTTATTATAAGAAAAGAAACGTATAGTTTAGCTGTCACTCATCATATCTTTTGAAAGTTTAAACAAAACGATTTGAATAAGGTAGCAAGGTACAAAATAACAAAAACACATAAATCAACAATATCAGAATCTAATGTTTTTTTCCCTTGTAAATTGTGCAAAGCATGCAGAAATGTACTCAAAAGTGAAACCTTTTCCAAGCATGACGGCACAAGAATCCACGATATATGGAAGAACTTAAATTGTGCCTCAAAGAGAGTAATCTATCATGTGCAGTGCCCCTGCAACAAGGTATATGTGGGGCTCACCACAAGAGAATTGTAAATGCGTACCAGAGAACATGTTAGTGATATCGAAAAATCCGCCACTATAGAAGATGTAAGAACTTTGAAAACTCTACTGAAACATTGCAAAATATACCATAACTCCAATCCCTCTGGTTTAAAAACCAAAGCCATAAATCAGGCACAGCTGAATAATAGAGGGGGGTAACTTAGAGAAAACCCTAGCTCAAAGAGAGAGTAGGTAGATCTACCAGTTGTAAACCATGACACCACAAGGTCTTAATGAAACCAAAAATTCACTATAGTTTATCCCCCGTGCTTTCCATATCCTGTTGATGTTTTTAATATGTGTGTTTTGTTCCTTTTAATATATTTTAACTTGTAGTTTGTCTCCACAGATCTCTCCTGACATATATTGTTTGTGGTCATCTCCTCCTTTTTCATCTGTGAAGAAAATTGGACAGCATCTTTTCCTGTAATGGAAGAATTGAACATTGATGTAATGAATGTAATCTCAGAATCACAAAGCTCCATGTGCAATATTGTTGTTACACCCGGTCCCATACCTCTGCGGGGTCCCAGTCGGGACTCTCGCCCTGTGCCGGTCTCTGGCCATCCTGCCGCGGCCTCTGCTGCTTCCTGCTCCTCTGCTTCCTGGCACTTTTGGCAGGTCCCCGGGGAGAGTGATTGGGTCATGAGCGCGCGTGCTCCAGGGCTCTTAAAGAGACAGCGCACATTTTTTGAAAATGTCTTTAACCAATGGCGTGGTACTGATTACTATTTCTGGCCCCTCAGTCATAGGGAGGGTGCCGGAGCAACAAGTATCTGCTGTTGCTAGCTTCCGGTTCCGCTGTGTTTGTGCCTGTGTTTTTGCAATGTTCTGCCTTCTGCCTCGCTTACACTATTTGTCTCCGCAGACTATCAGTTACCTGTTACCCGGTTGTCCAGGACTACGTTTGTACGGACAACGCCACCTCTGTTCCGTTCTGCCACTCAACCATCCGAAACTCTGGACAACGCCGGTACCAGCTTAATCCTGAGTACCTTGAACTCGCCAGTCAGTTCTAACTTTTCTGTTATATCTCTTTACCTGTTGGTCCCACTGGGACAGATGCCACGTGTCCGGGGTCTAACTGGAGGTAGCACCTATGTCCCCCAGACATTCCATTCTGACCCTGTTCGAGGGGACTTACTACTGGTGTCTGGAGCTCACTTAGTCACGCCCCCTTCGTAGCCCCCGGACCGTGGTCCTGAGGCTCCACTCAAAAAATAAAAGCCGAATGTGAACTTCACCTTCTGTGCCTCCGCTTCCGTTTGTTACAATTGTCATATAGTAGAAAATTGGATTCTGAGAATACCGAAATCTATTCTACTATTATAAGAAATTATGTTTCTAATGGACACCTATTGGACTGGAAACAAGATTACTATATATGATTACTAGCTGTAGTACCCGGCTTCGCCCGGGTTAATTAATAACTGCTGTTAGCTGTAACAAAACAGACTATGTTAACAAAAATTTATTCTGCACATAAAAATCACACACCAAAACGTGCGGGGGTTAAAATTTCCATTCAACACATAGCCTATGATGCTCCTGGGGTTGAGATGTGCGGGCATGCAAAATTTCATGCCGTAAGTACAACGGTGCAGATTCCTATCCCGGGCCAAAATTATTTGCCGATTTGGAATGTGCGGGGTTAAAATTTCGACTCAAAACCTAGCCTATGACGCTCCCGGGGTCGAGACGTGCGGGTGTGCAAAATTTCATGCCCGTAAATGCAGATTCCTATGCCGGACATACACACAAGCATTCAGCTTTCTCCCCATTATGTAGATAGGGCCAAAATTGTTTGGCGATTTGGAACGTGCGGGGGTTAAAATTTCCATTCAACACATAGCCTATGATGCTCCTGGGGTTGAGATATGCGGGCATGCAAAATTTCATGCCCGTAAGTACAACGGTGCAGATTCCTATCCCGGGCCAAAATTATTTGCCGATTTGGAATGCGCGGGGTTAAAATTTCGACTCAAAACCTAGCCTATGACGCTCCGGGGTCGAGACGTGCGGGTGTGCAAAATTTCATGCCCGTAAATGCAGATTCCTATGCCGGACATACACACAAGCATTCAGCTTTCTCCCCATTATGTAGATAGGGCCAAAATTGTTTGGCGATTTGGAACGCGCGGGGTTAAAATTTCGATTCAAAACATAGCCTAGGACTCTTTCGGGGTCGAGACGTGCGGGTGTGCAAAATTTCATGCCCGTAAGTGCGACGGTGCGGATTCCAATCCCGGACAAACATACCCACATACATATACACATACATACATTCAGCTTTATATATTAGATACGTACCGTTTGGTCTCCGTCGGCACCCTAGGAGAACGGTGTTCTTGCCTGTGGTCGGCCACTTCAAGTCTTCGAGAAGTTAACGTATAGTTAATTTTAAAATATTTTACTTTAGATCACATGTTAAATACCTCACTATTTATTCATTTCATTTATGTTCACCCATTTAGGCTCATTTCCCCCCATCCTATTTATCTATTATATAGGGTTCACCAGCTACACTTTCATTCAATTTTCCCATTAGATTCCTTTGGCACCTGCACCTTTTTCTTCGATGGATAAAGTCCACTCTCATTTTAGCAGCATATACACATCTTCTCATCACAGTAGGTTAATATTATTTCACTCTTTTTTGGCCAACACATAACTTTACATTTCACTTTCATTTTTCATAATATAGAACACTTATGTTTATCCACTTACTCTGTCTTGTATTATACATTTCTTTCTCTTATTATTGTAGTCTAATTCTTCTACACTTTTATAATTTATCCTTCCTTTATTAGTTAATACTTTATTATGAGTTCTCCTTTAAAATGCCTGCTCCTGTGATTTCACTAAACAGATGTGTCACCGCATCATTCTTATTTGCATACGCCCTTTCTTTGAAATTCCCCCTTACCTTGACAAAGATATGCATGTATCCTCGGGATTCAGACTGACGCATGGCCACTTCGGGACCGCCTCATGACTTCCGGCCCCGTGCATCCAGTGACGTAAGCGTTCCACGCTTGCGTTCCAAGCGTGGAGATTTGGAAGTCACTTTTCACAGAGAGGTGGCTCAGCGATCTTCTCAAGTGCAATGAACAGGTGAATCGCCGGCTTACACAACAGCTGTGAGAGACACTATTTAAATCAGCACATTACGCCATTAACACACATTCCCCCACTAGGAGAAGCCTGCTATGGCGAAACTGCACTGTCGGGGTGGTAGCTGCGGTACATTAAGCCGGGAACACACTAATGAGTACATTTATACTCAATGATTGCTTTGCAGTGTCCTGTTGGTTCATAGGCACTTGCCTTTATAACACCACTCAACAGCACAGCATATTGCACTTTATCCTCAGCTTATATTGACCTTACACTGGGACTGCTCAGGCACACCTGTCACTTTGATTATATTAAAGACATTTTCTTTTAGTGCTGCTAAGCCCCTGGCTTTTTTTGTTATTTTGTACTTTGCTACCTCATTCAAATCCTTTTGTTTAAACTTTTAATGTAAAATTTTAAAAAAATTATTAGAATAAAATATTTTATTTTATGAATATTGATGTCTATTCCTCACTATCCCTCGAAAACCAGTGTTTGAGATTTTTGTTTTGAGCATATAAAATTTTGAGGTTAGATTATGCAGTGTTTGGACTTACATCAAAAAAGTCCCTCATATTAAGTCTGGATGCAGTAAAGACATTTGACCGCCTGAATTGGTCCTTCCTGTTTGAGACATTGAAGATTTTTGGTATCTCGGGTGCCTTTTTGATAGTTATAAGGGCATTGTACAGTTCCCCTTCGGCCTCAATTAAACTACCATTCCATACCTCCCCCTCACCTAATATCTCAAACGGCACACATCATTAATGCCCCTATCGCCTGTACTGTACGTTATGTGTATAGAACCACTGGCGGCAATGAGACTACAAAATCCTAATATGTCAGGAGTTGAGGATAAGAACAATGTATATAAGATTTCTTTGTTTGCAGATGATGTCCTCTTAGACCTTACTAAGCTCCATATTACATTACCTAATCTTATGGATGCTTTAACAATGTATGGGGATTTATCGGGATATAAATTGAACACATTAAATATTCCTCCTGATGTACTGGACCATTTAAAATTAAACTTTAAATTTAGATGGAAGACTGAAGCTATGAAGTACTTGGGGGTTAACTTGTCTTCTTCTTATGGCAATTTATACCTTTGCAACTTTCCGTCACTTCTGAGGGATTTGAGGGGACTGATGGACAGGTGGATGCCACTCTCGCTCTCATTAATAGGCCTTTTAACCTCAATTAAAATGTCTCTTCTTCCCAAGTTGCTGTATTACTTTGAAACTCTACTGGTCAAGATCCCTATGGGGAAACTTAAGTCCTTACAAGAAGCCATAATGAGGTTCATTTGGAAAGATAAGCGTCACCGGATCTCCAAACGTGTCCTTGTCTCTCATAAATCACAGGTGGGCCTCTCCGTCCCTGACATTATTAAATATTACTGGGCGGCTCATTTACATAGGATTCCCTCGTGGGCTTCATTATGGGCTTACAATAAATGGACAGAAATGAAAAAACTATGGATGGCCCCAATCTATCCGAATTCATTACTGTGGACAATTAAGCCCACTAAAATTCTAATATCTTTGTTGGACCCTATACAGTTTACGAGGGAGGTCTGGCTTTCATGTATGAAGAAGTTCAGTCTGGTCTCACCTAATTCGCCAATGATTTCCTTCATATATCAACCTCTGATACCAAATAGTATGGATTCCGTAATGGTTCACCTGTGGATATCTGTGGGATTATTCAGATTTGCGGATCTGGTAGATGGAGACACACTGGAGCTTCTTCTAATGACGTTATCTGGTCCAAACTTGCCATTTATAAAAAAGAGTTCTTTTAGTATCTGCAGATTAAGCTTTTTGCTTCTTTGCTCTATGGTCTGCCAAAGGTGTCTCTGCCCACTGATTTTGAGAGGATTTGCAAAAGGGGGCTGTCGTCCAAAGGATTGATTTCGGAAATGTACAGAATTCTATATTATCCACAGGGGGGCCAACAGCTAAAGCATTC
Source organism: Oophaga sylvatica (assembly GCA_033576555.1). Classification (NCBI taxonomy): domain Eukaryota; kingdom Metazoa; phylum Chordata; class Amphibia; order Anura; family Dendrobatidae; genus Oophaga; species Oophaga sylvatica. The sequence continues at coordinate 366,074,787 of JARQOD010000006.1, forward strand.
TTATATGAGCAGATGGGAGTCTATCACCCCAGAGTTGGCAGATCATTTGGGAAAAAGCGGCCAAATCCTCCATTTACTCTCTTTATAAAGAAAATCAGTACAAAATATTTATGTTCTGGTATCACACCCAGATCTCCTCCACAGATTAAATCCTCAACTCTCAAACTTGTGCTGGAGCTGTGGCTCTTAGGTGGGCACTCAGGACCATATCTTCTGGTCTTGTTCTGGGATAACGGGATTTTGGGATGATGTGAGACTCTTGATTAGCAGGGTTCTCTAGTTGAATGTGGGGCTTGATCCAGTTACGTCTGCTTAATGTCTCCCCTAAAGGGATGGTGCAAAATTCAGCCAGACTGATGTTACACATCCTTACAGCAGGAAGGTGTTTGATAGCTCTTCACAGGAAGCAGACCTCTTCTCCTTCTCATCAGCACTTACTAAACAGAATAGCTGACATTCACAGGATGGAGTTTATAACGACTTTATTGGAAGTGAGAGTGGATAGGTTTGACTCTGGTCCCCTTGGGATTATTATTGGGCTCACAGAAATGGTTAGGTTTTTCATACCTCCTCTTGCCTTTTTTGAGACTTGTATCTTTCCTTCCCCAACCCTTTATATGTGTGTCTTGTCTTTATTTCTTTATATGTGAGGTTCATTATATCATTTCAAATATAGTTTTTCTTTGTTAAATTTACTGAATGATGTAGCTGGTTAACAGTGGTGCCATAAATAACTGTTCCATATGCATACATGAATGCTTGAATCCTAGTATTTAATGTTTCATTCCACAATTTGCTTTTTCATGACTAGAGGGAGCGATTCCCAATACTTCACCTAACATTCTTTTGTTATTTTGTACTTGTAGCTTCTTTGATGCTATTGAATGTAATTGTTTGGATTTGTGTCCAACTGTTAAACTGCAAAATTTCAATAAAAATTTACAGTTATATAAAAAAAAGCAATAAAACCGCATGTCAATATTCACACTACATAATTTGCTTTCTTCAGAGGCAGGTACACAACAGTCTCTGTCACACCCTTACACACCCATGTATTATACACCCAGCTTGTGGATCGGGCAGCATGTATCAGCTGTCAGGTTCCCTTTAAAAGACAGATGCAACCATATAATTAGTTTATAGGTGTTGAATCAGCTATCATGTTCTCTTTAAGAGAAAACCTTTGCTTAAGATTCTTACAGAAAAGGGTGATTAAAAAAAATGAAGACGATGCTATGAAATAAGCCATAAAATAAAATATCTCTAAGGATTACTCAAGCAAGCGCTTCTAACTTGGCACTTCAAAATTTAAAATGTAAATTGTGAAATGATGAGAATAATATGGAAGTATTATAAGGGCTCTTCCCAGCTACATTACACTACCGCAGGAGCACTGAGATTTCCAAGCATAATACTCAAAGCAACTAGCCTCACAGCAGGCATGTGGTGAATCTGAGTCGTCTCGCACTATTTCTGCTTTCAGGCAGCAATTCTGTAAAGTTTCACATTTAGATGCAAGTTAATGTACTAGAGGTGAACAGGATTAATATGTATGGTAGCATGTCTCTATAATAGCGCTAAAAACTGCATGAAAACACAAGGCATTAGAAGCTACAATTTAGACAAATCTACTTATTAGATAGATAGTGAGAAATCCTCAAGAAACATGATTCATGGATATATCCATAAGCACTTTCCTAAAAAATGAACAAAAAAAATGGGAGCAACTAGTAGAACAATCAGCTCACTTACAATCATCAATCCTTATCCAGATTTTTTTGTTTCATAGTAATAAAGCTGAACATGGTTTGATGAATTTGCTAAGTTGATTATGTCATTTTCATCATAAACTGAGCAAAAAAGACCTACAAATGATGACATCTGCAAGTCAGAGGCGTTTCTGCCACTGAATTTAGTGAGACAGTGTGAGAGCAGGATTTATTTATCTATCCTGACTCCATTTTGATCCATCTTCTTTGCTTCAAAATGAAGTCTATGTTTAGATAAGGGGGTCTCAGAAATGTATTTGTCTTAAGGCCCCGTTACACATAGCGAGATCGCTAGCGAGATCGCTGAGGCGTCACCGATTTTGTGATGTAGCAGCGACCTAGCCAGCGACCTCGCTTAGTGTGACACTCAGCGACGATCAGCCCCCCTGCTGGGTGTCGCTGATCGTCGCTGAATGCCCTGGACCATTTTTTGATCGCTGGTCTCCCGCTGGCCAGCGCACATCGCTGCGTGTGACAGGTGGGAGACCAGCGATCAGCCAGCCGGAGCTGGTAACCAAGGTAAACATCGGGTTTCCAGGCACCGGGTGGAGCCTGGAAACCCGATGTGTACGTTAGATACCAGCGCGCTTGTGCAGGGGAGCTGGTAACCAAGGTACACTGCGGGTTACTAAGTGCCGAGCTTGTTACCCGCATAGTCGCTGTCCTGATCGATGCTGAGAGCTGCCTGTTTGGCAGCTCAGCAGCGATCATGTAGCGACACACCAGCGATCCTGACAAGTGCATATCGTTGTCGGGATCGCTGGTGAGTCGCTAGGTGTAACGGGACCCTTAGAGTCTTAGAGATAACAGGAAGTGAAAGTAAAGAAGTAGAGCCACACCTAGACCATAAAGCGGGGTGTCGATAGTGTTAACTTTAGTCAATTAGATGTATGTATCCTAATGCCAGCACATATGTAGAGATAAGCTGAACCAAATATATTACTACAAAGTATGTCCATTAAAAACCAATATAAACCCTGACCAATAATGTAATAAAAGGAGTTCTATTCTGACGCTAAGAGTGGCAGTCTGTCTCTTTGTACATGTAATTGGATTGTAAATGTTATTTTGTAACAGGCACAACGTCTCAGAATGTCCCACATTATGTGGCGACGACAACAGTGACCCAGGCAAGTTAAGTAAAAGTCCTTTATTGTCCAAATACTGCACACATGAAATCGCTCACCCCTGGATCACAGCCAGGAATACGTAAATAAAGTTTAGTACCGCTGGCGCTTGCACCTCCATAGGGTTCTTAGGTGCTACGTGTTCATCCACGTCGCTGCCTCTGGCCTGTGTTAGCTTCACACAGCCAGACATACAACCAGAGCTGTTATGTTTCGGTAGCTGAGGAGTGCAGGTAAAAAAGGCAATACACCAGAGCAGTTGGAATCTATGAGATTGCAGTACCCTGACTAACCACCACAACTAGAGGCAGCCGTGGAGCGTTCCTACGTTGGTCCTAGACGCCTCGTCACAGCCTGAGAAACTAACTACACCTAAAGATAGATATAGGAAAACTATCTGCCCCGGAGCAGAACCCCAAAGATAATAGAAAGCCCCCAAACATGTAATGGCGGTTAGACAAGATGAAATACTGACACAGAAAGAAAATAGTACGAGCAAACGCTGGAGCCCAAACTAACTAAATAGAAAAGGATAGGAAGGGTACTTACTGCAATCCCAAAAAAACCCTGCAAAGCACCAACTCTACTAATTTCAAAAACACCTGAGATCACACGACCTCTTCCACCTAAATTAGTTCTCTGGTGTAACAAAATCAAAACAGCAGCCACTGAAAAAACTGGAAAAAGCAAAAGTACAAACATCAGTGGCTGAACAAAACTGAGAGGGCAGAAGCCCCCGGAGGGGACCCTGAAGGCCCCCACAGAAGTGCAGGACAAAATGCAAAAATATAGCACAAACACAAAAGAAGAAAATGTCTTATCTGTTAGCAGGAGATGCAGACACGACACAGCAGGCTACAAGGGAAACTGGAATAAAGGATTCAGACCAGAACAATTGATCACCGGCAACCCTGATGGGAAGGTGACTCCCTTATATAAGACCAGTCAGTAACACCTGATTCCCAGTCCTCACAATCTTCACTGGACAGACTAGCACCGCTTGTAACCACCAGAGGGAGCCTCTGCTCAGAACTCATCTCAAACCCATTCACAACAGTACCCCCCCCTTGAGGAGGGTCACCGAACCCTCATTTGAGCAACCAGGTCGGTCAGGATGAGTTCTATGATACGCACGGATAAGTCTCCTAGCATGGATGTCCGAAGCAAACACCCAAGAATTGTCTTCCTGACCATAACCTCTCCATTTAACCAAATACTGGAGTTTCCGTCTAGAAAAACGAGAATCTAATATTTTCTCAACCACATACTCCAGATTGCCCTCAACCAAAACAGGGTCAGGAGGCACAGCAGCAGAACCACTGGCTCAACAAACCTCTAGAGCGAGAGCAAGGCTTGGAGCGAGAGCAAGTCCCGCAGGACTGCACAAATTCCCTGACATCACGAGACAAGGTAGGCCACCAAAAGGACCGACTAACCAAGTCTCTGGTACCAAAAATTCCGGGATGCCCAGCCAACGCGGAACAATGAATCTCAGACATCACACTCTTTTTCCACTGGTCCGGGACAAACAATTTTCCAACAGGGCAGCACTCGGGCCTATCCTCCTGACACCCCTCCAGAGCAAGTCTCAAATTGGGCGAGATGGCGGAAAGAACTACACCCTCTTTCAAAATAACAGAAGGATCAGATAACTCAGGAGAGTCCGCAAGGAAACTCCTCGAGAGGGCATCCGCCTTAACATTCTTAGTGCCAGGAAGAAAGGAAACCACAAAATTAAAACGTGTGAAAAACAAGGCCCACCTGGCCTGTCTAGGATTGAGTCGCTTGGCAGATTCCAGATAGACCAGATTCTTATGGTCCGTAAGGACCACCACCTGATGTTTGGCTCCCTCCAGCCAATGTCTCCACTCTTCAAAAGCCCACTTCATGGCCAATAACTCCCGATTACCCACGTCATAATTACGTTCAGTAGGAGAAAATTTTTGAGAGAAAAAGGCACAAGGGTTACTTTTAGAGGTCTCTGGATCTTTTTGGGACAAAACGGCACCTGCCCCAATTTCAGAGGCATCAACCTCCACCTGAAATGGCAGAGAAACATCAGGCTGCCGTAGAACAGGAGCAGAAGTGAATCTCTGCTTAAGTTCCTGAAATGCAGAGACTGCCTCAGGAGGCCAATTCACCACATCAGAACCCTTTCTGGTCAAATCAGTTAATGGTTTAACAATAACCGAGAAATTACCAATAAATTTACGATAAAAATTGGCAAAACCCAAAAATCTCTGAAGAGCCTTTAATGAAGTAGGTTGGACCCAATCACAGATGGCCTGAACCTTGACCGGGTCCATTTCAATAACAGATGGGGACAAAATGAATCCCAGAAATGAGATCCTCTGTACGCCAAAAAGACACTTTGATCCCTTCACATACAGAGCATTCTCTCTCAAAATCTGGAATACAGTTCGAACATGTTTCACATGAGAGTCCCAGTCATTAGAAAAAATCAAGATATCATCCAAATAAACAATCAGAAATTTGTCCACAAAATCCCTGAAAATGTCATTCATGAAGGACTGGAAGACGGAAGGAGCATTAGTGAGCCCAAAGGGCATCACCAGGTACTCAAAATGCCCTTCAGGGGTATTGAATGCCGTCTTCCATTCATCCCCGTGCTTAATGCGAATAAGGTTATACGCCCCCCTGAGGTCAAGCTTGGTAAACCAAGTAGCGTTTTTCACCCTGGAAAACAGGTCAGAAATCAAGGGTAACGGGTATTGATATTTCACAGTAATATTGTTCAAGAGACGATAATCAATACACGGCCTTAATGAACCATCCTTTTTGGCCACAAAGAAAAAACCGGCACCTAAGGGTGAAGAGGATGGTCTGATATGACCCTTCTCCAATGATTCCTTGATATAAGACCGCATAGCGTCATGTTCAGGTACAGACAAGTTAAAAAGGCGACCTTTAGGGAATTTACTACCCGGCACTAATTCAATAGCGCAGTCATAGCTCCTATGGGGAGGCAAGGATGCAGATTTACTTTCGCTAAACACATCAGAAAAATCAATCAAAAAGTCAGGAACATCCTGAGCCTGAGGGAAGGCAGAAAAAACAGGAGTGTTGGTATTAACACATTGGCAGCCCCAACTGGTTACAGACACAGATTTCCAATCCAAAACAGGATTATGAGACTGTAACCAAGGAAAACCCAGCACGATAATGTCATGCAGATTATACAGAACCAAAAATTTGCAGCACTCCTGGTGATCAGGTTCAACCCTCATTATCACCTGAGTAGAAAACTGGGGTTTATTCTCAGCCAAAGGGGTAGAATCGATCCCCAGTAGAGGAATAGACTTCTGTAGGGGTATCAAGGGAAATCCACAACGTTTAGCAAAATCATAATCCATCAGGTTAATAGCTGCTCCAGAATCAACGAAAGCCTGAGCAGAAAATGAGGACAGAGAGCATATCAGAGTGACAGTTAATAAAAACTTAGTCTGAACACTACCCAAGACAACTGAGCGTGCAAAACGTCTTCCCCGCTTAGGGCAGACTGAAATAGCATGAGAGGCATCACCATAGTAGAAACATAACCCATTGCGCTTTCGAAACTCATGACGCTGTGCCCCATACACCACTCTATCACACTGCAAGGGTTCAGAAGCTGGTTCACAAGGCAACACCATTCCACGCATACTTCTCCGCTCACGCAAACGTCTGTCAATTTGAATCGCTAATGACATAGAATCATTGAGACCAGAGGGGACAGGGAATCCCATCATAACATCCTTTACATTATCTGACAGACCCTTCCGGAAAAGGGCTGCCAAAGCGTCGTCATTCCATTTGGTCAGGACTGCCCACCTACGGAATCTCTGACAGTATAACTCAGCGTCATCAAGCCCCTGAATTAATGCCAACAAGGCTTTCTCAGCTTGATCAGTGACATTAGGCTCATCGTACAATAACCCCAAGGCCTGAAAAAATGCATCAACATCACTCAAAACAGGATCCCCAGGTATCAGGGAAAAAGCCCAATCCTGAGGATCGCCGCGCAGGAGAGAGATGATAATTTGAACCTGCTGCGCTGCGTTCCCTGAGGACTTAGATTTTAAGGCAAAAAACAATTTACAATTATTTTTGAAATTCTGAAACTTAGCTCGATCCCCCAAAAACAAATCTGGCATGGGAATCCTAGGTTCCACAACAGGCAACCCAGCAAGATAGATAGCAATACTCCGAACCTCAGTGGCAAGCTGATCCACACGGCCAGACAACTGTGCAAACTCCATTGAGAGAAAAGATCCTCCCCAGCACCCAGAGATACAGAGGGGGAAAAAAAAAATGCAACAAACAGAAAAATATCTCTGACAACTCTGACAATATTTTTTCCCTTCTGTGAGTACCATACAATTTTCAATTTTTAGGCCGGTGATACTGTTATGTTTCGGTAGCTGAGGAGTGCAGGTAAAAAAGGCAATACACCAGAGCAGTTGGAATCTATGAGATTGCAGTACCCTGACTAACCACCACAACTAGAGGCAGCCGTGGAGCGTTCCTACGTTGGTCCTAGACGCCTCGTCACAGCCTGAGAAACTAACTACACCTAAAGATAGATATAGGAAAACTATCTGCCCCGGAGCAGAACCCCAAAGATAATAGAAAGCCCCCAAACATGTAATGGCGGTTAGACAAGATGAAATACTGACACAGAAAGAAAATAGTACGAGCAAACGCTGGGGCCCAAACTAACTAAATAGAAAAGGATAGGAAGGGTACTTACTGCAATCCCAAAAAAACCCTGCAAAGCACCAACTCTACTAATTTCAAAAACACCTGAGATCACACGACCTCTTCCACCTAAATTAGTTCTCTGGTGTAACAAAATCAAAACAGCAGCCACTGAAAAAACTGGACAAAGCAAAAGTACAAACATCAGTGGCTGAACAAAACTGAGAGGGCAGAAGCCCCCGGAGGGGACCCTGAAGGCCCCCACAGAAGTGCAGGACAAAATGCAAAAATATAGCACAAACACAAAAGAAGAAAATGTCTTATCTGTTAGCAGGAGATGCAGACACGACACAGCAGGCTACAAGGGAAACTGGAATAAAGGATTCAGACCAGAACAATTGATCACCGGCAACCCTGATGGGAAGGTGACTCCCTTATATAAGACCAGTCAGTAACACCTGATTCCCAGTCCTCACAATCTTCACTGGACAGACTAGCACCGCTTGTAACCACCAGAGGGAGCCTCTGCTCAGAACTCATCTCAAACCCATTCACAACACAGAGCACCTTCATTTCTACAGCATATGAAATCCAAACACAAAAAAATGACACACCCAAACCTTTACTGCATGTTTAAATGAAAACCATGGCCATGTGCCACTTGTAAAACCTAGAATGGTGGGAGAGATCCATCCTCCTATCATCCTACAGATCTCTCCAAAAATAAAATCCCAAGACAGGTTTTCCTAAACTGACTTGGTCAAATAACTTGACCCAGTCCACACTTGCTTTTAGTTTACATGGTAACCACAGCCGTGACTATGATTACAATGCACTCCAGCGGTTCAGTATGCTTCTAAAGATATTTTGGGGGATACAAAGCCCTCGCATATGTTTCACCTCACTCTCTAATATATTCCCCCTTATGTTCAAACATGTGGGGTTGATCATCTGTCACCATACAAAGTGCCCATGACAGGACATCCGCATTGCCTTGGGATCGATGCTCCACCGAAAAAGTACAATTTTGCAAGGGCAGAAACATCTGGTGACCTGAGAATTGCTCTCCTTAGCATTTGTCAACCAGATTTAGGGTAAATGGTCTGTCACCAGCCGAAACTGTTGCTCCAGTAAATAATAGCATAGGGACTCCAAGGCCCACTTAATGGCCAAGCACTCTTCCTTGATTACATTATACTTTTTCTCTGCCAGGGTAAGTTTCCTGTTCAAGTAGGTGACCAAATGCTCTTCTTATTCACATCATGCTACAGAACCACTCCTAGCCCTACCTCAGAGGCATCCGTTTGCACAATAAATCCATTCCTAAAGTTGTGATTGATAAGGATGGGTTGTCTACACAGCACCAACTTCATGGACTGAAAGGCATCTTCCGCCTGAGGATTCCCCCGGACCATAACCAATTTCCGTCCCTTTAAGAGATTGGTCAGCGGTGCTGATCTCCCAGCAAAATTAGGAATAAACCGTCTATAATATCCAATGATACTGAGGAACGCATTCGCCTGTTTTATAGTCAGAGGCCGAGGTCAGTTTTGAATTACTTTGATTTTATTTATTTGGGGTTTGATATGTGGAGCCCAGCTGTGACTGAATCCATATCTCCCAGAAGGGTGCACTGAAAGAAGATCCCACTAGAGGTCATTATACACACACACACACACACACGTACAGCTTATCCTAAAGACCACCAGAGGGAGCTGTGTTAGGCATATAAAAAGAAGTTTAGTTTCAGTTTAGTGGAGTTGAGTCTTGGAGTCTGCTAGTGTAAGGTTCTATGTATATATTCCTGAAACTCAGTTTGTTCGTCAGCCATTTTACTTTCTGTCTTGCTGCAGCTATCTTGCCCTCAGTCAAAATGGAGTTTCCAGCTTGCATGTTCCCGCCCTGATTCTCTCCTTTGCTTCTTAAGCAGCCACAGCTGAGCAATCAGTGCTTCAGAATCTAGCCTGCAGTGAACCTGTGACTTGACTCCTGTAAGCCTTGGACCTTGTACTCCAGCTATTCCTACTGAGGAACTCTGAAGCACTTGTGGACTCTGAACCCTGCTCTTTAAAAGACCCACGTTTGCATAACCTTACGGTAACAGAGAAGAAGATCCTGAATCTGTATTGGAGAGTGATTGCTGAGCTTGGATTACTCTGGCCTGCTGTGTCTCCTGTTTCTGTGTCTGCAAACTGTGTGACTATTTCTGCCAACTTGTATGAAGTAATACAGGACTTTTCTATATCAAACCTGTGTCTCATGTATGTTCATCGCACCCAAGCACAAGACGCTATATGAACTGTACTACATACATTACAAGATTCTGAAGCCAAAACGTTAGTGTCTGCTGGGTCTGGAAGGCTGTGTCTGCTGTACTGTGGATATCAGACGTCCGGTTGTACTTTCTGTGATGACAGTGGTTGTGACTTCTCACAACCATTCCAGTGTTGCCACAGGTGAACACTATTGTTTTTTTTTCTCTCCTCTTCTTCCAGTAATCCTGTCTTAAAAGATCTGGAAAATGGAGGCCCGCATAAAGGAACTTTGCGGAGTGACTGATAATATCCTTGCAGATTTGCAGAATATAAAGACCCGTTTTACGAATCTACAGGACCTCAATAATCACAATTTGCAAGTGGTTGGACAGACTACCCAGGATTTGCGAGCCAGGAATGAGGTTCTAGAGGGGCGAGTCCAGGCTCCTGCCGTAGCCCCGAGTGCTGGGATTCCCAAGTTGCCCCCTTTTCGTTTTGGCGGTGAACGTGAGAAATTCAGGGGATTTATTAATCAATGCAATCTTTTTTTTTCTGCACATGCTTCACAATTTCCCACTGAACGATCTAAGGTGCTTACTATAATTATGTTGCTTACCAACAAGGCTTTAATGTGGGCAAACCCTCTGATTGAGACTGAGGATGATTGTTTGAATCACCTTGATGATTTTATTTCAGCCATGGGGCAGGTGTTTGATGACCCCAATCGAGGTGCAACAGCTGAAGCAGCCATGTTAGCTTTGCGCCAAGGTAAGCACTCGGTAGCTGAATATGCCTTGGATTTCAGGAGATGGGCCCTTGATACCACCTGGGACAGTTCCGCCAAAAAATCTATTTTTCGAAAGGGGTTATCTCCACTGATTAAGGATGAACTTGCTCGTGCCGACCCTCCCACTGCGTTAGGTGACTTTATTAACTACTGCATCCGTATTGATACTCGTCTGACTGAACGCAGGCAAGAGAGATGGTTCGAAAGCAATCGTACTAACCTTTTCCTACCTTCCTCTCCAGCTAAGGAACCTTTGAGTAGGATTACACGGGAACCTGAACCTGAACCCATGCAGGTAGACTCTTTACAACGACGGGTTAGTGATGCACGCAAGGAACATCGTTTTAAGGAGAATCTATGTTTCTATTGTGGTAAGTCAGGGCACTTCATTATAAACTGCCCCAGCCGTTCTCGTAAGACTACTGCAGCACTCATTCATTGTGAGTGTTGCGAGAGGGGATCTGTCAGGTCCGAGCCTCAGGCTCCAGAGAGATCTGCAGCAACAGATCTTGATTTCTCGGACTTAAACTCCGTTACCTCTGAGGACGTTGACTGTGTAAACGCTGCCATTTTTCAAGTTTCCTCAGCGGTGTCCCAGCTGAGTTGTAAGAAAAACAATTCTCATTGCTTTCTTTCCATCAAACTCTGGGTTGACTCAGCTTGGGTGTCTAGCTCTGCTATGATCGACTCAGGGGCAAGTGGAAATTTTATGGATGTCTCCTTTGCTCTGAAACAGGGAATACGTTCAGTGAAGAAGGCTACTCCAGTACAGATGGAAACTGTGGATGGCTCCCTGCTGACCTCTGGACCAGTGGATCAGGAAACAGAGCCTTTGAGGGTTCTTATGGGTAAAGATCATCAAGAGAAACTGTCCTTTATGCTTATCTCTTCTCCCCACTTTCCCATTATTCTAGGGCTACCATGGCTGCAGGCTCAGAATCCTACCATTAACTGGGAGACCAAGGAATTACACTTTCCAGAGAAACAGATGAGTCCAAAAGTTTCAGCTTGCTCTGTTCCTAAAGGAATCATGTCAGTCCCTGAACTACCAGCTGTATACCAGGACTATGTGGATTTATGTGACAAGAAGAACGCTGACCAGCTTCCTCCTCACCGTCCATATGATTGTCCAATTGAATTATTGCCTGGAGCAGAGATACCTTTTGGTATGGGGCCCGAGCTAAAGGCTTTAAAGGATTACATAGATGAAAATCTAGCCAAGGGCTTCATACGCCCCTCTTCATCTCCTGCAGGTGCACCCATCTTCTTTGTAAAGAAGAAAGATGGATCTCTGAGACCATGCGTAGACTATAGGGAACTCAATAAGGTTACTATTAGAAACCGTTATCCATTGCCTTTAATCCCTGAGTTATTGGAGAGAGTGCGACATGCCAAAATTTTTTCTAAACTAGATCTTCGTGGGGCCTATAACTTAGTCCGTATTAGACCTGGGGATGAATGGAAGACTGCATTCAGGTCACGCTATGGACACTTTGAATATCTAGTTATGCCTTTTGGTCTGAGTACCGCCCCAGCCACTTTCCAACACTTGGTGAATGACATATTCAGGGATCTCCTAGATACATTCGTGGTAATTTATTTGGATGATATTCTAATTTTTTCTAACTCCACAGAGGAACATCATGGACATGTGAGAATGGTCTTGGAACGTCTAAGACAAAATCATCTTTACATCAAACTTGAAAAGTGTGAATTCCATAGGACCGAAATTCAATTTCTGGGTATGTACTGTCTACACAAGGAATTAGTATGGATGGAAGCAAAACCCAAGCCATCAAGGATTGGCCAAGTCCTAGAAATGTGGAGGTACAGCGCTTCATCGGGTTTGCCAACTTCTATAGACGTTTCATTAGAAATTTCTCTGAGGTAGTGTCACCTATCACTCAACTTACCCGGAAAGAGTCTAGGTTTTCCTGGACTCCCCAAGCCCAGGAAGCATTTTCCCGTCTAAAAGATAAATTTACCACTGCACCTATCCTAGTACATCCCAACCCCGAGCTTGCCTTCATAATAGAGGTGGATGCTTCAGACTGTGCCGTTGGAGCTATACTCTCTCAGAGAACAGGTGAGAAGAATGTCTTGCATCCCTGTGCCTTCTTTTCCCAGCAGTTGTCTTCGGCTGAGAGGAACTACGATGTGGGCAATAGAGAGTTGTTGGCCATTATTGCCGCCTTCAAAGAATGGAGACACCTTCTTCAGGGAGCTGCACAGCAAATAGTCGTCCTGACAGACCATCGTAACCTTGAGTTTATCAGGTCGGCTAAGTGCCTGACTCCTCGCCAGGCTCGCTGGAATCTTTTCTTAAACCAATTTAATTTTATCATCTCTTATAGACCAGGATCGCGCAATGGAAAGGCTGATGCACTCTCTAGGATTTACTCAGCAGAGAAACGTCCAATTACTCCTCCTAAGACTATTCTTCCTGACTCTAGATTCCTAGGAGTAATTCATAATCAAGACCTACTTAAGGACATCAAGGAAGCATACCATGCGGATTCCTTTTTGGCACAACCCCCAAGGGACGTAAGTCTTGTCTTTAAGAATGGTGTGTGGATTCAGGGACAACGCCTGTATATTCCTGAAACAGTCAGATTGAGAGTATTGCAACTCATTCACGATTCCAAGATAGCTGGGCATAGAGGAATTCTAAAGACACAGGAATTTCTTTCTCGTTTCTTTTGGTGGCCCACTTGCAGGAAGGATGTTTTGAATTATGTCACTTCATGTGAGGTCTGTGCAAGATGCAAAACACCTCGCTCCTCACCAACTGGTCTGTTACAGCCTCTTCCCACCCCGTCCCGCCCGTGGGGATCCATTTCTATGGACTTCATTGTGGAGTTACCAACCTCTCAGGGGAAGAACACCATTCTAGTGGTGGTTGACCGTCTAACAAAGGCAGCTCATTTTATCCCTTGTGTCGGCTTACCCACTGCAAAACAGACATCAGATTTGATGATTAAAGATGTGTTTCGCTTACATGGAGTACCGGATGAGGTTATTTCGGATCGAGGGGTGCAATTCACTTCTAGGTTTTGGCAAAATTTCTGTGCAGCATTGGACATTAAAGTAAACCTTTCTTCTGCTTTTCATCCCCAGACTAATGGACAGACCGAACGAACCAATCAAACCCTGGAGCAGTATCTCCGCTGCTTTATCTGCCACCTACAGGATGATTGGGTGGATCTACTTCCATTAGCTGAGTTCTCGTATAACAACTCTCAGAGTGCCTCCACTAAATAGTCTCCTTTTTACTCTAATCTAGGTTATCATCCTAACATTCTACCACGATTTCCCATAGAAACGCCTTTACCAGCAGTGGCTGAAAGAATCACGTCTTTACAGAAGAATATGGATCTTCTAAAGGAAAATCTGGAATCGGCTCAAGAAAGGTACAAGAAAGCAGCAGATAAATTTCGTAAACCTGCACCAGCTTTCAAGGTAGGAGACTTGGTCTGGCTGTCAACCAGAAATCTTAAGTTAAGGATTCCATCGTCTAAGTTGGGACATAAGTACATTGGACCCTATAAAATCAGTAAAATTATAAGTGCCGTTGCTTGTCGTCTTCAACTGCCCAGAACTATGAGAATCCACCGTCTTTCATGTATCCCTACTAAAGGCTGCGACACCCAATACGTTTCCTGGACGTTCCTCTCCTTGCCCTGACCCAGTGCTAGTCGATGGTCAGGAAGAATTTGTGGTGGAAAGGATTTTAGATTCCAGGTTGTATAGAAATCATTACAGTATCTGATTAAATGGCAGGGCTACCCAGTGGAGGACAACTCATGGGAACCGGTCAATAACGTTAATGCTCCTCGCTTGCTCCGTCAGTTTCATCAGAGGTACCCACACAAGCCTGGTCTGAGGTCATCTGGAGGTTGTCCTTAAGGGGGAGTAATGTAAGGTTCTATGTATATATTCCTGAAACTCAGTTTGTTCGTCAGCCATTTTACTTTCTGTCTTGCTGCAGCTATCTTGCCCTCAGTCAAAATGGAGTTTCCAGCTTGCATGTTCCCGCCCTGATTCTCTCCTTTGCTTCTTAAGCAGCCACAGCTGAGCAATCAGTGCTTCAGAATCTAGCCTGCAGTGAACCTGTGACTTGACTCCTGTAAGCCTTGGACCTTGTACTCCAGCTATTCCTACTGAGGAACTCTGAAGCACTTGTGGACTCTGAACCCTGCTCTTTAAAAGACCCACGTTTGCATGGACTTACGGTAACAGAGAAGAAGATCCTGAATCTGTATTGGAGAGTGATTGCTGAGCTTGGATTACTCTGGCCTGCTGTGTCTCCTGTTTCTGTGTCTGCAAACTGTGTGACTATTTCTGCCAACTTGTATGAAGTAATACAGGACTTTTCTATATCAAACCTGTGTCTCATGTATGTTCATCGCACCCAAGCACAAGACGCTATATGAACTGTACTACATACATTACAGCTAGGAGAGTTCAGTCAGAGCTCAGTCAGAGAGCAGAGCAGCCCAGTGCAGCTCAGTCACCTCAGAGAGGCTGCAGAGCTATTCAGTTCCAAGTAAGTGGAGTCTAGTACGAGTGATACAGAGAAGTCACTCCAGCCTAGTCAGAGCTGAATCTAAGAGTATAGCTCACTAGAAAGCGTGCCGACGCTTAAAGAGCGGCGAAGAGGCAGCCCACCAACTGCCAGCGTGTGTGATCGTGTGAGGGTCCAGGTAGGCCGAAGGCGAGTGGAAAAGTTTATGAGACAGTGGAGTCTTAATAGCTTATCTCAGCAAGTACCACCGGACACCGGGGTCCGAGCATATAGGGATCTCCACGACCCATTAGGAGAACACCGGAGTTCCTGGAGGACTACAAGTCTCAGGAGTACCACAGAGGTGATACGTAGCTGGATCAGAAGAACGGAGTCTAGCAGTGCACTGCAAATAGAGACTGTGTGCTTCAGGAGAAGGTTCAATCACAAGATCAGCCAGGTGCAAGACGGAGACCAAGTTAGACCTAGCTACAGGCAGGTCAAGACTTTATCACAAAAAGGCAGAGGACAGGAGGCCACACACCTACCAGTGGAGGAATCTCGATGTGCACCTTTCACCCTACAGTGCTACGGGGAGTGCCTGCAACATCTACAGTAAAGGTACCAAAGTGACTTATGTGTGTGTCTCCCTTATTATCCCTGACTGCCGGTCCCCATCTGTCCTGCAATCCTATATATCTATCTGCCCTGGAGGATCAGCCTTACTTGTGGAAGGCTTAACATCTAGCTGCACAATATCAACCCTCCAGTGGATCTGCATGGCAGCGCTGGTCATCCTGACCAGGCACCACAAGTGGCGTCACGAATCCCCATATCATTATTCAAGTCACCTGTAAATATCCCACATTACAGTGAGCGCCCAGGGCACGGACCGAGCTGTGCTACCCGTGACATCCCCCATAGACATCAACGGGCTCGGTGCCGAGTACCCCAAAGCCCTGGTACGTGCGGCTCATTCTTTGGCGTCACGAACAGGATTGCGTGCCCTGCAGCAACGGAGTAACTTGTGCCCGTTGCCACCGGGTACTGTGTGCCTCACTAAAAGACTGTGTTTTGTATGTGGTGAAGATTTCCCACCATTTGCCCGCCATTGCCCGCCATTTACAGCGCCACGGCACGAAAACTAGTGGGCGTACCTGCAAAAGCGCGCTGAGTCCTGGACACGCCCCAACGCTGACGCGGCGGCAGGTCCTGTGAAGAGCTACAGTGAACGCTCTGACGTCAGAGCGCCAGCGACGCAGATCCTTCTACACACCCCTGTGCCCTGCGGAGCTGCAGCCTTCAGAGAAGGTAGGCCACGATTAACTAGGGGGGCGCAGACATGTCGCAGCCAGCCGACAACGCAGCCCAGGTCAACGATGTGGCCCAGGCCGATAGTCCTAATGACTTACCCCTCGGCGCTGCCGCGCAGGCTGGAAATGCTGGCCCCTCATCTGGTCCTGTGGTCCCAATAGTACCGCTAACGCTGCCATATATGCCTGGAGCGAAGTGGCTCCCTCAGTACAGCGGCAAGCCAGACACCCTGTCAGGGTTCAAGCGAAAAATATGCAGCATAATGGACATGTACCCTATGACAGAAAAGCAGAGAGCTGCAGTAGTAGTGGGACAATTAACTGGTGCTGCAGAGAGAGAAGTAGAGACTTGGACAGCTGCAGACCAGGAATCAGTGCTTATAATTTTCTTAAAGCTACAGTCTATCTTTGAGGACCGCACTGAAACAGATCTCCGGATGATGTTTTACCAATGCTCCCAGAAACCAGATGACAGCATTAGGGACTATGCCTGCCGACTACAAGGGCCCTGCGAGCACTCAAACAAGTTAACCCCATGAGTGTCTCCAACGAAAATAAAATGTTAAAAGAACAATTTGTACGGGGATTGAAGTCCCAAGCTGAAAGCCGGACTGTGCACTGGTGGTCCTTGGATCATCCTGATGCTACCTTTGATGCTCTTAAGGACATGGCTATAAAAGGACTGCGACCCCTGGAAACACCCGGGATGGCAACCCAGTGTCACCCGAGTGAAGCCACCCTAAAGCCAGCAGCATCCACCTTTTCCCCATTGGTTGCGGAAGCCAAAACGCAGGTGGCGCCCCCTACTGAACTGGACTGTCTGCACTCAGAAGTGCGCCAGTTGACCAAAAACCTGGCCACTGTAATGAGTGCCCTGCAACTGTCGACGGAGGAAGAAGGAAAGATCCTGCTAGCTGACTGCCCAGAGGATGTCCCTTGGATGCGCCGGAGGAGAGGGAGGACGTCGCCCCACCGGAGGAGGACAACGCCACCCCCAGGAAGGACCCGCGACCAGCATCATCCCCGCCGAGAGATCATCTGCTACCGCTGCCACAGAGAAGGTCACCCAGCACGTCGGTGTCCTTTAAACAAGCAAATCCTGGGTCCGAGGGCCAACACCCAGGAATAGACTCTTCAGGCCCCTCAGACTGGAACCGCAGGTTTGTGGGAGGAAGACCATACCTGTCCATCATATTGGACGGGATCGCCATCCCTGCCCTGCTGGACACTGGATCTCAGGTAACCGTCATACCTGATGTTCTCTACAATAGATACTGGTCCAGTGACGGTCTCCAACCCCCAAACCCTGACTTTGCCGTATACGCCTCTAATGGCCTCCCTCTTGACTTACTGGGGGCTAAAAATGTAGACGTAAAGGTGGGGAGAGTGGAGCTAAAGAACCAGGGACTTCTTGTAGTAAAGACTGTTAATGAGGAAAATGGGTTGAATGTGGTTTTAGGCACTAACATTATTAGTAACTGTTTGGAGGAGGTTGTGTTTTTACTCCAACAGCTCGCCGAAATTGCCAGACCAAGGCAAAAGGGAGTGATCCGGAAGGAGATCCGAACCCTGATGTACCAGCAGCAAGTGAAACTGACCGGTGGTGAGATTGGTAATGTACGGGTAACAGAACTGAACCCCATTGTGATACCCCCAATGAGTGAAATGCTTATTTGGTGTAGAGCAGCAATAGGTCTGAGAGGACAGAACTACCAAGCAGTAGTAGAGCCCCATTGTTCAGAGCACAGACCTACACTCTTGACTGCCAGAGGGTAGTGGATGTACATAATGGGAGGGTGCCAGTACGTCTTCTCAACTGGGGAGAGGATGAAGTCAAATTACCACGTTATGCCACTGTTGCTAAGTTACATGCTGTGGATAATAACTCCATTCACACAACGGAGCCCTTAACCTCCCCACAACCAGTGGAGGATAATGGTCCGACCACCCAGGTGGAGGATTGGTGTCAGCAGCTCCATATCGGGACAGACACCACTCCAGCCCACCAGAAACAAGGAGTATACCGAGTAGTTCAGGAGTATGCACAGGTATTCAGCAAACACCCACTCGACTTTGGGAAAATTAAAGGGGTTCAACATCACATCCCCACAGGCAATCATCCTCCCATTAAAGAACGGTACAGACCTATACCTCCAGCACACTACCAGAAAGCCAAGGAAATGTTGCGTGATATGAAGGAAGCAGGGGTGATAAGGGATAGTTGCAGTCCCTGGGCAGCACCTCTAATCTTAGTCAGGAAAAAGGATGGAAGCATGAGAATCTGTGTAGATTACAGACAAGTAAATCGCATTACACATAAAGATGCATACCCTTTACCACGCATTGAGGAATCCTTAGCTGCATTAAAAACTGCTAATTACTTTTCCACCCTTGACCTCACTAGTGGGTACTGGCAAGTAGCTGTGGCTGAGGAGGATCGGGAGAAGACGGCTTTCACCACCCCGATGGGACTCTGTGAGTTCGACAGGATGCCGTTTGGACTCAGCAGTGCCCCTGGCACGTTCCAGACAGTGATGGAGAGCTGCCTGGGACATCTCAACTTTGAAACTGTGTTGCTGTACCTGGACGACGTCATCGTGTACTCCAAAACGTATGAAGATCACTTGAAGCACCTGGCGGAGGTGTTCGAGTCACTGTCCAAGTATGGGATGAAACTGAAGCCTTCAAAGTGCCATCTGCTCAAACAGAAGGTACAGAATCTGGGACATATTGTCAGCTCAGAAGGAGTAGCGCCAGACCCTGAAAAGATCACCGCCATCCAGAAATGGCCGGAGCCGAAAAATCTCAAGGAGGTGCGACAGTTCCTGGGACTGACAGGGTACTACCGGAGGTTTGTGAAGGACTACACCAAGAAAGCAGCGCCTCTGCAAGACCTTCTGGTGGGACAGTCCCTCAAGAGCAGAAATTCTCCATTCCATTGGGGTAAGGAACAGGCAGAAGCATTCAAGGAAATGAAGGAGATCCTGACAGGTGATGAGATCCTAGCTTACCCTGACTACAGCCAGCCGTTCCTGCTGTATACTGATGCCAGCAATGAAGGATTGGGAGCAGTCCTCAGTCAGAAGCAAAATGGCCTGGAGAAAGTCATCGCCTATGCGAGCAGGAAGCTCCGCCCGACCGAAGGAACCCGGAGAACTATAGCAGCTTCAAGTTGGAGTTCCTGGCACTGGTCTGGGCCATCACGGAGAGGTTTAAGCACTACCTAGCCTCCAGCAAGTTCACTGCCTACACCGATAACAACCCCTTAACGCATCTTGAAACAGCTAAGCTGGGAGCCATGGAACAACGATGGATGGCTCGACTGTCAAATTACCAATTCACGATCAAGTACCGAGCAGGCCGCAAGAATGCCAACGCTGATGCCCTATCCAGGATGCCTCATGAATCGACGCAGAAAAAGAAGTGGATGATCTGGAAGAGATCGAACTACCTGTCTTTCACAGGAATGGGATGATCCATGAGCAACAAGCCAGCAGGAGATCGCGTGGTAAGACGTTAAATCCTTTACCTCACCACAGCTGGAAGGAGACTCAGGACAGCGATCCAGTTGTCAGCCGAATCAAGGAGCTGATAACTCAAGAAGGTTCCTCCTTGGAGAAGGATGCGCCTCTACAAGCAAGGCAGCTGTGGAATGAGAGAAGCCGGTTGTTCATCTACCGTGAGAAGCTGTGCAGGAGGTACATCAATCCAAGGACCCATGAGATGGTATGGCAGATAGTAGTCCCCAGAGCAGACATCCAGATGGTGTTAGAAGCCTACCACGATCAAGCGGGACACTTTGGCTGGAAGAAGCTGGAGACCCTGTTGAAGTGTCGTTTCTACTGGGTGGGAATGCGCAGCTCCATTGAGAGATGGTGCCAGAACTGTGGACCCTGTGGCCTCAGAAGAAAGGACTACAACAGTCAGAAGGCACCCCTGCAACCCATCCAGACGACTCGTCCCTTGAGATCGTGGCCCTGGACCATGTCAAGTTGTCACCCAGCCGGTCAGGATATTCCTATGCCCTGACTATGGTGGATCACTACTCCAGGTTCCTGGTGGTCGCCCCTGTCAAGGATCTGACGGCAGAGACAGCAACAAAGACGTTCCAAACGTATTTCTGCAGACCACACGGATAATCCTGAGCAGGTGCTAACTGACCAAGGCCCAGCCTTCGAGGCCGAATTGTTCAAAGAGTTCTGTCACTTGTACGGGTGTAAGAAAATAAGAACCACACCGTACCACCCCCAAACCAATGGTCTCTGTGAGAAGATGAACCACATCGTCATTGACCTGCTGAAGACAATACCACTCGAGGAGAGAAATCGGTGGCCAGACCTACTACCTGACCTGGTAGGTCTGTACAATCACATACCTGTGAGTTCCACCAATTGCACCCCAGCTTACCTCATGCGGGCAAGACCAGGAAAGCTGCCCATGGATCTGGAGCTTGGTGTTGTAGAACCAGAAGCGGATGTGACGACTGGGACACAAACAGACAGGAACAGTACAGAAAAGTACAAGCCTGCGTTGAAAGAAAGTCTCAATCGAGTCAGGGATAAACAAGAAGATCGCTACAACAAAAGTGCGCCAGCTGAACCTTTCGCACCTGGTGAAGTCGTACTGAAGAGAAAGAGGAGGTTACACAATCTCGACGATCAATGGGAAAGAGAGCCCTACATCATCCAGAAATCAAGGTTTGACAACAAGAAAACGTGCATAATTAGCAAGGATGGAGGAAGAACAACTGCAACTGTATCCCGAGATCACCTAAAGTTGTGTCCAAACCCATTAAAGCTTCAGGAAGAAGAACCTGTTGTCAATCAGGAAAAGCGTGATGAACCAGTCATCCATACAGACTTAGGAGATTTCCCCGCGGATTGGCCCAGAATTGGAGAAGCTGTAATCATTCCCGTGCTTCAATTCTATCAACCTCAAAGAGAACCTCTACATCCAGTTGCACCAGTTCTTGTAGCAGAGTCAGTACCAGAGGAACCTGCCCCAGCAGAACCCCAACAAGTGGAACCCCAAGAAGCGGAATCCCAAGAAGTTGAACCTCAGAAGAAGGATCCCCTGCAGAAGTTGAGCCAGTTCATCCAGCTCCCAGTATACTTGCCAGATCCCTAGAGAGGCTAAGGCAGTATTAACACTTACCTGCACGCAGGGATAACAGGTAACTGACACCTCACCTACCACTAACCACGTAGGTCAGTACGCATAACAAGAGGGCAATTACCTGTTAGGTACAGAGAGTAGGACCTAACCCATGTAAATAATTATCAAGAATCACTGTATATAAATGTATATATTGTTATAATATATTGTTATAATACTGCTATTTATTAACCTATTTTTCCTCTTAAAAATTGAAACAAGAATGGACATTATTTTTACTTGTTTTCTCTACCCCCTTTTTGAGCATCCTTTTCCAAAAGAGACTGGGACTTTTATGGTTGCTCAATTCCTCAACCCCTCATTATGCTAATGTACATAGTTGTTTATTTACCGTTATGCAACCTGTTAAGTTACGGTAGCTGAGGAGTGCAGGCAAAAAAGGAAATACACCAGAGCAGTTGGAATCTATGAGATTGCAGTACCCTGACTAACCACCGCAACTAGAGGCAGCCGTGGAGCGTTCCTACGTTGGTCCTAGACGCCTCGTCACAGCCTGAGAAACTAACTACACCTAAAGATAGAAATAGGAAAGCTATCTGCCCCGGAGCAGAACCCCAAAGATAATAGAAAGCCCCCAAACATGTAATGGCGGTTAGACAAGAGGAAATACTGACACAGAAAGAAAATAGTATGAGCAAAACGCTGGGGCCCAAACTAACTAAATAGAAAAGGATAGGAAGGGCACTTACTGCAATCCCAGAAAACCCTGAAAAAACCAACTCTACTAATTTCAAAATCACCTGAGATCACACGACCTCTACCACCTAAATTAGTTCTCTGGTGTAACAAAAACAGCAGCCACTGAAAAAAAACTGGAAAAAGCAAAAGTACAAAACACAGTGGCTGGACTAAACTGAGAGGGCAAAAGCCCCCGGAGGGGACCCAGAAGGCCCCCACAGAAGTGCAGGACCAAATGCAAAAATATAGCAAAAACACAAAATAAGAAATTGTCTTATCTGATAGCAGGAGATGCAGACACGACACAGCAGGCTACAAGGGAAACTGGAAAGAAGGATTCAGACCAGAACAATTGATCACCGGCAACCCTGATGGGAAAATGATTCCCTTAAATAAGACCAATCAGTAACACCTGATTCCCAGTCTTCACAATCCTCACTAGTACCGCTTGTAACCACCAGAGGGAGGCTCTGCTCAGAACTCATCTCAAACCCATTCACAACAGTACCCCCCCCCTTGAGGAGGGGTCACCGAACCCTCATTTGAGCAACCAGGTCGGTCAGGATGAGTTCTATGATACGCACGGATAAGTCTCCTAGCATGGATGTCCGAAGCAAACACCCAAGAATTATCTTCCTGACCATAACCTCTCCATTTAACCAAATACTGGAGTCTTCGTCTAGAAAAACGAGAATCCAATATTTTCTCAACCACATACTCCAGATTGCCCTCAACCAAAACAGGGTCAGGAGGCACAGCAGCAGGAACCACTGGCTCAACAAACCTCTTCAACAAGGACTTGTGGAACACGTTATGGATCTTAAATGTCCCTGGAAGAAGCAAACGAAAAGAAACAGGATTAATAATCTCCATGATCTTATAAGGTCCAATGAACCTAGGCTTAAATTTAGGAGATGCTACTCTCATAGGAATATTCTTTGAGGACAACCAGACCAAGTCCCCCACTTTAAACCGAGGACCATCAGTCCTATGCCGGTTAGCAAACCGCTGGGCCTTCTCCTGAGAGAAGGACAACCTCTCCACTACCTGGTCCCAAATCCGCTGCATACGCTCAACAACAGAGTCAACACCTGGACAGACAGAAGCCTCCGTCTGTCCTGAAGAAAATCGAGGGTGAAACCCAGAATTACAGAAAAACGGAGACATCAAAGTGGCAGAGCTAGCCCTATTATTAAGAGCAAACTCAGCCAAAGGCAAAAAAGAGACCCAGTCATCCTGATCAGCAGACACAAAGCATCTTAGATAAGTCTCCAATGTCTGGTTTGTTCTCTCAGTTTGACCATTGGTCTGAGGATGAAATGCCGAGGAGAAAGACAATTGAACACCCAGTTTAGAACAAAAAGTCCTCCAAAATCTGGAAACAAACTGGACTCCTCTGTCAGACACAATGTTCTCAGGAATGCCGTGTAAACGAACCACGTGCTGAAGAAACAACGGCACCAATTCAGAGGAGGAAGGCAACTTAGGTAATGGCACAAGATGTATCATTTTGGAAAACCTATCACAAATTACCCAGATGGTGGTCATTCTCTGAGAAACAGGAAGATCGGAAATGAAATCCATAGAGATATGGGTCCATGGTCTCTTGGGCACAGGCAATGGCATCAACAAACCACTAGAGCGAGAGCAAGGCTTGGAGCGAGAGCAAGTCCCGCAGGACTGCACAAATTCCCTGACATCGCGAGACAAGGTAGGCCACCAAAAGGACCGACTAACCAAGTCTCTGGTACCAAAAATTCCGGGATGCCCAGCCAATGCGGAACAATGAATCTCAGACATTACACTCTTTTTCCACTGGTCCGGGACAAACAATTTTCCAACAGGGCAGCGCTCGGGCCTATCCTCCTGACACCCCTCCAGAGCAAGTCTCAAATTGGGCGAGATGGCGGAAAGAACTACACCCTCCTTCAAAATAACAGAGGGATCAGATAGCTCAGGAGAGTCCGCAAGGAAACTCCTCGAGAGGGCATCCGCCTTAACATTCTTAGTGCCAGGAAGAAAGGAAACCACAAAATTAAAACGTGTGAAAAACAAGGCCCACCTGGCCTGTCTAGGATTGAGTCGCTTGGCAGATTCCAGATAGACCAGATTCTTATGGTCCGTAAGGACCACCACCTGATGTTTGGCTCCCTCCAGCCAATGTCTCCACTCTTCAAAAGCCCACTTCATGGCCAATAACTCCCGATTACCCACGTCATAATTACGTTCAGTAGGAGAAAATTTTCGAGAGAAAAAGGCACAAGGGTTACTTTTAGAGGTCTCTGGATCTTTTTGGGACAAAACGGCACCTGCCCCAATTTCAGAGGCATCAACCTCCACCTGAAATGGCAGAGAAACATCAGGCTGCCGTAGAACAGGAGCAGAAGTGAATCTCTGCTTAAGTTCCTGAAACGCAGAGACTGCCTCAGGAGGCCAATTCACCACATCAGAACCCTTTCTGGTCAAATCAGTTAATGGTTTAACAATAACAGAGAAATTACCAATAAATTTACGATAAAAATTGGCAAAACCCAAAAATCTCTGAAGAGCCTTTAATGAAGTAGGTTGGACCCAATCACAGATGGCCTGAACCTTGACCGGGTCCATTTCAATAACAGATGGGGACAAAATGAATCCCAGAAATGAGATCTTCTGTACGCCAAAAAGACACTTTGATCCCTTCACATACAGAGCATTCTCTCTCAAAATCTGGAATACAGTTCGAACATGTTTCACATGAGAGTCCCAGTCATTAGAAAAAATCAAGATATCATCCAAATAAACAATCAGAAACTTGTCCACAAAATCCCTGAAAATGTCATTCATGAAGGACTGGAAGACGGAAGGAGCATTAGTGAGCCCAAAGGGCATCACAAGGTACTCAAAATGCCCTTCAGGGGTGTTAAATGCCGTCTTCCATTCATCCCCGTGCTTAATGCGAATAAGGTTATACGCCCCCCTGAGGTCAAGCTTAGTAAACCAAGTAGCGTTTTTCACCCTGGAAAACAGGTCAGAAATCAAGGGTAACGGGTATTGATATTTCACAGTAATATTGTTCAAGAGACGATAATCAATACACGGCCTTAATGAACCATCTTTTTTGGCCACAAAGAAAAAACCGGCACCTAAGGGTGAAGAGGATGGTCTGATATGACCCTTCTCCAATGATTCCTTGATATAAGACCGCATAGCGTCATGTTCAGGTACAGACAAGTTAAAAAGGCGACCTTTAGGGAATTTACTACCCGGCACTAATTCAATAGCGCAGTCATAGCTCCTATGGGGAGGCAAGGATGCAGATTTACTTTCGCTAAACACATCAGAAAAATCAATCAAAAAGTCAGGAACATCCTGAGCCTGAGGGAAGGCAGAAAAAACAGGAGTGTTGGTATAACACATTGGCAGCCCCAACTGGTTACAGACACAGATTTCCAATCCAAAACAGGATTATGAGACTGTAACCAAGGAAAACCCAGCACGATAATGTCATGCAGATTATACAGAACCAAAAATTTGCAGCACTCCTGGTGATCAGGTTCAACCCTCATTATCACCTGAGTAGAAAACTGGGGTTTATTCTCAGCCAAAGGGGTAGAATCGATCCCCAGTAGAGGAATAGACTTCTGTAGGGGTATCAAGGGAAATCCACAACGTTTAGCAAAATCATAATCCATCAGGTTAATAGCTGCTCCAGAATCAACGAAAGCCTGAGCAGAAAATGAGGACAGAGAGCATATCAGAGTGACAGTTAATAAAAACTTAGTCTGAACACTACCCAAGACAACTGAGCGTGCAAAACGTCTTCCCCGCTTAGGGCAGACTGAAATAGCATGAGAGGCATCACCATAGTAGAAACATAACCCATTGCGCTTTCGAAACTCATGACGCTGTGCCCCATACACCACTCTATCACACTGCAAGGGTTCAGAAGCTGGTTCACAAGGCAACACCATTCCACACATACTTCTCCGCTCACGCAAACGTCTGTCAATTTGAATCGCTAATGACATAGAATCATTGAGACCAGAGGGGACAGGGAATCCCATCATAACATCCTTTACATTATCTGACAGACCCTTCCGGAAAAGGGCTGCCAAAGCGTCGTCATTCCATTTGGTCAGGACTGCCCACCTACGGAATCTCTGACAGTATAACTCAGCGTCATCAAGCCCCTGAATTAATGCCAACAAGGCTTTCTCAGCTTGATCAGTGACATTAGGCTCATCGTACAATAACCCCAAGGCCTGAAAAAATGCATCAACATCACTCAAAACAGGATCCCCAGGTATCAGGGAAAAAGCCCAATCCTGAGGATCGCCGCGCAGGAGAGAGATGATAATTTGAACCTGCTGCGCTGCGTTTCCTGAGGACTTAGATTTTAAGGCAAAAAACAATTTACAATTATTTTTGAAATTCTGAAACTTAGCTCGATCCCCTAAAAACAAATCTGGCATGGGGATCCTAGGTTCCACAACAGGCAACCCAGCAAGATATGCAGCAATACTCTGAACCTCAGTGGCAAGCTGATCCACACGGCCAGACAACTGTGCAAACTCCATTGGGAGAAAAGATCCTCCCCAGCACCCAGAGATACAGAGGGAAAAAAAAAAAAAATGCAACAAACAGAAAAATATCTCTGACAACTTTTCTTCCTTCAAAATATTTTTTCCCTTCTGTGAGTACCATACAATTTTTATGGCCGGTGATACTGTTAAGTTACGGTAGCTGAGGAGTGCAGGCAAAAAAGGAAATACACCAGAGCAGTTGGAATCTATGAGATTGCAGTACCCTGACTAACCACCGCAACTAGAGGCAGCCGTGGAGCGTTCCTACGTTGGTCCTAGACGCCTCGTCACAGCCTGAGAAACTAACTACACCTAAAGATAGAAATAGGAAAGCTATCTGCCCCGGAGCAGAACCCAAAGATAATAGAAAGCCCCCAAACATGTAATGGCGGTTAGACAAGAGGAAATACTGACACAGAAAGAAAATAGTATGAGCAAACGCTGGGGCCCAAACTAACTAAATAGAAAAGGATAGGAAGGGCACTTACTGCAATCCCAGAAAACCCTGAAAAACACCAACTCTACTAATTTCAAAATCACCTGAGATCACACGACCTCTACCACCTAAATTAGTTCTCTGGTGTAACAAAAACAGCAGCCACTGAAAAAAAAACTGGAAAAAGCAAAAGTACAAAACACAGTGGCTGGACTAAACTGAGAGGGCAAAAGCCCCGGAGGGGACCCAGAAGGCCCCCACAGAAGTGCAGGACCAAATGCAAAAATATAGCAAAAACACAAAATAAGAAATTGTCTTATCTGATAGCAGGAGATGCAGACACGACACAGCAGGCTACAAGGGAAACTGGAAAGAAGGATTCAGACCAGAACAATTGATCACCGGCAACCCTGATGGGAAAATGATTCCCTTAAATAAGACCAATCAGTAACACCTGATTCCCAGTCTTCACAATCCTCACTAGTACCGCTTGTAACCACCAGAGGGAGGCTCTGCTCAGAACTCATCTCAAACCCATTCACAACAGCAACCGTTCAAGAGTGCCTTACCTCCTGCAAAGGAAGAGTTATTTATAAAATGTTATTGTTTGTTTTTGTATTTCAGCCCCGGAGTGCTGAGTTCTACTAGGGGGGAATGTGGAGCCCAGCTGTGACTGAATCCATATCTCCCAGAAGGGTGCACTGAAAGAAGATCCCACTAGAGGTCATTATACACACACACACGTACAGCTTATCCTAAAGACCACCAGAGGGAGCTGTGTTAGGCATATAAAAAGAAGTTTAGTTTCAGTTTAGTGGAGTTGAGTCTTGGAGTCTGCTAGGAGAGTTCAGTCAGAGCTCAGTCAGAGAGCAGAGCAGCCCAGTGCAGCTCAGTCACCTCAGAGAGGCTGCAGAGCTATTCAGTTCCAAGTAAGTGGAGTCTAGTACGAGTGATACAGAGAAGTCACTCCAGCCTAGTCAGAGCTGAATCTAGGAGTATAGCTCACTAGAAAGCGTGCCGACGCTTAAAGAGCGGCGAAGAGGCAGCCCACCAACTGCCAGCGTGTGTGATCGTGTGAGGGTCCAGGTAGGCCGAAGGCGAGTGGAAAAGTTTATGAGACAGTGGAGCCTTAATAGCTTATCTGTCATGTGTGCATCGCCACGAAGATCGTCGCGGTTGCACATTCTGACTTCTCACAGCTGAGTTGCTGTTTCTTTGTGTTTGGCAGTTAGGGAGTTAATTCTGTCTGTGCTCAGTTCTGGGACTGGGTACAGTTTCTCCCGGCTGCAATTAATTATTTGTTGATTGGTTTCCTTTAAATCTCTGGTTGTCTGTGTTGGGAGTTGCCAGTGAAATTCTTCATGCAGACCACAGATAGGATTGTATCTGTATAGACTTAAGTTAAAGAGCTCCTTAGCTGTTTTAAGCTCACCTTGCTTAGAGTTTAATATCCCAGATCATTTATGTTCCTTCTGTGTTTGAGTGTGTATGCAAGTCTGTGTTTTCTCCAGTCTGTCTTATATGTCTAATCTGTGTATTTAGCAGAGATCAGCCCATATCCCTTTGGTGGTAATCAGTATCCTTCTTAGGACTGATTACAGGGTTCAGGGACTGATAGGAGACAGGGTTAGGCTGGAGACTTGGACCTCTGAACCATTATCAGTACCTCCAAGGTGAGGGATTAGTTAGGACCCCAGTTTAGGGTCAGGTTAGACCCCCGGTCCTCCTCTTTCCTGTGACAGTGTATCAAGTCCTCAAGATTAACCCTGAGTTCAACGGATATCGTGTCAGGTAAATCTATTCTATATTTACATGCTGATGTTGCTAATCTATATGTTGTATAGAGTGTTGTTCTTTTAAGAATAGTTTACTGACATCGTACACATATCATAAGACCGCGTGACATTTTCACTGGCCTTGTGAGACAGGTGTTGCAGATCTTGCGAGACAATAAACTATACGCCAAACTGGAAAAGTGTGTATTCGCCGTACAGGAACTTCAGTTTTTGGGTTTCTTGGTGTCAGCCTCCGGTTTCCGTATGGACCCTGAAAAGGTGAGAGCAGTGCTTGAATGGGATCAGCCAGAGGATCTTAAGGCTCTGCAGCGTTTTCTGGGGTTTGCTAACTACTACCGGAAATTTATTTGTAATTTCTCATCTGTTGTCAAACCTCTCACTGACATGACAAGAAAAGGGACGGATTTTTCTAAATGGTCGGACAAAGCTTGCCAAGCTTTTTCCTCTTTGAAAAAATGTTTTGCTTCGGCACCCGTTCTCATCCAACCAGATGCATCACAGCCGTTCGTTGTGGAGGTGGACGCGTCTGACGTAGGGGTGGGTGCAATATTGTCCCAGGGTCCGTCCCCTGGTAAATGGCATCCGTGCGCTTTCTTTTCTAAAAAATTGTCGTCCGCCGAAAGGAATTATGATATCGGCAATAGGGAACTTTTGGCCATTAAGTTGGCTTTTGAAGAATGGCGTCACTTTTTGGAGGGGGCAGTCCACCCGGTCACCGTCATTACTGATCACAAGAACCTGCTGTATTTGGAATCTGCTAAGCGTCTGAATTCCAGACAAGCTCGATGGTCGTTGTTTTTTACCAGGTTTAATTTTGTTGTCACTTATCGCCCTGGATCTAAGAATGTTAAGGCGGATGCCTTGTCTCGCAGTTTCCCAGGGGCCGGGAAAATGGATGACCCGATTCCTATCCTTCAGGAGGGGGTGGTAGTGTCGGCTGTATGTTCTGAGCTTGAGGAGGAGGTGTTAGAGGCTCAGGGGGACGCCCCTGCAGGACCTCCAGGGAGACTGTTTGTCCCAAATCAGTTGAGACAAAAGGTTATTGAGGCACATCATAATTCTGCTTTAGCAGGACATCCAGGGAGTAAGGCTACTTTAGATCTCCTTTCTCGCCGGTTTTGGTGGCCTAACGTTAATAAAGATGTTTTAACTTTTGTCGCGTCCTGTGGGGTTTGTGCTCGCTCTAAGACCCCTCATACCCGTCCGTCTGGGACCCTCTTACCCTTGAAACTTCCGGAGCGTCCATGGACTCATTTGTCTATGGACTTCATCACGGACCTTCCTCAGTCGTCAGGGAAGACTGTCATACTGGTGGTTGTTGACAGGTTCAGTAAGATGGCACATTTCATTGCTCTTCCTGCCCTCCCTAATGCTAAAACTCTGGCGCAGGTGTTCATTGGGGAGATTGTGAGACTTCATGGGTTGCCTTCTGATGTGGTGTCAGATAGGGGGTCTCAGTTTGTGTCCAAGTTTTGGAGGGCATTTTGTTTACGTCGGGGGATGCAATTGTCATTTTCCTCGGCTTTTCATCCGCAGACCAATGGTCAGACAGAGCGTCTGAATCAAAGCCTAGAGACTTATCTTCGGTGTTTTGTCTCAGAGAACCAGGAGGACTGGTCTTCTTTCTTGCCTCTGGCAGAGTTCGCTCTTAACAACAGGCGGAGCGAGTCCACTGGTAAGTCCCCGTTTTTTGGGGCATATGGTTTTCATCCCCAGTTTTGTACATTCAATGGGGGGGGCCCTTTTGGGGTTCCTGAGGAGGAGCGTTTCTCGTCGTCACTTGCTTCAGTGTGGAGAGGTGTATTGAATAATCTGAGTGCTATGGGGAACCGTTATAAACGTATGGCTGATAGGAGGAGAGTTTCTGGTCCAGATCTTAATGTGAATGATCTGGTATGGTTGTCTACCAGGAATATAAAACTTAAAGTTCCCTCCTGGAAGCTGGGCCCCAGATTCATCGGGCCGTACAGGATCAGTTCCATAATTAATCCTGTGGCATTTCGTCTGGACCTCCTCCTACGTTTAAAATCCACAATGTGTTCCACAAGTCATTACTTAAGAGGTACGTGGCACCAGTCATACCATCACCTCTACCTCCTCCTCCAGTGGTGGTCAATGGTAACTTGGAGTTTCAAGTGTCAAAGATCATTGACTCACGTCTGAATCGCCGGTCCCTTCAGTACTTGGTGCATTGGAAGGGGTATGGTCCAGAGGAGAGGACGTGGGTTCCTGCGTCTGACATTAACGCAGATCGTTTGGTGCGGACCTTCCACAGAACTCACCCGGGCAAACCTGGCCCTGAGGGTCCGGAGGCCCCTCGTAGAAGGGGGGTACTGTCATGTGTGCATCGCCACGAAGATCGTCGCGGTTGCACATTCTGACTTCTCACAGCTGAGTTGCTGTTTCTTTGTGTTTGGCAGTTAGGGAGTTAATTCTGTCTGTGCTCAGTTCTGGGACTGGGTGCAGTTTCTCCCGGCTGCAATTAATTATTTGTTGATTGGTTTCCTTTAAATCTCTGGTTGTCTGTGTTGGGAGTTGCCAGTGAAATTCTTCATGCAGACCACAGATAGGATTGTATCTGTATAGACTTAAGTTAAAGAGCTCCTTAGTTGTTTTAAGCTCACCTTGCTTAGAGTTTAATATCCCAGATCATTTATGTTCCTTCTGTGTTTGAGTGTGTATGCAAGTCTGTGTTTTCTCCAGTCTGTCTTATATGTCTAATCTGTGTATTTAGCAGAGATCAGCCCATATCCCTTTGGTGGTAATCAGTATCCTTCTTAGGACTGATTACAGGGTTCAGGGACTGATAGGAGACAGGGTTAGGCTGGAGACTTGGACCTCTGAACCATTATCAGTACCTCCAAGGTGAGGGATTAGTTAGGACCCCAGTTTAGGGTCAGGTTAGACCCCCGGTCCTCCTCTTTCCTGTGACAGTGTATCAAGTCCTCAAGATTAACCCTGAGTTCAACGGATATCGTGTCAGGTAAATCTATTCTATATTTACATGCTGATGTTGCTAATCTATATGTTGTATAGAGTGTTGTTCTTTTAAGAATAGTTTACTGACATCGTACACATATCATAAGACCGCGTGACATTATCTCAGCAAGTACCACCGGACACCGGGTCCGAGCCTATAGGGATCTCCACGACCCATTAGGAGAACACCAGAGTTCCTGGAGGACTACAAGTCCCAGGAGTACCACAGAGGTGATACGTAGCTGGATCAGAAGAACGGAGTCTAGCAGTGCACTGCAAATAGAGACTGTGTGCTTCAGGAGAAGGTTCAATCACAAGATCAGCCAGGTGCAAGACGGAGACCAAGTTAGACCTAGCTACAGGCAGGTCAGGACTTTATCACAAAAAGGCAGAGGACAGGAGGCCACACACCTACCAGTGGAGGAATCTCGATGTGCACCTTTCACCCTACAGTGCTACGGGGAGTGCCTGCAACATCTACAGTAAAGGTACCAAAGTGACTTATGTGTGTGTCTCCCTTATTATCCCTGACTGCCGGGTCCCCATCTGTCCTGCAATCCTATATATCTATCTGCCCTGGAGGATCAGCCTTACTTGTGGAAGGCTTAACATCTAGCTGCACAATATCAACCCTCCAGTGGATCTGCATAGCAGCGCTGGTCATCCTGACCAGGCACCACAAGTGGCGTCACGAATCCCCATATCATTATTCAAGTCACCTGTAAATATCCCACATTACAGTGAGCGCCCAGGGCACGGACCGAGCTGTGCTACCCGTGACATCCCCCATAGACATCAACGGGCTCGGTGCCGAGTACCCCAAAGCCCTGGTACGTGCGGCTCAGATAATGCCACGGCCAAACACGAACTCCAAATACCAGGCTTCTTCAAGACCTGACCAATATGTGTTAATGGCCACAGGCTGATTTCACTTTTGGTACTACCAGATCCATAGTAATCAGCTCAAAAGGTACCTCTATAGCAAGCAGAGGAACCAGTGAACTGCAGAAGTTTGCTGTGGGTGCAGTCAGCTGACACTCTGGGTGCGACTCACAAAACCTCTGAACCTTGGCATAAACACTGGGCCAAAAGAACCGCAGTAGAATACGCTCTTTTGGTTTTTTTTTAGCTCCTAGATGACCTCCCAGGACATTTTGTGGGCCATCTCAAGCACCGCCCGGCGGTATGATTGGGGCACTAGCAGCTGATCTATTATTTCATTGCGCATACTGTCAACCTGGTATAACAGCTCCTGGTTGACCGCCATATGAGAAAAAACTGCCTTTGCATCAGGTTGCTGTGCCTCCCCATCTATTATTATAACCCGTTACCATTCCCTGGGCTAGTGTGGGATCCTGAAGCTGAGCCGTCCCAAAAGTCCCCTAGGATATTTCATGCGCAGTAGAGCTGCTTCTCACGAAATTATAATATCATCAAAAAGTTAATTTATTTCAGTTCTTCAACACAAAAAGTGAAACTCATATTTTATATAGAGTCATTACAAGCAGAGTGATCTATTTCAAGTGTTTATTTCTGTTAATGTTGATAATTATGGCTTACAGCCAATGGAAACCCCAAAGTCATCATCTCAGTAAATTAAAATTAACAAAAAACACCTGCAGGTCCCTTAGTCTTTTTCGGTAGGTTCCACAATCATGGGGAAGACTGCTGACTTGACAGATGTCCAGTAGGCAGTCATTGACACACTCCACAAGGAGGGTAAGTCACAAAAGGTCATTGCTAAAGAAGCTGGTTGTTCACAGTGCTGTGTCCAAGCATATTAATGAAAAGTTGAGTGGACGGAAAAAAGTGTGGTAGAAAAAGGTGCACAAGCAACTGGGATAACCGCAGCCTTGAAAGGATTGTTAAGAAAAGACCATTCAATAATTTGGAGGAGATTCACAAGGAGTGGACTGCTGCTGGAGTCATTGAATCAAGAGCCTCCACACACAGACGTATCCAGGACATGGGCTACAAGTGTCGCATTCCTTGTGTCAAGCCACTCATGACCAATAGACAAAGCCAGAAGCATCTTACCTGAGCCAAGGAGAAAAAGAACTGGACTGTTGCTCAGTGGCCCAAGGTGTTGTTTTCAGATGAAAGTAAATTTTGCATTTCATTTGGAAATCAATGTCCCAGAGTCTGGAGGAAGAGTGGAGAGGCCACAATCCAAGCTGCTGGAGGTCTAGTGTGAAGTTTCCACAATCAGTGACGGTTTGGGGAGCCATGTCATCTGCTGGTGTAGGTCCACTGTGTTTTATCAAGACCAAAGTCAGCACAGCCATCTACCAGGAAATTTGAGAGCACTTCATGCTTCCCTCTACCGCAAAGCTTTTTGGAGATGGAAATTTCATTCTCCAGCAGGACTTGGCACCTGTCCACACTGCCAAAAGTACCAATACCTGGTGTAAAAACAACAGTATCACTGTGCTTGATTGGCCAGCAACTCGCCTGACCTTAACCCCATAGAGAATCTATGAGGTATTGACAAAAGGAAGATGAGAGACACCAGACCCAACAATGCAGACGAGCTGAAGGCTGCTATCAAAGCAACCTGATATGTGCTGCTGGAGAATAATAGTGCAATAGGGTCTTATATAGGATAAAATGATTACTATGATCAAATTGTACTCACCAATTTGATCCAAAAGACAAGCTTATAGAGATATCCGCTGCTGCAGATCCACCGGTCTACTAGTGACCAACCAAAGATAAAAAAACAACAAATTTTTAAAAAATGTGTAAATGACAATGACATTGTGGTTCTCCTGATGAAGAAGTCTTGTACTTTGAAACGCGTTGAGAATAAATCCACAATTTAATGGCTACATGGTCTGGATCCTGAATTATTCAGCAGCGCAGATTAAATCCACATTTACTAGAGTTGAGCGATACTTTCCGATATCAATAAGTATCGGATCAGAATGGGTATCGCCGATACCCAAAAAGTATCGGCGATACCCGATACCGGAAATCCAATGTAAGTCTATGGGAACAAAATATCGGAATTAAAAAAAACCCATTCTTGCCTTGTAGGTTAATTGTACATGAAGGAAAACAACAAAGAGTAATGTAGAATGTATTGGGGGAGGTTGAGGAGACATTAAAGGCATAGATGTTTAACCCAATCAAATGAAATAGCAGTAATCCTTTTTTTTTAAAGACGTTTGGATTGACGAAGAAATTGACAATGTTGTTAACCTTTTTTCTATTTTTGCAAATATGTATGTTTCACAACTTCCATGCTCTTCACCTTTTTAACTTCTGCCACACTTTCTCCTTCATAATCTTCAGCAGCATCATCTTTTTCATCAAATTATTCTTCATCTTCACCTTATTTATCTTCTTCTTAAACTTCTTGCTATTGATCTTTTTGTTAACATTACTCATATTCTTCTTATTAAACTATTCTTCTTCTTCATATTCTACTTCTTCATCTTCTTCCTATTCATCTTCATCATATTCTTATTTGTGACAGAGATTCCTGTACTTGTAATCTGTAAAAGTATGAATTTTTCATCCTTCCGTTCTTGCTGTCACCAAAGATTTAAATTACAACAGTGTTTGTCTGCGTTCAGTTTAGCCTGCAGCAGCAGGCCTTTTCCAGGGGCACCACGAGGAGGAACGGACTCACCCCCATACACTGCTTAGTCTTCTTCTGCTTATAATTTAGAGCATAAATTTAGCTCTTAATTTTGGTCTTGTACTTCATGTTCTTCTGCTTATTGTTCTTCTGTCTCTTGTTCTGTATCTTGTAGTTTGTCTTAACCTTCTTTTGTCCTGTTGGTGATCTTCTTCTGGGTAATCTTTTATTTGTTCTTTGTGATGGTGTTCAATCTGGTTGGCTTGATGCTCGTCGTCCTTGTGGTCGTCGTCTTCTTCGGGGTGGTCATCAGGATCGTCGTCTTCATTGTTGGAGATCCATAGTGATTACCCAAAAAAACATTTAAAAAATCTTCAATTTGGAAATGTAGCTGAAGGTACAAGAAGGCTGACTAACTTCCGAGAACCAGCTGACGTTACTGGAACCCGGACGGGTATCAGATGGTACAAGAGACAATGGAAGTAACGAGGACCAGCTGACTGTGCTGGAACCCGGAGGGGCAGCAGAAGGAAAAGAGCCAATGGCACAACCGAGGACCAGCTGGCGTTACTGGTACACGGTTACTAAGCAGGAGGTACCTGTGCTCCAAAGCACTACCAAGGACTAGCAGACGTTGCTGGAACTCGGATACCGAGATGGAGGCACCTAGGCCAAAGGCACTGCGGAGAACCAGCTGACGGTACTGGAACCCGGATGGGTAGCAGAAGGTACAAGAGCCAATGGAAGTAACGAGGACCAGCTGACTGTACTGGAACCCGGAGGGGCAGCAGAAGGAAAAGAGCCAATGGCACAACCGAGGACCAGCTGACGTTACTGGGACACGGTTACTAAGCAGGAGGTACCTGTGCTCCACAGCACTACCAAGGACCAGCAGACATTGCTGGAACTCGGATACCGAGATGGAGGCACCTAGGCCAAAGGCACTGCGGAGAACCAGCTGATGGTACTGGAACCCGGATGGGTAGCAGAAGGTACAAGAGACAATGGAAGTAACGAGGACCAGCTGACTGTACTGGAACCCGGAGGGGCAGCAGAAGGAAAAGAGCCAATGGCACAACCG
This sequence comes from Oophaga sylvatica, assembly GCA_033576555.1. Taxonomy (NCBI): domain Eukaryota; kingdom Metazoa; phylum Chordata; class Amphibia; order Anura; family Dendrobatidae; genus Oophaga; species Oophaga sylvatica. The sequence continues at coordinate 366,111,533 of JARQOD010000006.1, forward strand.
AGGACCAGCTGACGTTACTGGGACACGGTTACTAAGCAGGAGGTACCTGTGCTCCAAAGCACTACCAAGGACTAGCAGACGTTGCTGGAACTCGGATACCGAGATGGAGGCACCTAGGCCAAAGGCACTGCGGAGAACCAGCTGACGGTACTGGAACCCGGATGGGTAGCAGAAGGTACAAGAGCCAATGGAAGTAACGAGGACCAGCTGACTGTACTGGAACCCGGAGGGGCAGCAGAAGGAATAGAGCCAATGGCACAACCGAGGACCAGCTGACGTTACTGGGACACGGTTACTAAGCAGGAGGTACCTGTGCTCCACAGCACTACCAAGGACCAGCAGACGTTGCTGGAACTCGGATACCGAGATGGAGGCACCTAGGCCAAAGGCACTGCGGAGAACCAGCTGATGGTACTGGAACCCGGACGGGTAGCAGAAGGTACCCATGGAAATTTAAGTTGACAGGCCGCGAGCCGGCCGCAGTTACCGAATCCCACAGTCCTACAGTGGGTGATTGTCCTATTGTCACAACGGAAACAGCCTTTATTTACATATCCCGCAGCACACATAGGAAGCACCTAAACTGCAGGCACCATAGAGTCGGCTAACCGACCGCAACACGACAGGACAACTTATTGGAGGCTAAGTGACGTTTACACTGACAGGAAACAGCTGGCGTGCTGTTACCAGTCTGGGCAGGAGTGAGTCCACGTGCCAACTACACTTCCGAGCAACAACTGGCGGTGTTGGAGCCCAGGGATGAGAAGAGAACAGAGTGGAGGCAGCAGGACTTTTTGCCGTTCACACAGCAGGGGAACAGCTGACATTACTGAACCCCAGTAACACAGGAGCAAGTGTTGACTGTGCTAACAGCACTTCCGAGCAACAACTGGCAGTGTTGGAGCCCAGGGATGAGAGGAGACGAGTGGAGGCAGCAGGACTTTTTGCCGTTCACACAGCAGGGGAACAGCTGACATTACTGAACCCCAGTAACACAGGAGCAAGTGTTGACTGTGCTAACAGCACTTACGAGCAACAACTGGCGGTGTTGGAGCCCAGGGATGAGAGGAGAACAGAGTGGAGGCAGCAGGACTTTTTGCCGTTCACACAGCAGGGGAACAGCTGACATTACTAAACCCCAGTAACACAGGAGCAAGTGTTGACTGTGCTAACAGCACTTCCGAGCAACAACTGGCGGTGTTGGAGCCCAGGGATGAGAGGAGAAGAGTGGAGGCAGCAGGACTTTTTGCCGTTCACACAGCAGGGGAACAGCTGACATTACTGAACCCCAGTAACACAGGAGCAAGTGTTGACTGTGCTAACAGCACTTCCGAGCAACAACTGGCGGTGTTGGAGCCCAGGGATGAGAGGAGAACAGAGTGGAGGCAGCAGGACTTTTTGTCGTTCACACAGCAGGGGAACAGCTGACATTACTGAACCCCAGTAACACAGGAGCAAGTGTTGACTGTGCTAACAGCACTTCCGAGCAACAACTGGCGGTGTTGGAGCCCAGGGATGAGAGGAGAAGAGTGGAGGCAGAAGGAATTTTTGCCGTTCACACAGCAGGGGAACAGCTGACATTACTGAACCCCAGTAACACAGGAGCAAGTGTTGACTGTGCTAACAGCACTTCCGAGCAACAACTGGCGGTGTTGGAGCCCAGGGATGAGAAGAGAACAGAGTGGAGACAGCAGGACTTTTTGCCGTTCACACAGCAGGGGAACAGCTGACATTACTGAACCCCAGTAACACAGGAGCAAGTGTTGACTGTGCTAACAGCACTTCCGAGCAACAACTGGCGGTGTTGGAGACCAGGGATGAGAGGAGAAGAGTGGAGGCAGAAGGACTTTTTGCCGTTCACACAGCAGGGGAACAGCTGACATTACTGAACCCCAGTAACACAGGAGCAAGTGTTGACTGTGCTAACAGCACTTCCGAGCAACAACTGGCGGTGTTGGAGCCCAGGGATGAGAGGAGAAGAGTGGAGACAGCAGGACTTTTTGCCGTTCACACAGCAGGGGAACAGCTGACATTACTGAACCCCAGTAACACAGGAGCAAGTGTTGACTGTGCTAACAGCACTTCCGAGCAACAACTGGCGGTGTTGGAGCCCAGGGATGAGAGGAGAACAGAGTGGAGACAGCAGGACTTTTTGCCGTTCACACAGCAGGGGAACAGCTGACATTACTGAACCCCAGTAACACAGGAGCAAGTGTTGACTGTGCTAACAGCATGTTATGTTACGGTAGCTGAGGAGTGCAGGTAAAAAAGGAAATACACCAGAGCAGTTGGAATCTATGAGATTGCAGTACCCTGACTAACCACCACAACTAGAGGCAGCCGTGGAGCGTTCCTACGATGGTCCTAGACGCCTCGTCACAGCCTGAGAAACTAACTACACCTAAAGATAGAAATAGGAAAGCTATCTGCCCCGGAGCAGAACCCCAAAGATAATAGAAAGCCCCCAAACATGTAATGGCGGTTAGACAAGAGGAAATACTGACACAGAAAGAAAATAGTATGAGCAAACGCTGGGGCCCAAACTATCTAAATAGAAAAGGACAGGAAGGGTACTTACTGCAATCCCAGAAAACCCTGAAAAACACCAACATACTAATTTCAAAATCACCTGAGATCACACGACCTCTACCACCTAAATTAGTTCTCTGGTGTAACAAAAACAGCAGCCACTGAAAAAACTGCAAAAAGCAAAAGTACAAAACACAGTGGCTGGACTAAACTGAGAGGGCAAAAGCCCCCGAGGGGACCCAGAAGGCCCCCACAGAAGTGCAGGACAAAATGCAAAAATATAGCAAAAACACAAAATAAGAAATTGTCTTATCTGACAGCAGGAGATGCAGACACGACACAGCAGGCTACAAGGGAAACTGGAAAGAAGGATTCAGACCAGAACAATTGATCACCGGCAACCCTGATGGGAAAATGATTCCCTTAAATAAGACCAATCAGTAACACCTGATTCCCAATCCTCACTAGTACCGCTTGTAACCACCAGAGGGAACCTCTGCTCAGAACTCATCTCAAACCCATTCACAACAGTACCCCCCCCTTGAGGAGGGGTCACCGAACCCTCATTTGAGCAACCAGGTCGGTCAGGATGAGTTCTATGATACGCACGGATAAGTCTCCTAGCATGGATGTCCGAAGCAAACACCCAAGAATTATCTTCCTGACCATAACCTCTCCATTTAACCAAATACTGGAGTCTTCGTCTAGAAAAACGAGAATCCAATATTTTCTCAACCACATACTCCAGATTGCCCTCAACCAAAACAGGGTCAGGAGGCACAGCAGCAGGAACCACTGGCTCAACAAACCTCTTCAACAAGGACTTGTGGAACACGTTATGGATCTTAAATGTCCCTGGAAGAAGCAAACGAAAAGAAACAGGATTAATAATCTCCATGATCTTATAAGGTCCAATGAACCTAGGCTTAAATTTAGGAGATGCTACTCTCATAGGAATATTCTTTGAGGACAACCAGACCAAGTCCCCCACTTTAAACCGAGGACCATCAGTCCTATGCCGGTTAGCAAACCGCTGGGCCTTCTCCTGAGAGAGGGACAACCTCTCCACTACCTGGTCCCAAATCTGCTGCATACGCTCAACAACAGAGTCAACACCTGGACAGACAGAAGCCTCCGTCTGTCCTGAAGAAAATCGAGGGTGAAACCCAGAATTACAGAAAAACGGAGACATCAAAGTGGCAGAGCTAGCCCTATTATTAAGAGCAAACTCAGCCAAAGGCAAAAAAGAGACCCAGTCATCCTGATCAGCAGACACAAAGCATCTTAGATAAGTCTCCAATGTCTGGTTTGTTCTCTCAGTTTGACCATTGGTCTGAGGATGAAATGCCGAGGAGAAAGACAATTGAACACCCAGTTTAGAACAAAAAGTCCTCCAAAATCTGGAAACAAACTGGACTCCTCTGTCAGACACAATGTTCTCAGGAATGCCGTGTAAACGAACCACGTGCTGAAGGAACAACGGCACCAATTCAGAGGAGGAAGGCAACTTAGGTAATGGCACAAGATGTATCATTTTGGAAAACCTATCACAAATTACCCAGATGGTGGTCATTCTCTGAGAAACAGGAAGATCGGAAATGAAATCCATAGAGATATGGGTCCATGGTCTCTTGGGCACAGGCAATGGCATCAACAAACCACTAGAGCGAGAGCAAGGCTTGGAGCGAGAGCAAGTCCCGCAGGACTGCACAAATTCCCTGACATCGCGAGACAAGGTAGGCCACCAAAAGGACCGACTAACCAAGTCTCTGGTACCAAAAATTCCGGGATGCCCAGCCAATGCGGAACAATGAATCTCAGACATCACACTCTTTTTCCATTGGTCCGGGACAAACAATTTTCCAACAGGGCAGCGCTCGGGCCTATCCTCCTGACACCCCTCCAGAGCAAGTCTCAAATTAGGCGAGATGGCGGAAAGAACTACACCCTCCTTCAAAATAACAGAGGGATCAGATAGCTCAGGAGAGTCCGCAAGGAAACTCCTCGAGAGGGCATCCGCCTTAACATTCTTAGTGCCAGGAAGAAAGGAAACCACAAAATTAAAACGTGTGAAAAACAAGGCCCACCTGGCCTGTCTAGGATTGAGTCGCTTGGCAGATTCCAGATAGACCAGATTCTTATGGTCCGTAAGGACCACCACCTGATGTTTGGCTCCCTCCAGCCAATGTCTCCACTCTTCAAAAGCCCACTTCATGGCCAATAACTCCCGATTACCCACGTCATAATTACGTTCAGTAGGAGAAAATTTTCGAGAGAAAAAGGCACAAGGGTTACTTTTAGAGGTCTCTGGATCTTTTTGGGACAAAACGGCACCTGCCCCAATTTCAGAGGCATCAACCTCCACCTGAAATGGCAGAGAAACATCAGGCTGCCGTAGAACAGGAGCAGAAGTGAATCTCTGCTTAAGTTCCTGAAACGCAGAGACTGCCTCAGGAGGCCAATTCACCACATCAGAACCCTTTCTGGTCAAATCAGTTAATGGTTTAACAATAACAGAGAAATTACCAATAAATTTACGATAAAAATTGGCAAAACCCAAAAATCTCTGAAGAGCCTTTAATGAAGTAGGTTGGACCCAATCACAGATGGCCTGAACCTTGACCGGGTCCATTTCAATAACAGATGGGGACAAAATGAATCCCAGAAATGAGATCTTCTGTACGCCAAAAAGACACTTTGATCCCTTCACATACAGAGCATTCTCTCTCAAAATCTGGAATACAGTTCGAACATGTTTCACATGAGAGTCCCAGTCATTAGAAAAAATCAAGATATCATCCAAATAAACAATCAGAAACTTGTCCACAAAATCCCTGAAAATGTCATTCATGAAGGACTGGAAGACGGAAGGAGCATTAGTGAGCCCAAAGGGCATCACAAGGTACTCAAAATGCCCTTCAGGGGTGTTAAATGCCGTCTTCCATTCATCCCCGTGCTTAATGCGAATAAGGTTATACGCCCCCCTGAGGTCAAGCTTGGTAAACCAAGTAGCGTTTTTCACCCTGGAAAACAGGTCAGAAATCAAGGGTAACGGGTATTGATATTTCACAGTAATATTGTTCAAGAGACGATAATCAATACACGGCCTTAATGAACCATCTTTTTTGGCCACAAAGAAAAAACCGGCACCTAAGGGTGAAGAGGATGGTCTGATATGACCCTTCTCCAATGATTCCTTGATATAAGACCGCATAGCGTCATGTTCAGGTACAGACAAGTTAAAGAGGCGACCCTTAGGGAATTTACTACCTGGCACTAATTCAATAGCGCAGTCATAGCTCCTATGGGGAGGTAAGGATGCAGATTTACTTTCGCTAAACACATCAGAAAAATCAAACAAAAAGTCAGGAACATCCTCAGCCTGGGGGGAGGCAGAAAAAACAGGAGTGTTGGTATTAACACATTGGCAGCCCCAACTGGTTACAGACACAGATTTCCAATCCAAAACAGGATTATGAGACTGTAACCAAGGGAAACCCAGCACGATAATGTCATGCAGATTATATAGAACCAAAAATTTGCAGCACTCCTGGTGATCAGGTTCAACCCTCATTATCACCTGAGTAGAAAACTGGGGTTTATTCTCAGCCAAAGGGGTAGAATCGATCCCCAGTAGGGGAATAGACTTCTGTAGGGGTATCAAGGGAAATCCACAACGTTTAGCAAAATCATAATCCATCAGGTTAATAGCTGCTCCAGAATCAACGAAAGCCTGAGCAGAAAATGAGGACAGAGAGCATATCAGAGTGACAGTTAATAAAAACTTAGTCTGAACACTACCCAAGACAACTGAGCGTGCAAAACGTCTTCCCCGCTTAGGGCAGACTGAAATAGCATGAGAGGCATCACCACAGTAGAAACATAACCCATTGCGCTTTCGAAACTCATGACGCTGTGCCCCAGACACCACTCCATCACACTGCATGGGCTCAGCAGCTGGCTCACAAGGCAACACCACTCCACGCATACTTCTCCGCTCACGCAAACGTCTGTCAATTTGAATCGCTAATGACATAGAATCATTGAGACCAGAGGGGACAGGGAATCCCACCATAACATCCTTTACATTATCCGACAGACCCTTCCGGAAAAGGGCCGCCAAAGCGTCGTCATTCCATTTGGTCAGGACTGCCCACCTACGGAATCTCTGACAGTATAACTCAGCGTCATCAAGCCCCTGATTTAATGCCAACAAGGCTTTTTCAGCTTGATCAGTGATATTAGGCTCATCGTACAATAACCCCAAAGCCTGAAAAAATACATCAACATCACTCAAAACAGGATCCCCAGGTGTCAGGGAAAAAGCCCAATCCTGAGGATCGCCGCGCAGGAGAGAGATGACAATTTGAACCTGCTGCGCTGCGTTTCCTGAGGACTTAGATTTTAAGGCAAGAAACAATTTACAATTATTTTTGAAATTCTGAAACTTAGCTCGATCCCCTGAAAACAAATCTGGCATGGGGATCCTAGGTTCCACAACAGGCAACCTAGCAAGATATGCAGCAATACTCTGAACCTCAGTGGCAAGCTGATCCACACGGCCAGACACTCTGCAAGCTCCATTGGGAGAAAAGATCCTCCCCAGCACCCAGAGATACAGAGGAAAAAAAAAAAAAAAATGCAACAAACAGAAAAATATCTCTGACAACTTTTCTTCCTTCAAAATATATATATATTTTTTTTCCTTCTGTGAGTACCATACAATTTTTATGGCCGGTGATACTGTTATGTTACGGTAGCTGAGGAGTGCAGGTAAAAAAGGAAATACACCAGAGCAGTTGGAATCTATGAGATTGCAGTACCCTGACTAACCACCACAACTAGAGGCAGCCGTGGAGCGTTCCTACGATGGTCCTAGACGCCTCGTCACAGCCTGAGAAACTAACTACACCTAAAGATAGAAATAGGAAAGCTATCTGCCCCGGAGCAGAACCCCAAAGATAATAGAAAGCCCCCAAACATGTAATGGCGGTTAGACAAGAGGAAATACTGACACAGAAAGAAAATAGTATGAGCAAACGCTGGGGCCCAAACTATCTAAATAGAAAAGGACAGGAAGGGTACTTACTGCAATCCCAGAAAACCCTGAAAAACACCAACTCTACTAATTTCAAAATCACCTGAGATCACACGACCTCTACCACCTAAATTAGTTCTCTGGTGTAACAAAAACAGCAGCCACTGAAAAAACTGCAAAAAGCAAAAGTACAAAACACAGTGGCTGGACTAAACTGAGAGGGCAAAAGCCCCCGGAGGGGACCCAGAAGGCCCCCACAGAAGTGCAGGACAAAATGCAAAAATATAGCAAAAACACAAAATAAGAAATTGTCTTATCTGACAGCAGGAGATGCAGACACGACACAGCAGGCTACAAGGGAAACTGGAAAGAAGGATTCAGACCAGAACAATTGATCACCGGCAACCCTGATGGGAAAATGATTCCCTTAAATAAGACCAATCAGTAACACCTGATTCCCAATCCTCACTAGTACCGCTTGTAACCACCAGAGGGAACCTCTGCTCAGAACTCATCTCAAACCCATTCACAACACAGCACTTCCGAGCAACAACTGGCGGTGTTGGAGCCCAGGGATGAGAGGAGAAGAGTAGAGGCAGCAGGACTTTTTGCCGTTCACACAGCAGGGGAACAGCTGACATTACTGAACCCCAGTAACACAGGAGCAAGTGTTGACTGTGCTAACAGCACTTCCGAGCAACAACTGGCGGTGTTGGAGCCCAGGGTCAAGGAGGATGTTTAAATACTAGATCAAGTATTTTCCTTGTTACGTGTCAATTAAAAATGTCTACACTCCAAACAAGAGAAATATAACCTTTAGTACCATAAGATGATGATTTTACTTTAAAAAATCAATATAAATTAAGAATTGACAAACATAAACGCATACATTAACATGTTGAAAAGCAATGCAAACCACAAAAAAAATTGGTTAAGTAATCTGCTATACGGTTTCAAATAAAAGCATACAAGTACATATCAGAATCCATAATGATGGACAAGTAACAGTATGTACACCATTTTTATTGTATAGACAATGAATGTCTGACTTCAAAACATAATCAGCATTACAAGTTATCTGTGACATTCATAAAACTTTACATTTTCAGAATAATATCACTAAACAGTTTATCAAAATATATAAATTTTCCATCATGTAATACTGATAATATGTGCCAATCATTTATATTAACAAACATAACGTTTAAAAAGTGCATAGTGCATAGTGAAAACAGCTATTTATGCCTGACTGTGGACTTGCAAGCATGACAACGGATAGATAAGATATATATAGATGAGACTGCATAGCCACAGATGGTGAATGGCGATGTAATACTGTACCTCAATAAAGTGTGCGTCACTACTACATCCTTTTTTTTATATAGCTTTAGAAACAGGGTATGTGCATGTATGCTTGCGCCTTTGTTTGGATGCACAGACTGGCTTCCTGCTGTGACGCGTTGGGTATTGGAGCGTCTGTGTGTCTTATGACGCAGACTAACATTCACGTTGCGCATCGTTCATCATCGCAAGCGTACCGACAACACAAAGGCGTTGTCATGACTGCTTTACTCAGTAAACATGCACCTATGATGAAACATACACGCATGTGCCCTATTACATAAGAAGCTACAAGAAAAACGCGTGTGAGGTTTTTTGTTAAGGTACAGTATTATATCGACATTGTACAGGTGTCGCTATTCAGTCTGATAACTAGATATCATTCACCTTTTCTATCAGTTGTCGTTGTTTCAGCACCACTTGCAGGTTTATATTTTGCTATTGTGACTATGCACTATTGACTTTAACAAGGTAATGCATGATTTTTGTTACCGATTATCATGTTTACATGATGGACCTTTATGATATGGGCTGTTAACTTTCTAATTAAATATGTATTTTTAAAAATGACACAAATATAAGTAATGTTGAAGAGGACTATTCCTACATCCATTGTTTGCACAATATTACAGGTGTAAATCACGTCCCTTAATCAACATTGGATTATTATATTTACTTGTATGCTTTTATTTAAAAGCCAAGAACACTGAAGTCTAACCTTCGCACTGCAGCTGTTGTCAAAGTTCAACCCACATTATGCACTTCCAACATTGCAGCATTTGAGTCATGATGTGAGTTGGATTTGTCTAAGCTATGGAGTGACAAGGTTGACCATCAGTATCCTATAGCATAAGTAGGCTTTTGTGTTAGCATTTGTGTTCGACATGTGCATATCTACAATAATATGTCACAATTATTTTGTCCCAGATTTGTGACAAAGACTAATCATGTTATGGTTTTAAAGCTGACGTTTCACTTGTTTACAGCTTAGAAATCAGGGTGTAGCCTCATATCTATGTGTAGCACTAGCCACTTTGACATGTCATGTTTTTTTCACCATGTGTAGGTAGCTAGCATTAATTTTTGCCGAACACACAGCTGGGGAACAGCAGGCGTTACTGAACCCCACAAACACATCAGCGATTGTTTTCATCTGTGCATCCAACACTTCTGAGCAGCAACTGGCGGTGTTGAAGCCCAGGGTCAAGGAGGGTTTTGAAATAAAATATTGAGTTATTGCCTTGTTACGTGGCCATTGCAAATGTATGTACTTCAAACAAGAATAAATGAAGTTTTACTAGGACAATAAAATGATGAATTTCAATTCCAAGAATAGAAAAATATTTAGACTTGAGAGTCCTCAGTGTTTGATACCTTTTAATGAGCAACTGAAAAGATGGTAACAAATTGCAAGCTTTCGAGACTACTCAGGTCTCTTCATCAGGCAAAGACTAAAACAAAAAATGAAGAATCACATTTATATTTACAACAGGACACAGGAATAGTGCAATAGGTAAGACAAGTGACGTGAAGCAGAACTGTCATTATGGCTGAGGGATGAACATAAATATTGGAACAGTTCATAGATAAGGAGAAAGTTTTATTGCCCTCTGATTGGGGTCTGGTGTTGTGTTTTGATGCCCCTAGAAGGTCAGAGACGCAGATTCCTTGATTGATATAGAATGACATGAATCCGTGTGATATATTCATTCCAGCACTAAGAGTGTTAAAGGTCATCATGAGCTTATATTATATCTTTCTCAGATTTGAAGTTAGATTTTAATACCAGTAATTCCATATCCATCATGCTATGACCGGGCATACAAAAGTGTTTTGCAACAGGTAAATCCAATATTTTTTCTCTTATTGTGTGGCGATGAGAATTCATCCTTGTTCTCATTTTTTGCTTGGTCTCCCCCACATACAGACCCCCAGTTGAACATTTAGTACATATAATTAGGTACACCACATTAGATGTGATGCAGCTGAAAGTACCTGGGATCTTGTAGTCCTGATGGGAGTTGGGGATCTTTATCTTGTCCGTGGTCATTATAGATGCACAGGTTTTACATTTCTTCTGTTGGAAGGAAAGGTTCCTGCAGCTGTTGGGGAGGACAGGGAGCTTCTGACAATGATGCTTCTTAGATTGGGGGCTGCCTCCTGTTTGGGGCAATCTCTTCCTCAGAGCTGCTCCCACCACCTTCCTGTTCCTCACGCCATGTTGGGTCTTGGACCTCGTCATCTTCACTACCCTCTTCCAACACCTGCTGCTGTTGGGTGGTCTGGCCAGCACCATGCTCAACAGAAACTGGCACCTGAGTCTCATCATCATCAGATGCGTTCTGCGGTGTGCTGACCATCGGCACTGGCTCACCCGCCTCTTCAGATTCAGAGAGACACAGCTGTTGCGCATCACTGCATACTCCCTCTTCTTCACATTCCAGAATGCTGCTTGGCTGGGCCCCTGTTTGCAAGCCAACAGATTCTGAGAACAGAAGCAGAGACTCAGCTGGCTCCTGTACAGAGCTCTCTGACTGCCTGGGCAATTTGGCAGGCGGTGAAGAGACAGATGGTTGTTCAACAGTGCTGTGGTCCTGAGAGGAGGTGGAAGCAATTGAAGTTGATGCATTGGCTGCCATCCAACCAACAACGGCTTCAATTTGTTCTTCCCGCAGCAGGGGGGTACGCCGAGCTCCTACAAAAGTGCGCATAAAGGAACGCTCACGGGGAAAACTGGTGGATGCTGTGTCACTGGGGGCGGCAGCAGCCACAGAATCCCCACGTCCTCTCCCTGCTGAAACTCCACGGCCACGACCACGTGCCTTACTCCCTGCCTTCTTCATCTTGGTAGATTGATAAAGAAAGTCTGAAAAGTTATAAGGCCTAAGTGTGGTTATTCCTCAGAGACTGCAGTGAACACTGCAGACAACTGTTCACTAGCTGTGAAAGGCCCCTTTGTGTACTTCTATAGTGTTTGCAACCAATGTATTGTATACGGATGGAAGCGCGTCACACTAATAGATTTGAGTTTTTTGAAATAGAATGGAGCAGCACCAATTAGAGAAAAATTTCAAGGATGAGGCAGTGACAGACGCTCAGCAGACTACAACCAGCAGTGGTTGAAGAACTAACTGTAGCGTGATCTGCACTCAAATAATGAAAACCTCACAGACTACAGTGAACACTGCACACAACTGTTCACTAGCTGTGAAAGGCCCCTTTGTGTACTTCTATAGTGTTTGCAACCAATGTATTGTATACGGATGGAAGCGCGTCACACTAATAGATTTGAGTTTTTTGAAATAGAATGGAGCAGCACCAATTAGAGAAAAATTTCAAGGATGAGGCAGTGACAGACGCTCAGCAGACTACAACCAGCAGTGGTTGAAGAACTAACTGTAGCGTGATCTGCACTCAAATAATGAAAACCTCACAGACTACAGTGAACACTGCACACAACTGTTCACTAGCTGTGAAAGGCCCCTTTGTGTACTTCTATAGTGTTTGCAACCAATGTATTGTATACGGATGGAAGCGCGTCACACTAATAGATTTGAGTTTTTTTAAATAGAATGGAGCAGCACCAATTAGAGAAAAATTTCAAGGATGAGGCAGTGACAGACGCTCAGCAGACTACAACAAGAACTAACTGTAGCGTGATCTGCACTCAAATAATAAAAACCTCACAGACTACAGTGAACACTGCACACAACTGTTCACTAGCTGTGAAAGGCCCCTTTGTGTACTTCTATAGTGTTTGCAACCAATGTATTGTATACGGATGGAAGCGCGTCACACTAATAGATTTGAGTTTTTTGAAATAGAATGGAGCAGCACCAATTACAGAAAAATTTCAAGGATGAGGCAGTGACACACGCTCAGCAGACTACAACCAGCAGTGGTTGAAGAACTAACTGTAGCGTGATCTGCACTCAAAAAATGAAAACCTCACAGACTACCGTGAACACTGCACACAACTGTTCACTAGCTGTGAAAGGCCCCTTTGTGTACTTCTATAGTGTTTGCAACCAATGTATTGTATACGGATGGAAGCGCGTCACACTAATAGATTTGAGTTTTTTGAAATAGAATGGAGCAGCACCAATTAGAGAAAAATTTCAAGGATGAGGCAGTGACACACGCTCAGCAGACTACAACCAGCAGTGGTTGAAGAACTAACTGTAGCGTGATCTGCACTCAAAAAATGAAAACCTCACAGACTACAGTGAACACTGCACACAACTGTTCACTAGCTGTGAAAGGCCCCTTTGTGTACTTCTATAGTGTTTGCAACCAATGTATTGTATACGGATGGAAGCGCGTCACACTAATAGATTTGATTTTTTTGAAATAGAATGGAGCAGCACCAATTAGAGAAAAATGTCAAGGATGAGGTAGTGACACACGCTCAGCAGACTACAACCAGCAGTGGTTGAAGAACTAACTGTAGCGTGATCTGCACTCAAAAAATGAAAACCTCACAGACTACAGTGAACACTGCACACAACTGTTCACTAGCTGTGAAAGGCTCCTTTGTGTACTTCTATAGTGTTTACAACCAATGTATTGTATACGGATGGAAGCGCGTCACACTAATAGAGCACTGTTAATTTCAATTGAATGGAGCAGCACCAATTCCACAAAAAAAAAAAAAAAAGAGTCAGTGAGTGACACGTGCAGATGACTACAAACAGCGTTGGATGCAGAGCAAACTGCAGCGTCACCTGCACTCACACACACACCTTGCACAGAGCTGTGAAAACAACACTGCAAGGAAAAAGGATGATTTACAAAGCGGTTTCTCAAATAGCCTGCCTACAGAACAATTCACAAAAACGATATCTGTAACTGTCCCTCAGAGTCAGCAGAGCAGCGTTCTGTCCCTAACTGAATTCACAGCACAGTGACGCTAAAATGGCGGCGGCGCCTTTTATAGTGCATTCTGACATCATTTCAGCATCCAATCACAGCCATGCCATTAGTTAACATGACCGCAGCATTACAGGATGTGCCCACACTTCTTAGGATTCCTCATTGGCTGAATAAAATCACATTGCCTCTCAAAGAATTATGGGAACTTCCGATTCCGGTATACGATATATGGAAAATATCGGAACTAAGTATCGGAATTCCGATACGGCGAATATCGGCCGATACCCGATACTTGCGGTATCGGAATGCTCAACACTAACATTTACCCATTTTTTTTCTATCAAAGCAACATTGGCTTCCATAACACCTCAGCAGTGCCACAGGCTGATCGCCTCCATGCCACACCGCATTGATGCAGTAACTGATGCAAAAGGAGCCCCGACCAAGTATTGAGTGCATTTACTGAACATGCATTTCAGTAGGCCAACATTTCGGATTTTAAAATCATTTTCCAAACTGGTGTTATAAAGTATTCTAATTTACTGAGATAATGACTTTTGGGTTTTCATTGGCTGTAAGCCATAATCATCAACATTAACAGAAATAAACATGTGAAATAGATCACTCTGTTTGTAATGACTCTATATGAGTTTCGCTTTTTGTATTGAACTGAAATAAATTAACTTTTTGATGCTGTTCTAATTTAGTGAGAAGCACCTGTAGCATCTATCGCTTGCGTCATGCCCCTGCCCCGTATCATCCCAGCAGCACCCATTTTGTTGATGCTGGGAAAAACTGGCATGATAACACTAAAGGTCACAAAATTTGGCACAACTTTAAGTGGGTCAACATTTTGTGACTTTCAAAAAAATGTAATCAGTATTGTGGCAAAATTGCTGTTATGAATCGGGGCCAATGACTGTAGTGTGAAATCAGATATCTGAAATACAATAACATACCTCCCAACCGTCCCGGTTTGAGCGGGACACTCCCGATTTTGACCCCCCCCCCCCGTCCCGCTGAGGACACTATGTGTCCCGCAGTGAGATGAGCCGCCACGCCCCCATGCACCCCTTGCTGCCCTCCTTGTCTCTACAGATCAGCAGCTCACAGCTAGCAGTGACGCTGCTATGCTGTTCTCTTCTGTGTCCACAGGACCTGTGATGAGGTCACAGGAGGGGAGGAGTCAGGGGTCACATGATCAGTGTCCTCTTGTGTGCAGAACTCTGCGCTGTGCTGGTTGTCATGGTGCTGGATGAGGGTAAGTTTGTGTGTGTGTGTGGGGTGGGGACTGTGGATGTAGCAGTGCTGTAGTGTGTACAAGTTGGAGTCATGTGTGTATGAGGTGTTCGGAGCAGAGACGTGTGTGTATGAGGTGTACGGAGCGGAGCCGTGTGTGTACGAGGTGTACGGAGCGGAGCCGTGTGTGTACGAGGTGTACGGAGCGGAGCCGTGTGTGTACGAGGTGTACGGAGCGGAGCCGTGTGTGTACGAGGTGTACGGAGCGGAGCCGTGTGTGTACGAGGTGTACGGAGTGGAGCCGTGTGTACGAGGTGTTCGGAGCGGAGCCGTGTGTGTACGAAGTGTACGGAGCGGAGCCGTGTATGTACGAGGTGTACGGAGCGGAGCCGTGTGTGTACGAGGTGTATGGAGCGGAGCCGTGTGTGTACGAGGTGTACGGAGCGGAGCCGTGTGTGTACGAGGTGTACAGAGCGGAGCCGTGTGTGTACGAGGTGTACGGAGCGGAGCCGTGTGTACGAGGTGTTCGGAGCGGAGCCGTGTGTGTACGAAGTGTACGGAGCGGAGCCGTGTGTGTACGAGGTGCACGGAGCGAAGCCGTGTGTGTACGAGGTGCACGGAGCGGAGTCGTGTGTGTACGAGGTGTACGGAGCGGAGCCGTGTGTGTACGAGGTGTACGGAGCGGAGCCGTGTGTGTACGAGCTAAGCCGCACATGTACGAGGTGCACGGAGCGGAGCCGTGTGTACGAGGTGCACGGAGCGGAGCCGTGTGTGTACGAGGTGTACGGAGCGGAGCCGTGTGTGTACGAGGTGTACGGAGCGGAGCCGTATGTGTACGAGCTAAGCCGCACATGTACGAGGTGCACGGAGCGGAGCCGTGTGTACGAGGTGCACGCAGCGGAGCCGTGTGTACGAGGTGGATGTAGCAGTGTTGTGTGTGTACGAAACGGAGCCCTGTGTGTGAATTGTACGGAGCTGAGTCGCTCAGCTCCGTACACACAGGGCTCCGTGCTTGAGCCATGTGTGTATGGATGGAGCCTTGTGTGTATGTAGCGGAGCCGCGTGTGTACGAGGTGTACGGAGCAGAACCGCGTGTGTGGAGTCGTGTGTGTACAAGGTGTACAAAGCGTGGCTGCGTGTGTACAAGGTGTACGGAGTGGAGCCTTGTGTGTGCGAGGTGGACGGA
Source organism: Oophaga sylvatica (assembly GCA_033576555.1). Lineage (NCBI taxonomy): Eukaryota > Metazoa > Chordata > Amphibia > Anura > Dendrobatidae > Oophaga > Oophaga sylvatica. The sequence continues at coordinate 366,127,738 of JARQOD010000006.1, forward strand.
GCGGAGCCGTGTGTGTACGAGCTAAGCCGCACATGTACAAGGTGAGTGGAGCTGCGCGTGTACGAGGTGCACGGAGCGGAGCCGTGTGTACGAGGTGGATGTAGCAGTGTTGTGTGTGTACGAAACGGAGCCCTGTGTGTGAATTGTACAGAGCTGAGTCGCTCAGCTCCGTACACACAGGGCTCCGTGCTTGAGCCGTGTGTGTATGGATGGAGCCTTGTGTGTATGTAGCGGAGCCATGTGTACGAGGTGTACGGAGCAGAACCGCGTGTGTGGAGTCGTGTGTGTACAAGGTGTACAAAGCGTGGCTGCGTGTGTACAAGGTGTACGGAGTGGAGCCTTGTGTGTGCGAGGTGGACGGAGCGGAGCCGTGTGTGTACGAGGCATACAAAGCAGAACCGTGTGTGTGAGGTGTGCAGAGCCGTGCATGTACAAGGTGTATGGTGGGGAGCATTCATACCTCCCAACCGTCCTGAATTCAGCGGGACACTCCCGATTTTGGGAGTCTGCCCCGCTGTCCTGGCCGGGAGCTTTTCCCGTGGACACAGGAGTACATGCCGGAGCCCGAAGAGCACTTTAAAATTCGCACGTGATGTTCCACCAGAAGTGACGTGCTGGAAGATGACCGGAAATGAGGTAATTTCGGGAGGAGATAGTGACGGAAACCACGGAGGCACTTCAGGGAATGCTTCAGATCCATCACCGTGTCCTCGCCTTGGAATCGGGAATGTCGGCCGTGTGAGCGGATCATGATATGTCCTGCACCGGGAGGCTTTTGTGGGCACTACAATGGGAGCTGGGCTGCTATAGTATCTTTATAGAATCTTTATTTCTTTCTCTCTCTCTGTTCTTTCTTTCTCTCTTTGTTCTTTCTTTCCCTTCTTTCTCTCTCTCCCTCTGTTGTTTCTTTCTTTACCCTCATTCTTTTTTTCTCTCTGTTCTTTTTTTCTGTCCCCTCTTTCTTTCGCTCTCTGTTTCTTTCTTTCTTTCTCTCTCTCTGTTCTTTCCCTCTTCTTTCTTTCTTTCTTCTTTCTTTCTTTCTTTCTCTGTTCTTTTTTCTTTCTTTCTCTCTGTTCTTTCTTTCCCCTCTTTCTCTTTCTTTCTTTCTCTCTGTTCTTGCTTTCCCCTCCTTCTTTCTCTCTCTATTCTTTCTTTCTTTTTCTCTCTGTTCTTTCTTTCCCCTCTGTCTTTCTCTGTTCTTTATTTCCCCTCTTTCTTTCTCTTCCCTCTCTGTTCTTTCTTTCTCTCTCTGTTCTTTCTTTCCCCTCTTTCTTTTTCTCTCTCTGTTCTTTCCCCTCTTCTTCTTTCTTTTCTTTCTTTCTTTCTTTCTTTCTTTCTCTCTTTCTTTCTTCTCTTTCTCTCTTCTTCCTTTCCTCTTCTTTCTTTCTATCTCTGTTCTCTGTCCCCTCTTTCTTTCTCTCTTTTCTTTCTTTCTTTTTCTGTCTGTTCTTTCTTTCCCCTCTGTCTTTCTTTCTGTTTTTCTTTCCCTCTTTCTCTCTCCTCTGTTCTTTCTTTCTCCCCTCTGTTCTTTCTCTCTCTGTTCTTTCTTTCTTTCTTTCTCTGTTCTTTCTTTCCCTCTGTCTTCTCTCTCTGTTCTTTCTTACCCTCTTTCTTTCTCTCTCCCTCTGTTCTTTCTTTCCCCTCTTTCTCTCTCTCTCTGTTCTTTCTTTCCCCTCTTTCTTTTTTTCTCTGTTCTTTTTTTTCGTCCCTCTTTCTTTCTCTGTTCTTTCTTTCTTTCTCTCTCTGTTCTTTCTTTCCCCTCTTTCTTTCTCTCTCTGTTCTTTCTTTCCCTCTTTCATTCTTTCTTCTCTGTTCTTTCTTTCCCCTCTTTCTTTCCCCTTTGTTTTTTTTTCTCTCTGTTCTTTCTCTTCCCTTTCTTTATTTCTTTCTCTACTTTCTTCTCTCTGTTCTTTGTTGCTTTCCCCTCTTTCTTTCTCTATCTCCTTTCTTTCTGTTTTTTTTTCTCTCTCTGTTCTTCTTTTACTCAGTACCAGTCAGTGTGATCACCAGTGCTAAATGGGTGTGGTCGGGGCGTGGACATGGGTGTGACTAGTTGTGAAATGGGTGTGGTCGGGGGCGTGGCCTACAATTTGCCGCGGCACGCTGCGCGCGCCGCAACCTTTGTCCCTCTTTCCCATCTTCAAAACTTGGGAGGTATGCAATAACATTATTGGGATTAGAAATGTTTTGTTTTAGGATTACTACATCAAATGACAGACAATAATTTTTGTTGTAAATGGCGAACTCAGATCAATTTCATTATCTATAAGGTTTCTCTGATTGGTCAGAAATCTCTGTGTATAGACACAGCTCAAAATCAGCTGCAATAAGTATTTAAAGGGGTTTTCCACTTTCAGAAAAGCGGACCCCAGACGCTCTAAAATACCTGAAATTACAAACATAACAACACTCACCCACCCAAGGTGACGTGCAATCTCCCTGCTATTGCTCGGGTCTTGATGTTTTGAATGCAGCGGTGACGTCCCAGCTCCTGCGCCCACATCTTTTCCCACAGATGATGACTGTATTATTCAGCCATCATTTGCCTCTAACAGCTGTATGTAGAGCTGAGCTCCACTCACGCTGTTAACTTGTTAGATGACACTGTGACAGCTGCATTTACAGTGAGTCCCCCAAGGTACACCCCTGATGCGAAATCCGGTGTGCCGATAGGTTGCGATGGCAGCTGAGGGTCTGCAGAAAATCCCCGTGCCTGTCATGATGGTACTCCTGTGAACACCAGTCCATGATTAGTGTTCATCAGAGTCCATGATTTTTGCTATATACAGCAATACTGCAGTATACATCACATAGAAGGCACTGAGACTGCTGCATATACATCACATAGGATACACCGAGGATACTGTATGTATATCACATATGATGCACTGAGACTGCTGTCTACATTACATAATTTACACTATGACTGATGTATATACATGTATATACATCACACAGGATACAGTGAGACTGCTGTATATACATTACATAGGATACAAGTAGACTGCTGTATGTACATTACATAGAATACAAGCAGACTGCTGTATATACATTACATAGGATGCACTGAGACTGCTATATATACATCACACGGGATACACCGAGATGTCTGTATATACATAGAATTTTTATTTTATTTACCGCACAGGCACCCGCTGAAGAAGAATACTCCCATCAGCCGCTACTGCTCTCACTGTTATTAGCGGTAGCAGACGTTGGCTGATGGAAGCAGTCGTCCCGTCAGCCAACACCAGTGACCGGAGGTAAACTTTATACCTCTGATCACAGCTGTGTGCTCACAACAGCATGGGAACCCGGCTGTCTGACCGGCGATGATGATTTTACCGCCAATCAAAAGCGGTGTTTGCGGCACTGTCATGCACATGACAGCACGACAATCACCCGGTGTTCAGGGGGCCAAACCCGAACAGTAACACGGACTTCCTGGTGATGTCCGTGTTCAGTGTCCGTGCCCGAACATTAGGTGTTCTGTACAGACGCCGAACTTTACTACTTGGGATCGCCCAGATCTATACTCTTGCTGTCTTCACTATTCCGTAGGTCCTCCTGCTCCTCCTCCTCCTCTGAGAGCGAGGCCTGCATATCCCTTCTCTCTACATACTTGTCAATTAAATAACTCATTTTTCTTGAGATCTGGTATTAACTGGGATTTCTACACCCAACCTGGAGGCAGAAGTAAATCCTATCAGATACAGACTGAAGCAACAATACAGGAGAATTTTCTCTATTTGAATGTGCATAGAATTCTCCAAAATTGCAGGTGGTTTGTACTGGTCCATAAATATACATCTCTACATATCAGTGCATTTCTATTTACCTGTATTGTAATGGTAAAATAAAAGTCAGATTTTTTTTCTTCCTATAAAATTATTAAAAAATAAGAAAAGCAATTACAATAATGACATTTAATGCAATTAAAAAAAAACTTTACAATCAGCAAATAACAAACATATTTGGTGTCCCTGGGATCGTAACAAGCCATACAATACAGTGAACAGAATATTTATGGTGATCAGTAAATGACATGATTGATTTTATTTTTCATCCGTTCAACCCATATATAAAAAATGTGTAACGCTGACGCTGTGTTCACACATAGAGTAAATGCTGCGTTTTTTCTGCTGCTTATTTTCCGAATATTTTAAGCAGGTGTCCACACCAAACTACTCAATAACATTTTCCCTGATTATTGCGCTTTTGCTGCAGTTTTTTTTAATACATTTTCCACTTATTTAAAGGGAATCTGTCACCCCATTTTCGCCCTATGAGATAGGGCCACCGCCATCAGGGGCTTATCTACAGCATTCTGGAATGCTGTAGATAAGCCCCCGATGTCACCTGAAAGTGAAGAAAAACGAAGTTATATTATACTCACCCAGGGGCGGTCCGCCGTCCGTTCGGGTCAGATGGGCTCGCGGTCAGGTCCGGGGCCTCCAATATTGTGATGAAGCCGGCTTGTTCTTTCTGTCCCGTCGCGACTCCTGCGCAGGCGCACTGCTCTGCCCTGGTGAGGGCAGAGCAGAGTACTGCAGTGCGCAGGAGCCTGGAAAGGTCAGAGAGGTCCGGCGCCTGCGCACTGTAGTACTCAGCTCTGGCCTCACCAGGGCAGAGCAGTGCGCCTGCGCAGGAAACCGCGACGGGACAGAAAGAACATGCCGGCTTTGTCACAAGATGGGAGGCCCCGGACCTGACCGCGATGCCCATCTGACCCGAACGGACGGCGGACCGCCCCTGGGTGAGTATAATATAACTCGTTTTTCTTCACTTTCAGGTGACATTGGGGGCTTATCTACAGCATTACAGAATGCTGTAGATAAGCCCCTGATGGCGGTGGCCCTATTTCATAGGGCCAAAATGGGGTGACAGATTCCCTTTAATAGTTTTTGGTGCAGATTTGGGGCACGGTTTTTTAATGCTTTTTTTACAGTACAGAAACGTTCTGATTCTGCGCATTTTTGCATTTTTTTCAGGGTTCACATAGAAGGTTATGCAGAAAAAATGCACAAAACCGCCCAGTTCAGCGGTGTGCTCAGAAGCACAGTGACCGGGAGTTTTCATGAAAGCACATCCACTTTGCTGGGACATTTAGGCCGTGTTCACATGTAGCATAAATGCTGTGTTTTTTTCTCTATTGTGATTTCTTTTTGCGCTGAAATTCTGCTGCGTTTACCCGTCCAAACATATAGAATGTAATGTCATGCAAACTCCGGCCCATTGTGCATCTAAAAACGCTGCTGAGCGCTGCGGTTTGGGAGCTTTTTCTTCGCTAAATCCTGAAAAAATTGCATGTAAAAAACGCAGTGCTTTTTTTTAGTGCAGAATCAAAGTTTTTCTGTCCTATATAAAAAAAATAAAAAAATGCTTCTTCAGATCTGCACCAAAAACTCATTAAACAAGTGGAGAAAAAAACTGAAAAAATGCATCTAAAATGAAGTAACCCGAGAAGATTGTTACTGCATAGATGCTTTGTGCTATATATATTATAGTGTAGTGTTGGGCTCTATGGGCTGATAACACCATTATCTCCCAACTTTTTCAGAGCAAAGAGGTGTGTGTATGTGTGTAACTAACGGATAAAGCTTCGTTTTGAAATTTTTGCTTTCCAGTGACTGAGTGTGGAACTAGAAGTGCAAGCATGACCTGAGAGCAGTCCAAGCCTTTGATACATTGTCCGGTGCGGTGCGCCCTCTAGTGGCCAGACGCAGTACTAGCAGACCAATCTTGCTTTTTCTTTAGCACGCCCTCAGTCAGCCACAGCCAATGGGCTCCACCGGAAGGAAACCTTTGACCTGAGGTAAGTCACGTGTTCTTCCCTGTTGTCTCCTCGTGTTTCCACTCGTGCTGTAGTCATGGCGGCCGCCACCATAGAGGACGTGTTGGCGCAAGTGGAGAAAGATGAGGCGGACAAGCTGAAGCTCATCACTGTGACCAAGGAGCTGGAGCTGCAGTTTGACCTGGGGAACCTGCTGGCCATAGACCCCAATCCTCCGGACGGTAAAGCCTTCCGGCAGCAGAACAGAGCCGACTTCCTGCGCGCCCTCGCCCGCGATAACACGCAGCTCCTCATCAACCAGCTGTGGACGCTGCCCACACAGCGGGTGCAGGAGAGCGTAGTGGCGGCGTTACCGGAGCCCAGCACCCGCCTGCCCCGGGAGAAGCCGGTGCCCAAGCCCCGGGCGCCCACCCGCTGGGAGGAGTTCGCTAAGCTGAAGGGGATCCAGAAGAAGAAGAAGACCAACCTGGTGTGGGATGAGGAGCACAAGGAGTGGCGACGGCGCTGGGGCTACAAGAGAGCCAAGGATGGCACCAAGAACTGGCTGATCGAGGTACCGGGCAACGCGGACCCCAGTGAGGACCAGTTCGCCAAGAGAATGAATGCCAAGAAGGAGCGAGTGGCCAAAAACGAACTGCACCGCCTGAGAAATCTCGCCCGGGCACACAAGGGCAAAGTGCCCGGTGTAGGGCTCACCCCACCATCCAGCCCTCCAAGGACGAGCTGGGCAAAGCATTGTACGTGGCCAAGCGCTCCACCGCCTCACTGGGCAGATTCCAGGCCAAGCTACCCCAGGAGAAGGAGCCCAAGAACACGGGCAAGAAGAGGAAGTTCCAGCCCCTGGTGGGAGATTTTGGGGCAGAGAGGAGCAAACAGCTGGAGATCCTTAAGATTATGGACAGTAAGAAGCCCAAAATGGATGTCACCAAAGCGGTCAACAAGCAGATGAGGCAGGAGGACGCCGAGGCCTCTGCCAAGAAGAGGAAGAAGTCCTCCAAGAAGGGCAAAGGGGGCAGAGACAGAGGGGCCCCAAAAAGGGCAAAGGCAAAGCCCCAGCCAGGAGAGGGAAGGGGAAAAGAAAGTAGAAGGGACTTGTGAACTGCTCCATGTTGGAATGAGATGACCCTTGTGCCCCCCAGCTGCAGTATTCCTATGCCTCTGCTGTAGCTGGGAATGTGGCACCTTCAGCTCTGAACTCACATCAATTATCTAAGATTTGCATTTACAAATTATTTTTGTACTTTTGGAGCTGATAATTATTTATGGTAATATGTATAGCCACCCCACATACACAGCGTGACTCCGGCTCCCGGGACAATAAAGTGTCATTCTGTGCCTAAGGGTCCCGTCACAATCTTCAATGTCCCAGCGATCCCACCAACGATACAACGTGGATGGGATCGCTGGGACATCGTTAGCTGATCGCTGGTGATCTGTCACATGGGCAGACTCACCAGCGATCAGGACCAACGAGCACGCTGGTATCCAATGTACACATCGGGTAACTAAGGGCTGTGCTGCACCTAGTTACCCGATATGTACCCTAGATTTCGGCTATACGTGCTGGGAGCTGGTATCCAATGTACATATCGGGTAACTAAGCACCGCGCGGCACCTAGTTACCCGATGTGTACCCTAGATACCGACGCTCTACAGCAGAAGCTGGGAGCCGGTAACCAGGGTACATATCGGGTAACTAGGTGCCGCGCGGTGCTTAGTTACCCGATATGTACATTGGATACCAGCTCGCTGATTGTTGGTCTCCCGCTGTCACACGCAGCGATGCGCTGGAGACCATTGGTGAAAAAATGGTCCAGGCCATTCGACAACGATCAGCGATACCCAGTACAGGGGGGCTGGTCATCGCTGCGTGTCACACTTGAGATCGCTGGCTAGGTCGCTGTTGCGTCACAAAATCGGTGACGTTTCAGCGATCTCGCTTAGTGTGACGGGGGCTTTAGTCTCTACTTCCAGTTAGATGTCTTCTATAAGGTGGGAGCGTCATACATAGCCGTATGGGCATGATTTGGGCTTTCTTCAGATGCTTTTGCTGACATTGTGTTTTTTTTACCTGAACGCTAGTGTTCGTATGCCATTTTTTTCTTCTGCGTCCAATTACTAATTGCTTTTTTTTTTCTCTCGTCAACTCAGCCATATGTGTGCTTGATTTATTTGGTGGCAAATGTGCAGTTTTGAATGACACCATTTATTATACCATAAAAAGGACTGAAACATGGGGGAAAAATCCAAATGTGATGAAGTAAAAAAAAAAAAAATGCAATTCCTCCATTGTTTTTTGGGTTTTGTTTTCACAGCTTTCATTATCAAATTAAAGTAATCTGACATCTGTCTGGGTGTAACTACAAGGGTTTCACACTGTCAATTTAATTTACTCCATTGGCATGCCTGTGTTAAAATGATTGAAATCAATTGTTATTCACTGTCCCCAGGTCCAGTGCTGTATCTCCACCTCTGCAGTGGTGACCTCTCCAGGGTGAGCAGCACTGGACCTAGAGAGGGTAACAGTTGATCTTAATATTTGCATGTCAAAAAAGTTAAATGTGTTTTTGTTTTTTATATACTCGTGTATAAGCCGAGTTTTTCAGCACATTTTTTTGTGCTGAAAAC
>JARQOD010000006.1:366136259-366183330 GCA_033576555.1 Oophaga sylvatica
TTTTTTTGCTTCTTCAGTGATTTTTGGCTACATAATGCACTAAAGTTCAATGTACAGGAAACGAAGAGTCTGCAAAAAGAAGATGGAGCAAAATTTGTAAAGAAACCCAATTACAAAAATAATTTTTAAGGCAAAATACTTACATTTAAGTAAAAAAAAAAAATTTTAACCGACCACAATCTTTTTCTATGTCTCTGTTCTTATTATTTTTTGTCAGAACTGCATAAGTGATTCCGGTCCCCACTGTTAAATGGCCCCATCACACCGCTTATCCCCCAGGACAAGGAATGTACGTCCATTTTTCTGTAATATACCAGGACTGCGCTCCCACATGGGGAAATGCACTGACATCTTGTTGCTGAAAAGGTGCAAATTTTCATATGTGTGACATCAGTGATGACGTCCACAGCACCGACCACACTGCAGGTGACTTGTGCATTATTGTCCTCAGCCTGAAGTCTGAGAATCCTGTCCTGTGACTAGTGGCCTACAGCTGGGAGGGAGTACACCACAGATCACATTACTGGCACCAGCACTGAATGCTGGGAAAGGCAGAGCTTCCAGTGAGGGGAGCGAGGAGGAAGCAGGATTTGTCTTGTCCTATATCCACAACAAACTTTTGCTCCAGGTATTCCTATCCGCAGTCTGTCTCCTATTCTCTGCCTCAGTGTAATATTCAACAATGTGACATTGCCAGCTAAAGAATATAAGAAGCAGATTAGTAAACAAGCTCAAATAGGACATGAATGAAGAAATGTATACATTGTGAGAATATACAGCATCTGTCTGTGTACTTACTAGCTGTTGGTGATAAGCGAATGTGCTCAGGTAAGGTGTTATCTGATCATGCGAGCATTATCCAGTGACTTCGGCGTGCTCGAAAATATGTTCGAGTCCCCGCGCCTGCATGTCTCTGTTCGACAGCCACAAGACATGCAGCTGCGGGGGCTCAAACATATTTTTCGAGCGCGCCAAAGTCACTCCGCACACGAGCATGATCGGATTACACCTTATCCCATCACATTCACTCTTCACTACGAGCCATATGCTTTGGATGTAAAAGTCAGTGAAAGTAGCGGTGACTGGGGAGCGCCGGGAAAGCGGTGAATGAGGTAAATTAAATTAATGAGCGGTCCAATGCAGTCGTAAACCTCCAATGGAGGATAGTAACTGGGACAATGTAGAAAAACGGTCAAAGGAGCGCAAAGAACACAAGGACAAGGTAGTAATTTCTTAAGCCCATAACGCGTTTCGACGGTAAACCGTCTTCACCTGATGAAGACCGTTTACCGTTGAAACGCGTTGTGGGCTTAAGAAATTACTACCTTGTCCTTGTGTTCTTTGCGCTTCTTTGACCATTTTCTGCATTGTTCCATATGCTTTGGTTGGACACAGCTGGACTTTCTAGCTGTAAATAATAATATATCGCTTGGATTAGTTTGAAAAGCCAGTTTCTTCCCATGACATAAGCATTGACTGAGGTAGCAGAGCGGTACTAGGTGGCAAAGACGTATGCAGCACATGTGACTACCTGATCCCAAAACGGACAAGTGTCCCGGACTTAGCAAGAAAAGTCCTGGACCCCTCGTCCTGTCCTAGAACACAACACTTGTTATTCCGCCCAACTTGCTTTCTGCAGTGCGATCTGTGACTGTTGATTGACACATAAAACTTCCTGTCAGTGTACAGATCACTGTGAGATCGTTGGGAGTGACTGAGTAAGATGCCATGTTGGCATTACTGTGGGCACTGCAATGTGAATTAAACTAATTTACGCGATGCGGCTGGCACAATCATATGGACCCGTCTGGATTTGTACATATGCTCAACAGTCATGGACTGCAAAACACTCAATTCGGACTCTACCTGAAGTCTTTTTTTGCATACTTGTCTTTAAAGTCAGAAATAACAGCACTAATGTTTCTGACTTCAAGGAAGGGTACGACCAAAAAAAAAAAAAAAAAAAAACTCCAAATCCAAAGTTGCATATCTTGAACTCCATTAGATTATTGGGCCCATTTTCATAATTTTGTTTTTTGTTTGTTTTTTTTAGTCACTTTTTTCTTTTTTGTCTTGTGGAATTCGTTCATTCCAAATGATGTGTGTGGTTCATGAATTGCCCAAAATAAAAAATGCTCTTTGTTTTTGTCTAAAACCTTTTTTTGCAGCTTGTTTGAGCAAAACGTTGCATGTTCCACTAAAATTACGCAAAATTTGTGGAAAGAAATTAGGCAGCCCTTCTGTGCCAGCTCTTGAAACCCATAGAGCCGACACGGTAGCGCTGCCTAGTCTCACTATGGTAGTATACAACTGTGCTGGAGGAGTTACGGCACAATACGGGATACCCGCAATGTAGTAGTAAGCGTGATCCTCCAAAGCACTGAGAGAAGGATGCCTGCACTGAATATGAACACGCTCCTAGGGTAACACTCCTCAACTGCCAGAATTCAGGCACCCGGGCGCCATAATGGAGTACGAAAAATCCTACATGTAGACTAAGGGTTTGTTTAGATGCTTATACCATCAGTCTGTATGCACCATGGATGTCACATGGAGAGCACAAGGACCCATTATGTCCAGTGTCCCATTGGTCATTTCCAATTTCACAACTTTCACTCCTTTGATCTGCACCAGAATAATGCGTTAGAATGAAAGGCAGCTCTGGCACCCATCCACAATACGGACAATCACACGGACAGTCCCATCCGCAATGTGTGGGCACGGCTAGCTCAATTTTGGATAAGGCCGTAAAAATAAACGTGACCTAAGCTTGTTGACCCTGTGGTTGGTGTAGAAAACATCTGTCAAGAGTGAAATCACTACGGTAGTGTTCACACAGCGGTCACAGTGCATTTATTTGCAGCAATCGTAATAGAACTGTAACGTTTTTACCACAATTGCAGAATAAAAAAAAAAAAACATAAGGTATATTTAGAACTGGAAAGTATAACATAATGCATTTAAAATACCAAACAATAGAGGCGCACTGATCGACTTGTTGCATTGTAGATCTGCGGTTGTTACAAGCAATTTATCTACCATTATAAACCCCTGCAGGTTATGATGGGAACACTGCTGCAGCACGAGGCCGTCATATCCAGTATTGTGCTAAAATGTTTGTTTTTACTTTTAGTGACTGTTTTGTTGAGCATTACTCGGGAGAGTCTTCAGATCAGCCCTGTCTGTACCATAATGGCTGCTGGACGGGACAAAGTGATTCACCTCCTGAGACTACTGCACAGAGCGTCGTAAGCTTTTCACTTATTTATTTTACGCATTTATATAGCGCCATTAATTCCACTTTACAGACATTATTGGCACTGTCCCTGATGGGGCTCACAATCTAGGACGCTTCGTATTTTTCTGTTCAGCCATAAGAATGTGCGATTATTTTACCTGTCATAAAATTAAAAGACTGTTCACACGCTGCATTTTTGCCATTTTTTGTTTTTTTTTTCCAAAGGGGAAAGAAAGCTGCACCTTACAGTGCAAGCTAAGTGAATGAGATTTCTGACATCTTCTGCACGTGCTTCTTATTTTTTCCTTGCGGATTTGACTAATCGGAGCGTTTTTTTTTTTTTTATCAAGTCTGCCGCATGTCAATTCTTACAGCGTTTCTGCAGTGTTTTTTATCCATTCATATTAATGGGGAAGAAACGCAAGAAAAACATGGGGATAAAATGCTAGTATTTATGCAGCGTGTTTTATGCGGAAAAATCTGCTGCAAATACTTACCGTGTGCACCAACCTTTAGGATTCATGCTGGTGGTCTCACTATGGCTCTGTTTTGTAGAGGTGCAAATACTTTACTGTATCTTCCTATGCTTTTAGCAGATTTTATGTACACAGGTAGGCTAAGCATGTACAGAGACTTTAAGCGGAAAAAATCATCAAAAACATGGACTTTGATGGCGCCTCTTTGGCACTGCATGGAGGCTACGCGAGGTCTGTAGCGTGTACCAGACCTGAGGCTGTGTTCATACTGAGGACACAGTTTTTGACACATCTGCTTCTTAAAAGGTTAATTCTGGATTAGAAAGAGATAACATTGTTTTTTGAAAAAAAAAGTAGCCTTGCCTGTCCTTCTTTTTCTATTTTAGGTGCAGATGTCCAGCTCATTCTCATACTTACTCCCAAGGTAGGAATGGAACCCTATAAGATAAACTTGAACCCAATAGTCTTAAAGGAAAAACAAGCACATACATATGTTTGGCAGCTGGTTGGTTAGTGGACATTAGAGGTTGTGCAAGATTAGAAAAAAACTGTAAACCAAATCTCATACATCCCCTTTAAGATTGTCATGGAGTTATTTCAAAGGAATGTGTCACCGGAAAATGACCTAATGTTTAAATCTGCTTTTTTGTTAACATATTTTCTATGTTAATGTTTGTTCTACATATTTTCAAAAGTTGTCAGGTTCAGTTATGGAATGAGCCATTCCGTAATGATTTTGTCTTCCTGAATTCAAATCTGACAATGAAATGAGACCCCTGTGAGAAAGCGAACGGGAAACGCGCGTCGGGTGGTCCCCAGGGAACACTGATTTGCACTTGCACCTTAAACATGGGTAAGTTGTGTCCTCGGTGGAATATGCATTGATCTAACAAGCACCTAAGATACGTCTATATGAGTTACCCGTATATATCATTTCTCTTGGGAAAAGTATATCACTAGGATATGGATGTACCTGAGATATACTTTCTATATGCTTGACTCACAACATGCGTAGACAATTCCTCTGTACTGTGAGAGCCCAATTACTTTGACTTTTCCCCCAGGTGGCACTTGTTGTTTCCTTCTTGATGTACACCTTGTGTGTATATATTTTTTATGATTGATTTTGACTAGTAAAATGTATTTGTTCATTCTCATGAAGTCAGCACTCCATTCTCTCTAGTCTTCAATGAAATTTTTAGATGGCTCTTGTTTCTTTCTATGATATCAAAGAGTCTTTTGTTTTACTGCTATGTATAATTATTGCCTAAAAGTTTCCGTACTCTGTAAGCATTGACGGATTCCATTTTCCTTGATCTCTTTTCTCCATTGCTGCAATATCTCGGTGAAATATCTCACCATGTCCGTCGCTCACTGTTCCTCAAGTCTAGATTCGAATGTAAGAAATGAATCTTTAAGGACTTGTAATAACGGTAAACCTTACGCAGAGCGCATTTATAAAAGCAGGTGATGTCACTGTAATTAGGATTACGTCATCGGAGCGGAGTTGGCGTTTTTTTTTACTGTTACCCTAAGTTGATATAATACTGAAGACTAAATAGCTGATGTAATAGACGAGCTACTAACAATGCAATAGCGATGATGCAATTTTTGTATAAACCTGCATGAAAGGTGTCAGAAATAATTACAACCTCCTCTGGATCTTGAAAATTGCAGCTAATCAGCAAATTTAAGCATCATATTCATTTTCAGCACCACAAAATTAGTTAAGTTCAACTGATTTAATTTATAAACCAATTTTACTGTAGAACATTAAATTATTTTTCCATATCACAATCTGTATAAAAAAAGTAAAAATGAGAAACCTTGCAATGTTCACACCGGGGCTAGTTTAAACTCTAAATTCCTTTTGTTTCAAGCAGTTAACGTACATTAGTTGCAATAAACTGACTCCGACCCGATATTTTTTTTTATTCAGGCATCTAATGAGCGTGTACAAAGGTCATTGTGAAGGGAGGGAACAGGGTCACCTGTGACATCGCCTGCTGTGATTGGTGGATCCTGTGTTATCAGCTGTGTATAGAAGTGTTACCAGTCAGTGTAATCCTGCCCCTGATGATCAGAACAGATCCAAAAAACATGGGAAGAACTAATACCCACATTTACAATAGCAGATAATCTTTGTTCAAAATGTAAGCAAACATGATTAAAAAAAAACATTAATACATAAATAAATGTCTCTGCAGAATATGTAGACAGCTCTAAAAGGTTATAAAGTTCAAAGTGACACGACTTGTGGTCAAAATGGCCTACAGTCATGGCCAAAAGTTTTGAGAATGACACAAATATAAATTTTTACAAAGTCTACTGCTTCACTTTTTCTAATGGCAATTTGCACATACTCCAGAATGTTATAAAGAGTGATCAGCTTAACAGCAATTACTTGCAAAGTCAATATTTGGCTAGAAAATGAACTTTATCCCCTAAAACACATTTCAACATCATTGCAGCCCTGCCTTAAAAGGACCAGCTAACCTCTTTTCAGTGATTGCTCCATTAACACAGGTGTGGGTGTTGATGAGGACATGGCTGGAGATCAATCTGTCATGATTAAGTAAGAATGACACCACTGGACACCTTAAAAGGAGGCTGGTGCTTGGCATCACTGTTTCTCTTCTGTTAACCATGGTTATCTCTAAAGAAACACGTGCAGTCATCATTACAATGCACAAAATGGCCTAACAGGGAAGAGTATCGCAGCTAGAAAGATTGCACCTCAGTCAACAATCTATCGCATCATCAAGAACTTCAAGGAGAGAGGTTCCATTGTTGCCAAAAAGGCTTCAGGGCGCCCAAGAAAGACCAGCAAGCGCCAGGACCGTCTCTTAAAAGTGTTTCAGCTGCGGGATCGGGCTACCAGCAGTGCAGAGCTTGCTCAGGAATGGCAGCAGGCAGGTATGAGTGCATCTGCACGCACTGTGAGGCGGAGACTCTTGGAGCAAGGCCTGGTCTCAAGGAGGGCAGCAAAGAAGCCACTTCTTTCCAGAAAAAACATCATGGACAGACTGATATTCTGCAAAAGGTACAGGCAGTGGACTGCTGAGGACTGGGGTAAAGTTATTTTCTCTGATGAATCCCCTTTTCGATTGTTTGGGACATCAGGAAAACGCCTCATTCGGAGAAGACAAGGTGAGCGCTACCACCAGTCTTGTCTCATGCCAACTGTTAAGCATCCTGAAACCATTCATGTGTGGGGTTGCTTCTCAGCCAAGGGAATCGGCTCTCTCACAGTCTTGCCTAAAAACACAGCCATGAATAAAGAATGGTACCAGAATGTCCTCCAAGAGCAACTTCTCCCAACCCTCCAAGAGCAGTTTGGCGATCAACAATGCCTTTTCCAGCATGATGGAGCACCTTGCCATAGAGCAAAGGTGATAACTAAATGGCTCAGGGAACAAAACATAGAGATTTTGGGTCCATGGCCTGGAAACTCCCCAGATCTTAATCCCATTGAGAACTTGTGGTCAATCATCAAGAGACGGGTGGACAAACAAAAACCTAAAAATTCTGACAAAATGAAAGCATTGATTGTACAAGAATGGACTGCTATCAGTCAGGATTTGGTCCAGAAGTTGATTGAGAGCATGCCAGGGAGAATTGCAGAGGTCCTGAAGAAGAAGGGTCAACACTGCAAATATTGACTTGCTACAGTAACTCATTCTAACTGTCAATATAAGCTTTTGTTACTCATATGTTTACAATTATTATATTTCTGTCTGTGATAAAAACTTCTGTCAAACACACATAAAAACCAGAGGGCAGCAGATCATGTGAAAATATAATATTTGTGTCATTCTCAAAACTTTTGGCCATGACTGTACAAATAGATAAATCATTTATACATAAAAATCAAGTTCATATGATAGATCTAAGTATCAGCATATAGGTTTATGTGCAACCAGCATGTATTATACAGACATAGGTAAGACAATGTGAACCCTATGTGTGAGAAATTCAGAAATTCACATTAGGTAGCCAGACCAATAGATGTCTCATAACTGTGCAAACAAGATGCAAGTAATGTGCAAAATACACAGAGACATGAACCCAGTTCAAATGATATCCATAAAAATCCAGGGGATATGAAGTGCAGGAACCCCAGCACGCGTTTCGCTGCAGGTTCTTCAGGGCGTGCATTTTGTCTAGTTACAACTCCTGGGGGATATGGGGTTATTCTGTCCACACTCCTTTTTAATGTTTTTTTTAATCACGTTTGCTTAACCATACATTGATGCATTTAATATACGGTATTTTACTTTCAGCTCCATCATCTCCAATGACAACAGACTATGCATTTGAGGTACGTGTCCTGCTCATTCCTCCTTTGTAATCCATGTAAATGATGCTGGTCTTGTTCTGCAGAACATGTGGCCTGAAGGTGATGTTATGACCTAAGTTACTTTCTGTCTGTATTTAGCATGGGTTTCTGAGTTGGTCGTAGATAAGTGCTATAATACAGGGTGGGACATTTATATGGATACATCTAAATAAAATGGGAATGGTTGGTGATATCAACTTCATGTTTGTGGCACATTTGTATATGGGAGGGGGAAAAATTTTCAAGATGGGTGGTGACCATGGCAGCCATTTTGAAGTCGGCCATTTTGGATCCAACTTTATTTTTTCCAATGGGAGGAGGGTCATGTGACACATCATACTTATTGAGAATTTCACAAGAAAAAACAATGGTGTGCTTTGTTTTAACTTAACTTTATTCTTTCATGAGTTATTTACAAGTTTATGACCACTTATAAAATGTGTTCAAAGTGCTGCCCATTGTGTTGGATTGTCAATGCAACCCTCTTCTCCCACTCTTGACACACTGATAGCAACAACGCAGAAGAAATACTAGCACAGGCTTCCAGTATCCGTTGTTTCAAATGCTGCACATCTCGTATCTGAAGGCAATTTTCTATGCTGTGAAGATACGAGATGTGCAGAATCTGATACAACGGATACTGGAAGCCTGTGCTAGCATTTCTTCTGCAGTGTTGCTATCAGTGTGTCAAGAGTGGGAGAAGAGGGTTGCATTGACAATCCAACACAATGGGCAGCACTTTGAACACATTTTATAAGTGGTCATAAACTTGTAAATAACTCATGAAAGAATAAAGTTAAGTTAAAACCAAGCACGCCATTGTTTTTCTTGTGAAATTCTCAATAAGTATGATGTGTCACATGACCCTCCTCCCATTGGAAAAAATAAAGTTGGATCCAAAATGGCTGACTTCAAAATGTCCACCATGGCCACCACCCATCTTGAAAAGTTTTCCCCCTCCCATATACTAATGTGCCACAAACAGAAACTTGATATCACCAACCATTCCCATTTTATTTAGGTGTATCCATATAAATGGCCCACCCTGTAGACGGCACCACGGCCTTGGATGCTTGAATGTTGGCTCAAGAGCAGGTCAATTGAGCAAAAGAAATTAAGGTTGCTGTTGTATGCGTAAAGCTGGCAGATTTCTGCCCTGAAAAAGCACTAATAGATTATCTAAGAAGTTAGTCAGTGGTTTTTGAAAAATCCTTTTACACGGACCAATGAAAATAGTATGGGACAAAATATTGTCAATATGATTGTTCGGTCCTATACAGTTTACATATTGCCGGCAACACATGCCTTTTACACATTGATGGGGAACATTTCTTCATTATCAATCGATTATAAAGAAATGACTTATTGTCACTTTTCGATGGCTAAGCAGTGGTGTACATACTATGCGGAGAGGAGCTAGCTGTTTTAATGCCCACTGGCGATTAGGCACTTATTTATCTCTTTCAGTTATAGCAAGCGCACCGTGGACCTAACTAAGGATTTCCCTCTCTGCAAGTCCATGATATAGGCAAATATGATAAAGGAGAAAGTGACCCTTCTTTTTAGTATAAAGAAAAGCTGGCCGTATGCATTAGTTATGTGTCGGTCCTATGTCAGCTATCTCTCACAACTCTCCCCGTACATAGCAATTCTCTGTGAGAGACGCAAAAAGATTGGCCATTGGTCATCTGTCAGAGGAGAGTGGAGCTGCACCACTACACATTAGTCTGCTCCCATCGAAGTCTGTGAATTTGACCAACTTTTATCTAATGTGTATAGGGAACTTTATCACTGTGAGCAAAGAAGCATTGTCTCTGGGTGTAAAGAGTGTAGTGATGTGAAATTACACCAAGAGGTCATACTATTGGTACATGGGACTCCCTTCAATGAATGCCCCTGTCATTATGCTACCGGGTTTCCCAGAAAATAACAAAGGATCTTATATTACTTTTTGCTCCAAAAGTTGGTTTAGGGCTTATTTTCAGTGGATGTCTTTTTTTTTTCCATGAACAACAATCCACATTTATTCTTGAACAAAAAATCAACAATTATTCAAATATCATCATAAGATTACACACATTGCACATACACATGTATATACACACAGCACATACACATGTATATACACACAGCACATACATACACATGTATAAACACACCGCATATACAGTACATACACAAGTATATACACACACTGCACAGACACACATACGTATATACACACAGCACATACATACACATGTATACACACACTGCACAGACACATACGTATATACACTGCACATACATACACATGTATACACACACTGCACAGACATACATACGTATATACACATACTGCACAGACACATACGTACACTACCGGTCAAAAGTTTAGGGTCACTTAGAAATTTCCTTATTTTTGAAAGAAAAGCATTTTTTTCCAATGAAGCTAACATTAAATGATTCAGAAATACACTCTATACAGTGTTAATGTGGTAAATGACTATTCTAGCGGCAAACGTCTAGTTTGTAATGCAATATCTTCATAGGTGTATAGAGGCCCATTTCCAACAACCATCACTCCAGTGTACTTATGGTATTTTGTGTTCGCTAACTGTGTAAGAAGGCTAATAGATGGTTAAAATACCCTTTAAAACCCTTGTGCAAGTATGTTAACACAGCTGAAAACCGTTTGGTTGATTAGAGAAGCTATAAACCTGACCTTCCTTTGAGCTTGTTGAGAATCTGGAGCATTACATTTGTTGGTTCATTAAACTCTCAAAATGGCCAAAAAAAAAGAACTTTCTTGTGAAACTCGACAGTCTATTCTTGTTCTTAGAAATGAAGGCTATTCCATGCGAAAAATTACCAAGAAACTGAAGAATTCATACAATGGTGTGTAGTACTCCCTTTAGAGGAGTGCACAAACAAGCTCTGACCAGAGAAGAAAGACAAGTGGGAGGCCCCGCTGCACAACTGAGCAACAAGACAAGTACATTAGAGTCTTTAGTTTGAAAAATTTACGCCTCACAGGTCCTCAACTGGCAGCTTCATTAAACAGTACACATTAAACGCCAGTGTCAACATCTACAGTGAATAGGCGATTTGGGGATGCTGGCCTTCAGGGCAGATTGGCAAAACAAAAGCCATATTTAAGACTGGCTTAAATGAAAGGAAAAGATTAATATGGGCAAAAGAACACAGACATTGGACAGAGGAATATTGGCTTTTGTTTTGCCAATCTGCCCTGAAGGCCAGCATCCCCAAATCGCCTATTCACTGTAGATGTTGACACTGGCGTTTAATGTGTACTGTTTAATGAAGCTGCCAGTTGAGGACCTGTGAGGCGTCAATTTTTCAAACTAAAGACTCTAATGTACTTGTCTTGTTGCTCAGATGTGCAGCGGGGCCTCCCACTTGTCTTTCTTCTCTGGTTAGAGCTTGTTTGTGCACTCCTCTAAAGGGAGTACTACACACCATTGTATGAATTCTTCAGTTTCTTGGTAATTTTTCGCATGGAATAGCCTTCATTTCTAAGAACAAGAATAGACTGTCGAGTTTCACAAGAAAGTTCTTTTTTTTTTGGCCATTTTAAGAGTTTAATGGAACCAACAAATGTAATGCTCCAGATTCTCAACAAGCTCAAAGGAAGGTCAGGTTTATAGCTTCTCTAATCAACCAAACGGTTTTCAGCTGTGTTAACATACTTGCACAAGGGTTTTAAAGGGTATTTTAACCATCTATTAGCCTTCTTACACAGTTAGCGAACACAAAATACCATAAGTACACTGGAGTGATGGTTGTTGGAAATGGGCCTCTATACACCTATGAAGATATTGCATTACAAACTAGACGTTTGCCGCTAGAATAGTCATTTACCACATTAACACTGTATAGAGTGTATTTCTGAATCATTTAATGTTAGCTTCATTGGAAAAAAAACTGCTTTTCTTTCAAAAATAAGGAAATTTCTAAGTGACCCTAAACTTTTGACCGGTAGTGTATATATGCTGCACATACATACACATGTATACACACACTGCACAGACATACATACGTATATACACACACTGCACAGACATACATATGTGTATACACACACTGCACAGACATACATATGTGTATACACACACTGCACATACATGTACAGCACATACATGTATATACACACACTGCATATATGGTACATACCATCCTGTTTCCTCTTTCTTCTTTAGTTCCTCTAGACTCCTGCAGTTAAAGGACCTTTGGCAATTTCTGCGGGTACCTAAAAGAGTGGGTGCCCTGAGAAATTGCCCAGTTTCCCCACGTCATACATAACGGTGGTCCTAACTGTAACTGGGCCTTATTTTTGGCGTAGGGCTTATATTTCAAGCAAACTCCAAAAATCCTGTAAAGTCATGCTAGGGCTTATTTATGCGGTAGGTCTTATTTTCAGGGAAACATGGTACATCCACATGTGTATATATACACACTGCACATGTGGTACATACCAGCCTCCCTCCTCTTTAGTTCCTACTGCATTTAAAGGAACTTTGTTGACATCATGGTCACATGACTGTGATGTCACCAAAGATACTTTAAAGAGTTTTAACCTCGAAATAGAAATGCTGGGGCCCCTAATAGTAGGGCTCCTGGTCAATTGCCCAGTTTGCTCCTCCTCCCCTTTAACACTGACTGACTGACTAGGGCTTAATTTTGGAGAATGGCTTATATTTCAAGCATCCTCCAAAACTCTTGTAAAATCATAAAATCATGCCAGGGCTTATTTTTGAAGAAACAGTTACCTGTGGTCTGTTGGTGTGTGGTCACAGTCAGTGTTTCCCATGGATAAATGCAGCGTACTTTTAGATAGTAGCTAATAATTAAAATGGCATTTTCATGTCTGTTATTCACATTTGACAATGGTCCTGTCGCTTGGGCACAATTATTTCTCATGGATTTATTTCCATCTTTCAGATGGCCGTTTCTAACATCCGATATGGAGAAGGTGTTACAAAAGAAGTGGGAATGGTAAGGAGAAGGTACACCAGTCAACACTGAATATACTGTATTAAGGCCGAAAAAAGACATTTGTCCATCCCCAAGATCTACGTCCTTCTAAAGAACCTAATAACTGTAAGATACAATACTTGTGTCATAGTTCGTAAAAGTTCAGACGCGCTTTATCACTCGCGACATGTTGCAGGTCTATTAGGATGACGCATTTTCTGGGAACATAACCCCTAGCTTATTTTCCAAAATTTCTGGGATTTTCTTTTTATTACTTGTAAAAATCATAGATGCATTGTATTTCTTTATCTGTGACTAGGCGTGGTCCATAAACCTATTCTGTTTGTAATTATGTGAATTCATTATTTAATTCAAGCATTTTATGAAAAGAACTTACAGTTGACAAAGATATCATCCTGTAGTCAGTGAAGGCAGACGGACCCCTCTCGGAAAGCCATGGATTTCATTGCTATTACTATATACTCTAGTTTTAGGCATGAAGTGGCTGCTCTTAATTCAGTTCTGGTGAATGGATTATTATGAAAATTCAATGCAAAAACTAATGTTAATATTTTTATGTCAGTCAACATATACCGTTGATATATTCAGGGTTTTGGCTGGCTTTTTTTGGCACAATCCTATTACTTATTTCCTTGTATTCTGCTTTAACAAAGGATTTGCAGAATATGGGTGCAAAAAATGTATGTGTGATGACAGACAAGAACCTTGCACGTCTCCCGCCTGTTAAAGCTGTGATAAATTCACTGACAAAGAATGACATCAAATTCTGCATGTATGACAAGGTCAGGGTGGAGCCGACAGATACAAGGTAAAGACCACAGTGCCTTGATAACTGCTTATTCGAAGTATGGAAAAAATAAGTTGTAACATGTATTAAATATTACAGATTACATATTGGATAATAAGTAGTGATGAGCGAGTATACTCGTGGCTCGGGTTTTCCCAAGCATGCTCGAGTGATCTCCGAGTATTTGGAAGTGCTCGGAGATTTAGTTTCTGTTGCCGCAGCTGCATGATTTGCGGTTACTTGACAGCCTGAATACATGTGGGGAATGCCTGTTTGTTAGGGAATCCACGCATGTATTCAGGCTGTCTAGCAGCCGCAAATCATGCAGCTGCGGCAACAGAAACTAAATATCCGAGCACATCAAAATACTCGGAGAAACACCCGTGCTGCTCGGGAAAACCCGAGCAACGAGTATACTCACTCATCACTAATAAAAAGTAATGTATAACCTGATATCCTGCGTTCAATATGATTGGAAATGTCAATATGTGATTAGTAAGCTATGACATTGACATTGTTCACCTGACCACTATCTTTTCCGACTGCCTTATACACACGAATGCTCGGCTTTGGCCAAGTATTCATGTGTTTTCAATGGGAGAGGAGAGAAGGATATGGCAGTTTTTTCTCCCCTGAAAACAAAAGGATCAGACTTTATCACCCAGATTGTTTACACCTTCCTGACCAGGCCAATGTTACAATTCTGCCCAATGTCACTTTATATGTTAATAAAGTGTCAACTTATCCCACTGATTCTGAGTTTGTTTTTTGTGACACATTGTACATTATGTTAACGGTAAATTTAGGATGATATTTTTTGCATTTATTTGTGAAAATATTGTAAATTTGGCTAATATTTTGAAAAATTTGCAATTATCCAAATTTTAATTTTTATGTCCTTTAAACAAGAATTATGTCACACAAAATAGTTAATACATAATATTTACCATATGTCTACTTTACATCAACATAATTTTTGAAAGACACATTTGTTTGATAGGAAGTTAAAAGGGTTAAAAGTTTATCAGCAATTTCTTATTTTTCAAGCAAAATTTACAAAACCAATTTTTTTAGGGACTATATCATTTGAAGTGACTTTTGAGGGCCTATATGACAGAAAATACCCAGAGTGACACCATTTTAACAACTGCATCCCTCAAGGTGCTAAAACCACATTCAATAAGTTTATTAACCCTTTAGGTGCTTCACAGGAGTTAAAGCTATATGGAAAAAAATAACATTTTACTTTTTCATTCAAAAATGTTTCTTTAGACACCAATTTTGCATTTTTACAAGGTTAACAGGAGAAAATAGACCATACAGTTTGTTTTACAATTTCTCCTGAGTACGTCAATACCCCATATGTGGAGGAAAACTTCTGTTTGGGTGCATGGAAGGGCTCGGAAGAGAAGGAGCGCCATTTGACTTTTTGAATGCAAAATTGGCTGGAATCGATAGCAGATGCCATGTCGCGTTTGCAGAGCCTCTGATGTGCCTAAAGAGTGAAAACTCTCCACAAGTGACCCCATTTTAGAAACTACAGTAGATTCTTCAAGGCATTTATCTAAATGTGTGGTGATCACCTTGAGCCCCCAGGTTCTTCACAGAAATTTAGAATGTTGAGCCGTGAAAATGAAAAAATACATATTTTCCCACAAAAATATTGCTTTTGACCCAAGTTTTTCATTTTCACAAGTGTACCAGGAGAAAGTGAACCCCAAAATTTGTTGTGCAATTTCTCCTGAGCACGACAATACCCCATTTGTGATGGAAAACTACTGTTTGGGCACATTGCTCCAAAAGGAAGGAGTTATGTTTTGGAGCGCAGATTTTGATGGAATTGTGTGCGGGCTCCATGTCGCACTTGAAGAGCTCTTGAGCTGCCAAAACAGTAGACGTCATCGTCCAATCGCTCCAATCAGTGCTGTGGCTGCTGACGCTGCGGTCTCCTAGCACCAGCCTATGATCGGTGCTGATGAAGCACTGATCATAGCTCGACATCAATATTTCAGGCTATTTCATTTGCTGAAACATTGAAATTGCTGTGATTGGCTGTTCAGAACTGAACAACAAAATCACAGTGATCGTAGTTGCAGGGGCGGCAAAATTCCCAGTGGCGACAAAAACAGTAGGCACCTTTCTCCGATCACCATGTCTGAAGACCGGAGGTTCCCACAGCGTAAGTTTATGTCATAGGTAGTGAACCCCTTTCCCAACCATGAGGTAAACTTATGTCAAAGGTTGTTAAGGGGTTAAAGAAGCACTCCCATCAAATTTTTTTATCCTCTTAACCCCTTTATGACCTTAAACATATCCATATGTCCAGGTCACCTGATAATTACCGACCTTGGTCATATGGATACGTCTAGGCGATTTTGCGCACACAGAGGCTGTGCGATCACCTCTGGGTGTCAGCTGACTGTGACAGCTAACACCCAGCTCTCAGTGCTATCACAGCATTTAGCGAGCGGGCAGAGGGAAGAAAGATCCTCTACCCTTGGATCAGAGACACCACAATGTCATCGCAGAGTCCCTCTCGTTGCTATGGTGAACCGATTCCTTCATGACGACATCCAGGTCACCAGGCACTAGCAAGTTTGTTAGATCATGTGTAGTGCATGATCCAACTAACTTGTGTCTGCAGGGCTGACAGGCTATAAGGTATAGCAATGCTCCTTTACCGCAGTGAAATTCTCCCGGTGAACTCGCCTCTGCACCATGAGACTTTCTCACGGTGCTAGCGGGGAGCTTACCGAGGTCAACGCAGTTCAGCCTAGCTGGGAACGCAACCTCAGTGACCGGCGGTAACCTCAATGACGTCACCGCTGGTCACTGATGCTGCACTCGCAGCAGCTCATTCACCAGTGGTTCTCAGCCTGAACGGTCGCATCTTAGCACCGTCCAGGTTGAAAACGGTTTATCCTCAGACATGGATTACAGCATGGGACAGATCGACAGACGGGTAAAGGGATATTATTGTTTTTTATTTTGTTTTATTACAGGAGACGAGGGATTCAGTGGAATTAGGCATTAGGTGAGTATAACTGTGTTTGTTATTTTTAATTAAAAAAGTAAAAGTGTTTTGTTTTATTTCAAATAAAAGACTTGAATCTGGCTGTGTCTTTATTTTCCATACAACTACAGGATTAGTAATGGATAGGTGTCTTATAGATGCCTCTCCATTAGTAATCCATGGGCTTGATGTCACCTGACATACAAAAGTGACATCAACTTCGCAAATATGAACCCCACTTGCCACCACTACAAGGGAAGTGGGAAAAGTCGAGCAAAGGCCAGAATTGGCGCATCTAATAGATGTGCCTTTTCTGGGTGGCTACAGGGTGCTATTTTTAGGCTGGGGGGGTCAATATCCATGGCCCTTTACCAGCCTGAGAATAACAGCCCCCAGCTGTCTGCTTTAGCTTGGCTGGCTGTCAAAAATAGGGGTGACCGCAAGCTGTTTTTTTTTATTATTTATTTAAATAATTAAAATATATGGCATTGCGACCTCTCTATTCTTGATAACCAGCCTTGCAGAAGCTGACAGCTGAGGGTTGCAGCACCCAGCTGTGAGTTTTGCCTGGCTG
Organism: Oophaga sylvatica; assembly: GCA_033576555.1. Taxonomy (NCBI): domain Eukaryota; kingdom Metazoa; phylum Chordata; class Amphibia; order Anura; family Dendrobatidae; genus Oophaga; species Oophaga sylvatica. The sequence continues at coordinate 366,153,682 of JARQOD010000006.1, forward strand.
GTTATCAAAAATACAGGGGAACCCTCACCGTTTTTTTTTTTTTTATTATTATTATTATTGTTTATTTACTGCACAGGCGCCGGCTGATGAATACTCCCATCAGCCCCTCCTGCTCTCACTTTTATTAGCGGGAGCAGTAGTCTGATCAGCTGACACCAGTGAATGGAGGTGAACTTGATACCTCCGATCAAGCACTCATGCTTTCTTTTGACAGCGTGGGAACCACGGCTGTCTGACCGGTGGTGATAATTTTACCGCCAATCAGAAGCAGTGTATTCCGCGCTGTCATGTACATGACAGCGTGGCAAACACTGGATGTTCAGATCCCTCCATTCAAGTAAATGAGGTTCAGGTCCGCGTACTATTCTGGTACCGAAACTGAACTTTTTGTAACTGTTCAGCTGAACCTGCCGGACCCAAACATCCAGGTGTCCGTCTATCTCTAGTCAGGAGTTGAAGAGGGGATTTATAAATGCAGGGACAAAATCCTTCCTTTTTCTACATAGAGTAGAGAAAAGAGAATAATTTACTGGGTAGAAAGGCAAAATGAACAATTGTAAGTAAACAGAGCTATATAATATGATGACTGCAATATATTAAGAGGATAAAAATTTTGATTGGAGGAGTGCTTTTTTAATTATCTGCCCAGTCCTCCTCTCCATGAAAATCTCTTGTGGGACAGTCGGAAGGAACACAGGTACATCGGATTGTCTATTGTGTGTAATTGTTTTACATGTAGTAAGTTGGAAAGAATATCTATTGAGTGCAGTAAGTATAGTAATGACAATGCTTTTAATGGCAAGCAGTTATCTTTGAAATTATAATGAAAAAGTAAAAATTGATATCCATACTTACATGCAGCTTCAAGGATGCAATACAGTTTGCGAAAAGTGGGTCATTTGACGCCTATGTCGCTGTTGGAGGTGGCTCTGTAATGGACACCTGTAAGGCCGCTAACCTCTATGCATCCAGTCCTGATGCTGAATTTCTGGACTATGTCAATGCCCCAATTGGAAAAGGAAAGCCAGTGACTGTGACTCTCAAGCCCCTCATTGCAGGTAAAAAGAAATAATTTGGGGGGGGGAGGATTTAGTTATTTTTAAGTTATAGGAAACGTGAGACTGGAGGTCATTCCAGGTACAGACCGGAGACACTCGCACATGTAAGATCCAACATCATTAATTTAATGTATATGGGCTGCTTTAGTGAAAATGTATGTACACTTCCATACAGCCCCTATAGACCTGTTAGAAATGTTGGTACATGACCTCCACATTTCCCATCTCAAGTACTACAATATCTTCCTCTGTGGCCTCCTAACAAACACTTGCACTACTCCAGTCCATCATTAAAGAACCAGCATTTTTTTTTACTGTCACTGTTAGAGTGGTGTCACTAATGTAAGTTCCCTCCCCCTAGTAATATACTTACCAGCTGCCGTCTTCATCTGTTCTCAGCGCCGCTCCGGCTGTCTTCTGCAGTCCCCATCCTGCCGGATTATCCAGTGTTTGCTGGGCGAGCCGGTAGTCACAACTCAATGCAAGTCGATAAGAGCCAGAACGTGGCTCTCATAAACTTACATGAGAGCTTGTGACCGTTACCTCTGACTTCTGGTTAATCAGAAGTTACACAAGATGGAAGATCGGGATCGGTTAGCGAAGAGGTGAAGATGGTGGCTGGTAAGTATGTAATTAGTAGCAGGGAACTTAGATTAGAGATACCTTTCCGGGTATGACATAAAAAAAGGTGTAGTGGTGCTTAAAGGGATTGTCCGGTCCAAAATGATAAGTCTGGAGTCACTCTTTGTGACTGCAGACTCGTGAATCCCCCCAGTGCACGCACTGTTTCTTTAAAAAAATGAATTTGCCTTAATCTTGGTTGTGGTGGTTATTATTATTATTATTATTATTATTATACATTTATATAGCGCCATTTATTCCATGGCGCTTTACATATGAAAAGGGAAAAATATAGACCGGTACAATAAACATGTGCTGGACAAGTGACACACAAGTACAGAAGGAGAGAGGACCCTGCCCGCGAGGGCTCACAGTCTGCAGGGATGGGTGAGAATACACTAGGAAAGGGTAGAGCTGGTCGTGCGATGGTTCAGTACACTGAGGATCATTGCAGGTTGTAGGCTTGTCGGAACAGGTGGGTCTTCAGGTTTTTCTTGAAGGTCTCCGTTGTTGGTGAAAGTCTGATGTTTTGCGGCAGGGAGTTCCAGAGTATGGGGGAAGCCCGGGAGAAGTCTTGTATGCGGTTGTGGGAAGAAGAGATGAGGGGGGAGTCGAGAAGGAGATCTTGAGAGGATTGAAAGTTGCGTGTAGGTAGGTAGCGGGAGACCATGTCACAGATGTATGGAGGAGAAAGGTTGTGGATGGCTTTGTATGTCATGGTTAAGGTTTTGAACTGGAGCCTCTCGGCAATAGGAAGCCAGTGAAGGGCCTGGCATAAGGGGGAGGCTGGGGAATAGCGGGGAGACAGGTGGATTAGTCGTGCAGCAGAGTGTAGGATGGACTGGAGTGGTGCCAGAGTGCTAGAGGGGAGGCCAGACAGTAGGAGGTTGCAGTAGTCGAGGCGGGAGATGATAAGGGCATGCACTAGTGTTTTTGTGGTTTCATGGTTGAGGAATGAGCGGATCCGGGAAATATTTTTGAGTTTGAGGCGGCAGGAGGTGGCGAGGGCTTGGATATGCGGTTTGAAAGAGAGGGCAGAGTCGATGATCACCCCAAGGCACCGAGCATGTGGGACTGGGGAAAGCGAGCAGCCATTGACATTGATGGATAGGTCTGGTGGTGGGGTAGAATGAGGTGGAGGAAAGATGATGAATTCTGTTTTGTCCATGTTCAGTTTGAGAAAGCGAGCAGAAAAGAAGGCTGAGATAGCAGACAGACACTGTGGGATTTTGGTCAGTAGGGAGGTGAGATCAGGTCCTGATAGGTAGATCTGCGTGTCATCGGCGTAGAGGTGATACTGCAAGCCGTGGGATTCTATGAGCTGTCCCAGGCCGAAGGTGTAGATTGAGAAGAGTAGGGGTCCTAGGACTGAGCCTTGAGGAACACCAACAGACAGGGGGTGAGGTGAGGAGGTGGTGTGTGAGAGGGAGACACTAAATGTTCGGTCTGTTAGGTATGTTGAGATCCAGGATAGGGCCAAGTCTGTGATGCCAAGAGATGAGAGAATCTGTAGCAGAAGGGAATGGTCCATGATGTCAAAGACAGAAGACAGGTCCAGGAGAAAGAGGACAGAGTAGTGTCGCTTGCTCTTGGCGGTTAGCAGGTCGTTAGTGACTTTAGTTAGGGCAGTTTCAGTTGAGTGATGCGGTCGAAAGCCTGATTGTAACCGGTCAAAGAGGGAACAGGAGGAAAGGTGGGAGGACAGTTCGAGATATACATGCTGTTCCAGTAGTTTTGAGGCGTAGGGGAGAAGAGATATCGGGCGATAGCTAGACGCAGAGGATGGGTCGAGGGAGGGCTTTTTGAGGATCGGTGTGATTGAATCATGTTTGAAGGATGAAGGAAAGACACCATTTGTAAGTGAAAGGTTGAAGAGGTGTGTGAGAGTAGGGATGAAGACTGTGCTTCACTGTGTGCTTGTATGCGTTGAAGTGCTCGGTAGAATGGGTTCTCTTCCATCTCCGCTCGGTAGCCCTGGAAACCCGTCTCAGTTCTTTGGTCAGGCTGGTCAGCCAGGGCTGCCTGTTGATTGTACGAGTTTTGCTCTGCGTGAGGGGGGCGGCCGAATCAAGTGTGGCTTTTATTGTGGTGTTATAAAATGTGGCAGCAGCATCTGTGTCATGAATTGAGGCTATAGGTACTGCCACACTACACGATCCCCCTAACGATCTCGTTAGCGTCACATACTAATGAGATCGCTAGCGGGATCGTTTACAATATCGCTAGTGTCGGCCACATTTAGCGATGTCGTTAAGGACGCTATCGCGGTTAGCGATCTCCTTAACGACTTTAGCGGTACAAAAGTACCGCTAAATCGCTAAGAAAAGGTGCCACACTCAGCGATAATACTTACCCAGCGGGAGCGCCGACGATAAAATAGGGTCCGGAACGATTCCAGCGACGAGCGAGATCACAGCAGGATCTCAGCAGGGAGCTCGTCGCTGACAGATGCCGCACACAACAACATCGCTAACGGGATCGCTAAATAGTGACGTTTTTTAGCGATCCCGTTAGCGATGTTGTTTAGTGTGGCATACCCTTTAGTCTGTGAGAGGGAGGAGGGACTCAGAGAGCATTGTAAATTGAGATGTTTGAGATTTCTGCGAGGGTGGGTGAGTTTGTGGAGTGGGGGATGCGTACTAACAGAGGAGAGGGAAGAGAATGTCAGTAGGTTGTGGTCAGACAGGGGGAGTGGGGAGTTAGTGAGATTAGTGAGGGAACAGAGACGGGTGAAGATAAGGTCCAGCGTGTGACCGCCTTTGTGAGTGGCCGCAGAGGACCATTGAGTGAGGCCGAGGGAAGCTGTGAGCGAAAGAAGTTTAGAGGTAGCTGGGGTGGAAGTGTCAATGGGGATGTTGAAATCGCCCATGATGATGGTGGGGATGTCAGCAGAGAGGAAATGGAGTAGCCAGGTGGTGAAGTGGTCGAGAAAGGTGGAGATGGCTAGTTCCGGGGGGCGGTAGATGACAGCCAGTTGGAGGGGAATAGATGCGGACGGAGTGCACTTCGAACGAGGGAATAGCAGCGGAGGGTGGAATTTGAATAGGGGTAAAGGAGCAGGTATCAGACAGGAGTAAGCCAACTCCTCCACCACGTTTGTTGCTGGGGCGAGGGGTGTGAGAAAGAAGAAATCCGCCATAGGAAAGCGCAGCTGGAGAGGCTGTGTCAGAGGGAGTGAGCCAGGTTTCAGTGATGGCAAGGAAGGAGAGTTTGTTGGTGATAAAGAGGTCGTGGATAAATGACAGTTTATTGCAGACGGAGCGTGCGTTCCATAGTGCTCCGGGTAGGGGACCGGAGGAGGGGGGTGTGGATGGATAGGTATGAGGTTGACATGGTTGCAAAAACGTGTGGAAGATCGTGGCAGGGTGTTAGAAATGAGTGTGGGGATGTGTTGAGGAGGGCCAGGATTTGGGGATACATCGCCAGCGATGAGGAGTAGCAGACAGAGCGTTAGAAGGTGAGAGCAGGATAAGCCATGGTGTGGCCGTGTGTGTCTTGGTAAAAAGGATTGTATGTGGAGGAACAGTTCTGAGGGAAAGGTGAGATGGCTGGGGAGAATGGAGGGGGAAATTACTAATTCCTTACTAGGTGGGGGATTACAGGGGATAGGAAGAAAGAAAGGAGGATGGGGGTGAAAGTGAAAAGAAACTGAAACATAGTGGTTTTAAATAATGTTACCTTGCAGCCAAATTCCAGTCCAATTCTAGTCTAATTCACAGTAGTGTAATTAGAAATCTGTAATTTGAAATATGTGGAGCAGACCCATTGCACTGAATATATCTGCAGCTAATGGCAATCAGGTGTGATTGGAAAGTGGGCTGAGACTGCTCAGGCCAAATGCACAAAGGTAAGGAAAGGTCATAAAAGGGGGAGGGGTTACACAGACCACTCAGATGTGTGGTGAAGATAAGAATGGAGTACAATTATGTACACAGGAAGATGGGTGAGCAAATCATACCATTAAACAAAGCAATACACATGGTGCATTCAGGAACATTGAAAAGCTGGGGAAGGTTTTCATACCATTAAACAAAGCAATACACATGGTGCATTCAGGAACATTGAAAAGCTGGGGAAGGTTAATTCAGCTGGTTAATTCAGCTGGTTAATTCAGTAACACATTTTTACAAGATTACTGGGTCGTTAATCAAGAAATGTATTTATTATTGCTTTTATATGTCTTAGAAGAAAGGAAATGGACATGAGCAAAATGATTTATACTACTATGGTCCATCACCCACTTCACTACTCCATGTTAGGCCTCTTTCACACATCCGTTGTGCGCCTGACGGCGCCCTCCGGCATTTTTTTGTCCAACCGCATCCGGCGAAATGTAATGCCGGATGCAGGTTTTTTTGCATTGACTTTCATTAGCGCCGGATGGCGCCTGATGTCAGTGCGTTGTATCCGTTTTTGTTCAGATCCGGCGGAAATGTACATTCCGGCGGCCGGACAAAACGGAGCATGTAACGTTTTTGTTTTTTTTTTGCCGGAGCTGCCTGATGTGCCTGAAGCGGCGCATCAGGCAGCCGGAAACAATAGAATTCAATGGAACCGGATCAGACTTTTGTGCAATCCGGCAAAAGTCTGATCCGGATTCTGGAAATCGAGGACTACTACTACTACGACTACTACTACTACTACTACTACTACTACATTTTCCAGTGTCTCCGGGCATCAGAAACCTTCTTTTTATGGGTTCAAAAGTTCAGGTCGGATCCAGCAAAAAACCGGATCCGTTGCATCAGTTTTTTTGTTTCAGCGCCAGATCCGTCCCTTCAGGCATAGGACGGATCATGCCTGATACAAAAAGACGGATGTGTGAAAGAGGCCTTAGCTGGACCAGGGCAGTGCAAACTTCCTTGGACAGTACTTAAATGCTGGTATCCTGGGCTCTTCTCGCGATTACAAGGCCTCAAGCCACATTACGATGTGAAACTCCCCCGTATACAGACTTTCCTATAACAACCGAAGGAGTTCACACTACCCTGGGTCAGCTGACATGAAGTACCAAAGTGAATGCTGGACCAGGTTACTGCAAATCTTTTTGCACATGTTTAGAAGGAAATGATTCCCCTCAATATAAGGAAAATTGGCTTTGGTCTTGAGTTTTGCGTCCTCTCGCTCAACACTGTAGGTTGAGCAGGTAGGACTATTTTGTTAACCTTTCTCACTGTGTTAATTAATAGTACCAACAACCTCTGGAACTGGAAGTGAGACCACCGGGATTGCGATCTTTGATTATGAAGAACTTAAAGCAAAAACTGGTAAAAGGAATTAGTTATATAGTCTATAAAATGTTCTCTTTCTTGATGTGTCTCTTATGATTTGTAGACATAGCTCTTTCACGTGAACTTTAAATGTGACGTGCAATCAAACCATTCACTCTTTTAGAGTAACTGAACTTACTTTGGAAATTTATGAATTTTTATGATTTGTTTCACCTTATTTTGCCTCCTTTTCTCCCAAGCACTGCAATATGGAGCTGTGTAGTTGCAATGCCAAAATCATGCTCCTTTTAGCTGCTGTTCTGTAAGATCTTTACACTGCATTTAAACAATCAATGTACAGGACTCTCCCTTTCTTTAAGGTACTGCCACACTTAGCGATCTCGTTAGCGATCTCGATAACGACGCAAGCTAACGAGATCGTTGGTGTGATTGCTTTTAGGTCGCTAGTAGCTGCCAAACAGGAGATCTCATAAACGACACATCAGCGGTCAGCGATCTCTTAAGGCTAAGTGCACACGTTCAGGAATGTTTGCAGAATATTCCTGAGCAAAAACGGACTTTTTTCACGGTAAAAACGCACGTTTTTTTTGCGCGGATTTTGCTCGTTCTTTGGTGCGTTTTTTGCGTGGATTTGACGCGTTTTTACCGTGATTTTTCCCTGAACTTTCTAGGTCAATAATATAGCGGGAAAAACGCTATAATTCCGCAAAATTAATGAACACGTTGCTATTTTTTCCGCGATGCGTTTTTTTCGCGGAAAAAAACGCACCATGTGCACAAAAATTGCGGGATTCATTCTAAATGATAGGATGCTTAATTAGTGCGTTTTTGATGCGTTTTTGATGCGTTTTTCCCCCGAAAAAAACGCAAAAAAAACGCAAATAATCCTGAACGTGTGCACTTAGCCTTAACGACTTTGGCGGTCGTTAGGATCTGTCATTAGCATGTACTGAGCGCTTCTGATTCATAGGAATTTCCAGCATCGCTCCTGCTCTCTGCGTCCTGCTAGCCTGCTTTGCAACTTCTGCGATCCTCTCTGTGACGCAAAAGAGAACTTACAGATATTGCGATCCACTCCGTGACGCTAAAAACTCATGCGTCACAAATGAGGTCGCTCGTCGTTCGCAAAAGGTGCCAAACACCGCGATATAGGCTCACCAGCGGGACACCAACGATCAAAAAACGGTCCAGAACGCTAGTGAACGATCAGCGACATCACAGCAGGGGCCACATCGTTGCTACATGCCACACACAACGAGGTTGCTAACGAGATCGCTAAATAGTGACGTTTTAGTGATCTCGTTAGCGATCTCGTTAGCGATCTCGTTTAGTGTGGCATACCCTTAAGCCTCTCTGCTCTTCACCCACTTTTGAGAAAGGGAATGTTCTAACATAGATTTGAATGCAGTGTACGGATCTCGTGGAGCTGCAGATGTAAGGAGCTTCTAAAGGAGCATGACCATGGCACTGAAACAAAATTGCAGAATAGTGTTTGGCAAAGAAAGTGGCAAAATAAGGTAATGAGGAATATTACAACAAATAATAACTTTCCAAATACTGATCAATAAATATTTGCCTGGCCCTCTTACTGAAAGTACCGGGAGAAAATTAAGTGAATTCTTCCCTGGAGCCATCAGCTATTAGTCATGGAGGTGTGCACAGAGCAACTACAGTCACCACTTTTAGCACTGCTCACTATATTGCAAGTACGCCCGGCGCTTTGTCAGCTTGCGGTGTAGCGCATATGTGCAGAGAGAGCTGTCGATCAAAGTGCTGGGGCGTGCTTACAGCTGCGGCTCACAGTATAATGAGCAGTGACTGTGATCGCTTTATGCACAACTCATGACTGAAAGCTCCAGCTCCCTGGAGAAAATAAGTTCCTTTTCTCCCAGTAGCTGCACTTTCAGTAAGGCGACCGGGCAGCATTGAAACACTGTTTACCTGCAGATTAATCTCAATCTGCAGGTACATGGCGTTTTTTGAGGTGACAGGTTCGGTTTTAAGGGAACGTATCATCAGAAAGTTAAATGTATTTTTAAAAAATTATGGCTTTTTTCTATCATATCACAATCTGGATTTAACAAAAAATATTGAAATCTGGCCATTTTCACACTGGTCACCGTTGCTCTTTTAGTCTCATACTTTGTGTTCTTTCCAGAAGCCTTTTCAGAAGTCTCATTATTACCACAGGCAGGATGCCACTTACAGGTAACACCTCTGTACACAGCTGATAACAGAGGATCCACCAATCACAATGGTAATGTCACAGCTGACCCTTAAGGGTATGCCACACTAAACAACATCGCTAACGTGATCGCTAAAAAACGTCACTATTTAGCGATCCCGTTAGCGATGTTGTTGTGTGCGGCATCTGTCAGAGACGAGCTTCCTGCTGTGATCTCGCTCGTCGCTGACATCGTTCCAGACCCTATTTAGATCGTCGGCGCCCCGCAGGTAAGTATATATCGCTAAGTGTGGCACCTTTTCTTAGCGATTTAGCGGTACTTTTGTACCGCTAAAGTCGTTAAGAAGATCGCTAACCGCGATAGCGTCGTTAACTATATCGCTAAGTTAAGCGATATAGAAACAATCCCGCTAGCGATCGCATTAGTATGCGTCTTTATCGCTATCGCTAGCGGGATTGTTTAGTGTGGCAGTACCTTTACCCTCGTCCTCCTTCACAATGACCTTTGCACATGCTTATTAGATGCTTAAATGCAAATGATCAGGTCTGACACAGTGTATTGCTAATAACGTACATATGGATTTCCTGCAAGAACAGGGAGTATAAGTCTAGAATAGCTCCAGTGGACAGTTTGAAAATTTTAAGATTTCTGGGTTTTTGTAATACACATCTTCAATATGAAAGATAAAAAGAACATTACCATAGTCAAAAATACATGTAACTCAAAACCCTGATTTAAATAGTAGGACATTTTCTGATGATAAATTTCCTTCTGACAGTAATGCAGAAAGAAGTTGTTCAAATAGGACAAGTCCTTTATTCACCTTATAGTTAATAATTTCTTAAATATTTGCAGATTAGGGAATTTGGGACAATGATTAAACAACTGTGGTGAAATTGTTGGCGAGCTTTTCTGACACAGAGGTTTATGTCTTAGATACTATAATTCCGTTTTTTTTTTCTGAATACATAAACCTTTTTCAGAATGTGATATTGTGATCGTTCTATAATACTTTATAAGGATACTAGTAACCAGATGCACTTGGCTTTGTTCATGTCTTTCTTAAGAGTATTATTTTCAATCTCTTTAAAAGTGTTCAATAATGGTAGATGCATATTGCAAAAAAACAGCAAGGTTTTCTCACCCCAACTCCCCGATCCCTGGCCTGTGGTTCCCGCTTTTTTTTTATTTTACCACTGATGTGGTTCTTTGAACCTAAGGTCCCTTCACTTAGTCTTATACTTACCTGCTGCCGTCTTCCCCTTCTATCGCCGTCGGCCTCCCGCAGTTTGTGACCTGCCGGATCGCTCCAGTGTTTGCTGTGCTAGACGGAGGTCACAACTCAATACAAGTCTATGAGAGCCTCGTTCTCTTCTCATAGATTTACACTGAAGCTTGTGATTGTTACTTCTGACTTCCAACACATCAGAATTTGTGGATATAAGACCCAAGACAGGGACCTTACATTAGAAGCACCACTCCAGAGCTGCAAAAAAAAAAAAAAGCTCTGGAGTGGTGCTTTAAGATTTTTCCATCTCACAAAGTAATGGCATATTGTAATATATACTTTAGTATGGTTCCAAGCCTCTAAGATAAAAAGGACATAGTGCTGCATCTCATTCACTGTTTTTGCCTCGCAAAGCAGTAATTTGCCACGTGACTGTAAAAAAAACTGTAGTGCGTCCTCTTTTACAACCGAGTGGTTGGGAGTGGCAATTTCCTGGGAAAACATATGGCTTCTTTATTTGAGGCTTGACGGTCGTCCCAAATTTCAGGCCCCAACATTCCTAAATTGATGGCTTACCCAAGTAATATACCATCAGTTTATGAGATGGGAAAACCCCATCAATATCGTAGCAATGACATTCCATTGTTACTGCTGCTGCACCCAGTCACTGGTCCCACCAGTCACGTGCTGTACATACTGTTAGTGATTGGCTGCAGTGGTTATTCATCAATACAGACTTTGATCCCATAAGTAATGTGAACAGAGACCAGAAGGACATTCCTGGATAGGGATTCTGATGTAGTATCCAATGTGATCCAATGTCAATATTGCAAGGATGTAGTTGTATTGTTATATTAATATCGCACAATCTGTATACAGCCTCATATATGTGCAGTGTAGCAATATTTATTATGTATGTTTTTTAGGTATAGCAGCAAGAGCCATAAAGCCAACTCTAGGACTGATTGACCCGGAGCACACATCACATATGCCGGAGAGAGTGGTTGCCAACAGTGGATTTGATGTATTATGGTGCGTATATTTATATCCCTATTGTAATTGCTATTATACTGTGATATAATAACCAGTAACACATCTATTTTTTTTTGCAGCCATTCGCTGGAATCCTATACTGCTATCCCATATAATATGCGTAGCCCTTGTCCTACCAATCCCATCAACCGCCCAGCCTACCAAGGCAGTAACCCTGTTAGCGATGTGTGGGCCATACATGCATTGAGGATCGTCGCTAAGTACTTGAAACGGTGGGTCGGCTTTTCTAACTTCTACAAAAGCTTCTATTTTCACTTAAAGGGTTATTCCTATTTTTACAAGTTATCACCTACCCAAAGAATAGCTGATAACTTGCTGTTTGATTGTGTGTTTGGCCGCTGAGACCAGGATCGATTCCGAGAACCGGGCTCTGGAATGCCCCGTGTGAATGCAGCCATGGACGACATGCGAACCCCTGCTCTATTTATTCACTATGGGACTGCTGGACATGGCAGAGTAAAGGGCATGTGTTTTTTTCCGGGCAGGCCCATAGAGAATGAATGGAACTGTGGTTCACCTGTCCGTCCTCTGCTGCATTCAGGAGGGGCATTTCAGATCCCTGTTCTCCCGATCTGATAACTTCTTAAGATGGGAATGACATTTTAAGAGATATCTAAAGCAGGAAGGATTGATTGTCACTAGTATAATATATTCTAGGAACTGAAAAAAAAACATTATTATTCCTACACAGTGATATTATAGCTACATAATTGTAATTCTACCCTCAATAGAGCTGTTAAAAACCCAGATGACCGTGAAGCTCGTTTCTCAATGCATTTGGCAAGCTCTTTTGCTGGAATAGGCTTTGGAAATGCCGGGGTTCATCTCTGGTGAGTTTGGTGCACACTCTTGTCATTTTCTATACATCCCTCGTATCATCAGTCTATTATACACAATATCCAGTAAGTTTATGTGCAGCCTTTCCGACAGGAGCTTTCACGTTACCCGGCCATAAGACATGTCCGATGAGTGCCGGTCCAGCTTTTGTGATGGCGATGCCGAGAGAACACTCTAATTAATTTTAATAGAGCGTTTCAGTCGCCTCTCCAGAGAAACCGAGATCAGAATATATCTGTTCTCCAAAGCTGCGAGGTGACATTTCACCATGATCATTTATCACGATGTGCGATGACATAAAAAGGATTTTAGAAGCAAAAGCATCGAAATGTTTTTGTTTTTTTTTTTTCGTTTTTTTGTTTCTCAAAGCTATGAAAATAATCATATACGTTTAATATGGGTAACGCTGAGTGAAATGCAGAACATATAAGGCACATCATGCTGAAAACATTGCAGTTATATCGTAACCTGGTAAAAAATACCATTATTGCATCTTCACTAAAAAATTTTGTCTGCACATTAGGAGTAATAACAATATACCTTTGAGGTATAAAGGGGTTTGTGCAGGACTTTTACATTGATGTACTATCCTTTAACATACGGTAGGTTATCAGTAACTGATTGGTAAGGTTGCGACACCCAGCACCCCCTTCCCAATCAGTTGTTCCAGTGGAGGCCAGAAGTGCTCAGTTGCAGAGCTGCACAGCTGTGTCAGCCGTATAGTGGCCGCAGCTGGGTACTGCACCTCCGCTCCCTATTGACTCGAATATGGGGCGGATCAGCAGTACCCCGCAGCGGCCATAATAGTTAATGGAGCTGTGTTGTACAGCTTTGCAACCAATCACTTCCGGCCAGCACCGGAAACAGCTGATCAGCAGGGATGCCGGGTGTCGCACCACCCCCACTGATCAAATATTAATGACCTATCGTAAGTCCCAGACAACCCCTTTAAAGTGTATTTTTTTATCCAAATATGTCCTAAATTCTGTAACAATAAACATCTTTTTCAGCAGCAGATGAAGGAAGGGAGACACACTAGTCATTACTAGTGGGTAGGCGGAGCCCAGATGGGATAGACACCTCAGATTAAAAAGTGTTGACCGGCCCCTCCAGCTCGGGCTCCTCCTACTCCAGCTCTCCAGTCTAAAATTTGAGGTCTCAGAGGATAGTCGCTGCTGAAGCAGCTCCTCAGAAGATTTTTTTATTTTTATCGGACAGAGACTTGGACTCAGGGTCTTGAAGTCTCAGGGGTCTCAGCGCTGCTGGACCCCCACCTCTCCCTTGGCGGATCTGTATTACCCTTTAAGGTGGTCACTGCAGAACCCTGCCGGCCCTGGGGGATGAGGATGGCTTCCCTGGCGGGGACGCAAACCGCGCTTCTGGGGTCACTGCGTTCCCCGCCCTGGGGGGAAGCGATGGGCATAGCGCCACAAATCCCTGGGGGTCCCTGTGGCGCTCGGCTGGGTGAGTACTCTGCATTTTTTGATGTGTATGAGTGCTTCAGCGACTGCTGCGGCAGCCGCTGCTTCATGTGCATGCTGGTGACTGTGTGGTTTTTTTTTGTCCGCAGGTGGATGCCTGCAGGACATGGGAATGGGGCAGGAACGGAGAACGGAGGAGTCCCGCGCCTTTTTTTGAAGCCGGCGGGGGGCGTGGCTTCGCGCTTTCCCGGGCAGGAAGCGCTCTGAGCGTGAGATTTCCTCTGCCTCTTCTCTTCCGGCTCTCTCCTTCAGCGCGGCGGCCATTGCTAGCCTCGGGCTCCTCACTCTCCGCTCCTCCCGTAATAACCGAAGAGAACAGCACCGCGGCCAGCTGGGTGAGTCGCTTCTACCTTACTGAGGGCAGAAGCTTGACCCCTTCAGCCCCACAGCGCAGGGCACCTTTTTGAAGGTGCTGCCAACTGAACGCTCCCGCTAACGATCACAATGACGACGCATACTAATGCGATCGTTTTTTTTTTGCGATCGTTTTTAATGTCGCTAGTAGCTGCCACAGTGGGCGATCTCATTGATGACGCATAAGTGGTTAGCGATCTATTTAGCGACTTTGGCGGTCATTGCGATGTACAAATCAGCGCAATATTTTAGCGATCTCGTTGGCGTTCTTGTTTAACATTGTCCTGCAGCTGCTACCTCATAAGAGGCACCTGGGGCTCGCACACCCTTTTCATTAAACAAGGGTTGTGGGGAGTCTGCGACATTAACCCCTTCTTTGGCGGTTAACGCTTTATTGGGAGACAGCTGGGGTAGCTCTCTCTTTAAGAGCTTTAACCCTTCAGCGTTCATTTTGCCTTTGAAAACCACACTGTTCTAGTTGCTGACAGGTTTTCACCTGCCATATACTGTGTGAGGGCATGTCAGATCAGGGCGGACCGTCTCCCAGATCCGCTACAGGATCAGTCTCACGTATCTGACACGCAGACCTCGACGGCGTCAAGCGCAGCGGTCGGAGGTGTCAGTGATGTCAAAATGGAGGCCCTCGCTCGTTCTATTGATGGCCTGTCTGAACTTCTAGGTCATTGGGTGTCAGCTAGAGCCTCTCATGGCAGGAAGCGACACAGGCCGGTGCCATCTTCCCCGCGTAGCGACTCGGAGATTTCGGGCATGGAGGGTTCCCCTTCAAGCTCGGATGGGGAGATGTCCGATTCGGACAAGGAGGATCGGCAGGGACACTCTGCCTCTCTTTTGAGCCGTACAGAGGCTTTTATTGGAGCCATGAGGGAGGCGTTACAGTTACCGGAGGAGGTAACTAGACGTCCTGGTAAGTCGGCCCGGATGTTTCAGGAGGCGCATAGGTCGCGATCAGCCTTACCATCTCTGGATGAGCTTAATGAGGCAGTGGAGAAGGAACGCCTGTGTCCAGATAAACATTTTCAGGGGACACGGTTTTTTGAGACGCTGTATCCGTGTACAACGGAGTTGATTGATAATTGGATTCCTTCTCCTGAAGTGGATGTCCCTTTATCCCAGCTTAGCAAATCCTCATTACTTCCTGTTAAAGGGAAGGCGAGTCTGCAGGATCCGCTGGACAGAAAAACGGAGATGGCAGCGAAATCCATCTACGGGGCCGCGGGTCATGGATTCAGAGCAGTGCTAGGATCCATGTGTGCTTGTAAAGCTTCCCTGAGCTGGTTAGACCGTCTACGGACGGCGTGGCAAGATGGATCCCCACTATCCGAGGTAGAGGGGCTTTTCAAGTCATTGGAGGATGCAGCCCGATATGGCAGTGATGCAGGTTTGGATGCTGCCTCAATGCTGTCCAGGGCACAATCCTCGGCGATCACAGTCAGGAGAGCACTGTGGCTTAGACAGTGGACCGGAGACGCGGTTTACAAGCAAGGTTTGCTTTCTTTAGCTTACAAAGGTGGTCAGCTATTTGGATCTGACCTCACGGAGCTGATTGCCAAGGCAAAGGCAAAAGAAACGGCTTTACCGCAGCGAAGAGCTGTGACTTCTGCGTCTGGCAGGCATAGTGCCGGTAGTAGTCGGCGGTCCTTTCGGTCCAGGGGACGGTTCGGTCAGCCCTCTTGGGGATCGGGTCGTCCCTCTTTTTCAGGGAAAAAGAACGCTCAGAAATCCCGCACTCCCTGGAAACAGAGCTTCCGCCAAGACAAGCGGGAAGCTGACAAAAAGCCCGCTAAGGCGGACTGACGCCAGGGTCTCACTCGAGGGCTCTCGAGTGGGAGGTCGCCTGCTCCAATTCGAGCCGACTTGGGCCTCCCGCGTGTCGGACGCCTGGGTGATGCGGGTTGTGTCGACAGGCTACTTCATAGAGTTTCTTTCTCGACCCCCAGACAGTTTTTGCCAATCCCGCATTCCGTCAGAGCCCGAGCTATTTACCGCTCTACTGCGGGAGGTCGATTCCCTTCTGCAGAAGGGTGTGGTGGTACCAGTTCCACCGGAGGACCGGGGAAGAGGGTTTTATTCCAACCTCTTTGTGGTCCCCAAAAAGGAGGACAAATTTCGCCCCATTCTGGATCTCAAAAGATTGAATCGGCATGTCCGCACCCGGAAATTCCGCATGGAGTCACTTCGCTCCGTTGTGGCGGCCTTGTCGCAGAACGATTTTTTGGTGTCAATCGACATTCGCGACGCTTATTTGCATGTCCCCATCGGAAGGGCCCACCAATTCTTCCTTCGTTTTGCTATAGGTCAGGACCATTACCAGTTTGTGGCCCTGCCATTCGGGTTGGCCTCAGCACCCAGAGTTTTTACAAAAATTCTGGCTCTTCTCATGGCGATTCTGCGAAGACAGGGGGTTACGATTCTTCCCTATCTGGACGACCTTTTGATTGTGGCGTCCTCAAAGGAGGAGGCGGTGACAGCTCTCGATCTATCCCTTCAGCTCCTGGAGGACTTCAGGTGGCTGGTCAATTGGGAGAAGTCGTCTCTGGAACCGTCGCAGTCAATCCTGTTTTTGGGAATGCATTTCGACACGGTACGAGCAGTGGTGTCTCTGCCTCCAGACAAGCAAGCGAGTCTTCTTCGTCATGTGCAGGTTATGAAGTCTGCGACAGCAATGTCCCTTCGAAGGTGTATACGCCTTCTGGGTTTGATGGTGGCGTCAATGGAAGCAATTCCGTTTGCCCAATTTCATTCCAGGGCTCTCCAAATGCTCATCTTGAACCTTTGGGATCGATCGCAGTTTTCACTGGATTGCAGTGTCATCATCTCCCACAGGGTGAGAGAGTCTCTAGAATGGTGGTTACGTCCGGAAGCGTTATCCCTGGGGAAGTCCTTCCTTCCTCCGAGGTGGTCGATCATAACCACCGATGCCAGCCTGACGGGCTGGGGGGGCGTCTGGAACGATCTCTGGATTCAGGGAGTATGGTCGTTGGAAGAGTCTGTCCTGCCGATCAACATCCTGGAATTGAGGGCAATTTTCCTTTGCCTCCAACACTGGACGGTCCCTTTAAGTGGTCTACCAGTCCGAGTGCAGACAGACAATGCGACGGCGGTCGCGTATATCAATCATCAAGGTGGGACGAGGAGCTTCAGGCTCATGATGGAAGTGTCTCGAATCCTGGTATGGGCCGAGGCCAGGGTGCCAGCCATCTCTGCGATTCACATTCCAGGAGTTCAGAATATCACAGCGGACTTCCTCAGTCGCGAAAAGATGGATCCCGGAGAATGGAGTCTTCATCCGGAAATTTTTGCACTGCTGTGCTCCCGTTGGGGAACTCCCCAAGTGGATTTGATGGCATCCAGGTTCAATGCCAAGTTACCGACGTTCATGTCCAGGTACAAGGACCCGAAGGCTGTGGCGGTGGATGCTCTGGTGGCTCCTTGGGAACAATTCGAGCTAATCTATGTGTTCCCGCCGATATCCTTACTTCCTCTGGTGTTGCGTCGGATCAGACTGGAGAGAGTCCCGGCTATGTTGATAGCCCCAGATTGGCCAAGGAGGACGTGGTTCTCGACACTGGTGTCGCTTCTGGCAGCGCCTCCATTTCCACTCCCTCTTCGCCCGGACCTGTTAACCCAAGGGCCCGTTCGTCACCCGGACCTGAAGTCTCTGCGTTTGACGGCGTGGCTCTTGAGACCGAAATCTTGACCCGTCAAGGTTTTTCAGCCGAAGTCATTGCCACTCTGCGAGCTGCCAGAGGTCCGGCTACTACTAGGATTTATCACAAGACTTGGGAAGCCTTCTTTTCATGGTGTTCGGGTTCTTCTAGGAACCCGAGGATTTTTTCCATTCCCAATTTGTTGGCCTTTTTGCAATACGGGCTGGACAAGGGTTTGGCAGTTAGCACTCTGAAGGGTCAGGTTTCTGCTCTGTCCTTGCTATTTCGGAAGGCTATCGCTTCGCGTAGGGACGTACGTTCCTTTTTTCGCTGAGTAACCCGTCAGTTTCCACCGCGGAAGGCACTTGTGTCTCCTTGGCGGCTCAATCTTGTTTTGGAGGCTCTTCAACATGGGCCTTTTGAACCTATGGACTCTGTTAGTCTTTCTCTGCTCTCTTGGAAGGTTGCCTTCCTAGTGGCGGTCACTTCTTTGAGAAGGGTTTCTGAGTTGGCGGCTCTTTCTTGCTCGCCCCCTTTTCTGGAGTTTCACCCGGATCGTGTAGTGCTTCGCACTCGGGGTGATTTTCTGCCTAAAGTGGTGTCACAATTTCATGTTAACCAGGATATTGTGTTGCCTTCGCTTTGTCCGGGGCCGAGGAATGCGAAGGAACGGGCCTTGCACACATTGGATTTAGTGCGGGCTTTGAAGTTCTATTTGTCTATTACTCAAAGTTTTTGGAAGTCGGATTCTCTGTTTGTGATCCCAGCAGGTCGTCGACGTGGTCAACGAGCTTCCAAGGATTCTGTAGCTCGTTGGATTCGGTCGGCCATTTTGGAGGCTTACCGACTTAAGGGCGAACCTTGCCCGATTAAGATTCGAGCTCACTCCACGAGGGCTGTGGGTTCATCGTGGGCTTTTCATCAAGGAGCCTCGGCAGCTCAGCTCTGCCGGGCGGCAACCTGGCGCTCCGTCCACACATTTACGAAATTTTATAAGGTGGACGTCAGTGCTTCCGCTGATGCGGCCTTAGGACGTAGGGTCCTGCAGGCGGCTGTAGTTTAAAGTTCTTGTGAACTTGTATTTAGCGCTAGTTGCGCATTTACTTAGGTTGTTGGGTTTCTGCCTCTGTTGGTTTTTTGCCCACCCTTATTTTTGGACTGCTTTGGGACGTCCCACTAGTAATGACTAGTGTGTCTCCCTTCCTTCATCTGCTGCTGAAAGACGGATTTTGGTAAGAACTTACCTGTAAAATCCTTTTCAGCGAAGAAGGAAGGGAGACACACATCCCTCCCATGGCAGAAGTGTGTTGTTGTGTTTTCAGATGCGGCGTGACCCTTCACTGATAGCGATTATCTGGGCTGAGGTCGGCGCGCTAAGGCTCTGTTCCAGCATCGCCAGCTCATCGCAGTAGTCAGGTTCAGTGAGTAGTACCTGGAACTGTGTGTTTTTTTCATGTTACATGCATAACCTGTATTCTTGTCTTTTCTCTGAAGTCCTTCAGAAGGGGTTATGTTGCTCCGCTGGTGATATTTGCTCTTCCTTAGCTTGTGTACGACTGGAGAACTGGAGTAGGAGGAGCCCGAGCTGGAGGGGCTGGTCAACACTCTTTTTAATCTGAGGTGTCTATCCCATCTGGGCTCCGCCTACCCACTAGTAATGGCTAGTGTGTCTCCCTTCCTTCTTCGCTGAAAAGGATTTTACAGGTAAGTTCTTACCAAAATCCGTCTATATCAGCTAGCGCTCGTTTCCTTACAGCGCTACAAGTCTCCTAATACAGCCATATAATTACATATTTCTGTCTGGCTGTAGCCACCTATAGGGGGAGCTCAGGAGCCTACAAAAGACAGATTTATGATTGTGTTGAATGGAGGCAGTACTGGCCCATCATTTGCTCCTAAGCTTTGTCTAGAGACGGCTGCAACGTTATCACTCTGTGCAAGGGAAATCTCCACACATACACATAGAACTTGTATTTTTAATGTAAGGAAAAAACAAAAAAATGGAACTGGGGTCATAGTAATCGATTAATATCTTATGCTTCCAGCCATGGGATGTCATACCCTATTGCAGGGCTGGTGAGGAAGTATAGAGCAAAGGATTACAATGTGGATCACCCAATAGTGGTAAGTATTGCCTTCACTCGTATTGCCTTCACTTTTTTCCTTTTCTTTAATTTTACTTAAAAGAGTAGCCATCGTTATAATTTTTATTTCATAAATCAATAGAGCACCTGAAAATAAGCAACTTTCTAATATATTATCAGAGAAATCTTCGTCTATCTTTGACAAAAATACAGATTTTTACCTCAGATTTGAAAATTTTGATAATGGATGATCAATTCTGATCACAGACTGAACATGAGTCAACAGTGTGATGCAGCAGCAAAAAAGGCAAATGCAATTCTAGGATGTATCAACAGAAGCATACAGTCTAGATCACATGAGGTCATTATTCCCTCTACTCCTCTTTGGTCAGACCTCATCTGGAATACTGTGTCCAGTTTTGGGCGCCACATTTTAAAAAAGACATCAACAAACTGCAGCAAGTTCAGAGAAGAGCGACCAGAATGGTGACCGGTCTGCACAGCATGTACTATGAGGAACGGTTACAGGATTTGGGAATGTTTAACTTGCAAAAAAGAAGACTGAGAGGAGACTTAATAGCTGTCTACAAATATCTCAAGGGCTGTCACATTGTAGTAGGATCATCTTTATTCTCATTTGCACAAGGAAAGACTAGAAGCAATGGGATGAAACTGAATTGGGGGAGACACAGATTAGATATTAGAAAAAACTTTTTGACAGGGTGATCAATGAGTAGAACAGACTGCCACGAGAGGTGGTGAGTTCTCCTTCAATGGAAGTCTTCAAACAGAGGCTGGACAGACATCTGGGATGATTTAGTGAATCCTGCTTTGAGCAGGGGGTTGGACCAGATGGCCCAGGAGGTCCCTTCCAACTCTACTATTCTATGATTCTGGCAGAGAAAGAAGCAGGTTTCTCTGATAAGTGCCGCTCCCTGTAAGATACTGTGTCGGAAGATATAATTCTGAACCTGTTATCTATTATCACATGTGCTGTGCTGGTTTTTAAAGGATGGGTCTCACATAGCGATACACCAGCGATCCCGACAACGATCAGGATCGCTGGTGTATCGCTACATTATCGCTGCTGAGCTGCCAAACAGGCAGCTCAGGCAGCGATCAGTACAAGCGACACTGCGGGTAACATCGCTTAGTTACCCGCAGTGTACGTTGGATACCAGCGCCTTGATGCAGGGAGCTGGTAACCAAGGTACACATCGGGTTTCCAGGCACTGCGCGGTGCCTGGAAACCCGCTGTGTACCTTGGTTACCAGCTCCCTGTTTCAGGGAGCTGGTATCCAAGGTACACAGCGGGTTTCTAGGCACAGCCCCGCGCCTGGAAACCCGCTGTGTACCTTGGTTACCAGCGGATCGCTGGTCTCCCGCCTGTCACACGCAGCGATGCGTGCCTGTCAGCGGGAGACCAGCGATCAAAAAAATGTCCTGGCCTTTCAGCGACGATCAGCGATACCCGGCAGGGGGCTGATCATCGCTGAATGTCACACACAGCGATATCGCTGGTGAGCTCGCTGCTGCGTCCCAAAACTAGTGACTCAGTACCGATCTCGCTAGCGATATCGCTATGTGAGACGGGGGCTTAAGTCTAGTGGTGATACAGTGATGAGAGCAGCTCTTAGAGACTCCATTGACAGACATATAGAGACCGTGGCTACGCCTGCGTTTGAAGCGACAGGCTTTGCCCTCTGCCCTCCTTTTGCTGCTATTAGGGTATCTAAGGCAGTCGCTGCGGAGGTCGTGGATCAGACCACACAGGCAGACACGGCATCTTGCTGGCAAGCAACTGCATTTTCAGCTGCAGATGGAAGGGAGGGAGACACAGTACTTCATTACTGATGGGTAGGCGGAGCCCAGACGGGATAGTCACCTCAGATTAAAAGAGTGTGCTGACCGGCCCCTCCAGCTCGGGCTCCTCCTACTCAGCTTACTCAGTTTACAATTTGAGGTCTCAGAGGATGGTCGCTGCTGGAAGCAGCTCCTCAGAAGACTTTATTATTTTATATCGGACAAGAGACTTGGATCACCAAATGTGGTCTAGAGGTCTCAGGGGTCTCAGCGCTGCTGGACTCCCACCTCTCCCTTGGCGGATCTGTATTACCCTGAGGGTGGTCCCTGCAGAAACCTGCCGGCCCGGGGGGATGAGGATGGCTTCCCTGGCGGGGACGCACACCCCGCTCAGGGGTCACTGCGATCTCCGCCCTGGGGGGAAGCATGGGCACGCGCCAGAAACCCCTGGGGGTCCCTGTGGCGCATAACGGGGTGAGTACTCCACATGTTTATCAGTGTGTTGAGTGACTCACTGGCTGCTGCGGCAGCCGCTGGTACAGTTTCATGTGGTGATTTTGTGTATTTTGTCCGCAGGTGGATGCCTGCAGGACGGGGATCGCGGTACCGGAGAAGGGGAGTCCCGCGCTTTTTTTGAAGGCGGGGGGCGTGGCTTTGCGTCTCCCGGGCAGGAAGCGCTCTCTGAGCGCGCTTTCCTGCTTCCTTCTCTTCCGGCTGCCTCCTCAGTGCGGCGGCCATTACAGCGCACCGGGCTCCTTTTCCTCTCTGCTCTCCTGCACAAGTGAAGAACACAGCACCGCAAAACTGTGAGTCGCTTCTGCCCAATCGGGGCAGAAGCTTAGAGAATCTTTTTCTCTCCCCCGTAGCGCAGGTTGCCACACGCTGAGTTTAGCGACGCTATTTGGGTCGCTGGAGGTCTTTGCGATACAAAATTGATCGCAAATATTTAGCGATTTAAGTGTGGTATTTTTTTTGAGACGTTTTTTTCTGTCTCTGCCTGCTGCCTCATTGAGGCTCCTGGAACTCGCACATCTGTCACTTGAATACAGGTTGTGAAGAGTTTTGTGATTTTAACCCCTTATCAAGCGGTTAAATCTTAATGGTGGCTGGGGTAACCTTTTTTCTTTAAGAGTTAACCCTTCAGCGTCTGGTTAAAAGGTTTTTTTCCTAAAACCACATTTTTTCGTGTTACTATCAGTGTAACCTGTCATTGTACTGAGTAAGACATGTCAGATCAGGGCACAGGTGCGGATCATCATCCAGCTCCGTTACGAGATCAGTCTCGCATATCTGACACACAGACCTCGACATCGAGTGCAGCGGTCGGAGGACCCAGTGACGCAAGAATGGAGGCTCTCACTCGTTCGATTGATAGCCTGTCTAACCTTATAGGTTGTTGGGTGTCAGCCAAACCCCCTCATAGCAGGAAGCGTCATAGGCCGGTGTCTTTTCGCTCGTATAGCGACTCAGAGTTCTGACGTGGAGGGTTCCCCTTTAAGT
Organism: Oophaga sylvatica; assembly: GCA_033576555.1. Taxonomy (NCBI): domain Eukaryota; kingdom Metazoa; phylum Chordata; class Amphibia; order Anura; family Dendrobatidae; genus Oophaga; species Oophaga sylvatica. The sequence continues at coordinate 366,176,786 of JARQOD010000006.1, forward strand.
TCAGAGGGGATATCCGAATCAGATAGAGAGGATCGGCAAATGCACTCTGCTTTTTGCTCGGGTCGTGTAGAGGCTTTAATTGAGGCAATGAGGGAGGCGTTACAGTTACAGGAGGATGTAACTACTCGCCCTGGTAAGTCGGCCAGGATGTTCCAGGAGTCGCATAAGTCAGTCGCGACTTAGCCATCGATGATTGAGTTCAACCAGGCAGTGGAGAAGGAGCGTCTGTGCCCAGACAAGCGTTTTCAGGGGACTCGTCTTTTGGAGTCACTGTATCCGTGTACTACGGAATCTAATGATTGTTGGATTCAGTCTCCCGAGGTGGATGTCTCCTTATCTCAGCTTAGCAAATCTTCTTTGCTACCTATAAAGGGAAGGCGAGTTTGCAGGACCCGCTAGACAGAAGAGCAGAGTCAGCGGCAAAGTCCATTTATGAAGCCACGGGTTATGGCTTCAGAGCAATGTTAGGCTCCATGTGTGTTTATAAAGCTGCCCTGGTCTGGTTGGGCCGTTTACGGAGGAAATGTGAACCTCAAGTACCTGAGGTGGATGGACTGTTTGGAATTGTTAGAAAGTGCCTTACAATATGGACATGATGCAAACCTGGACACGGTGTCACTGCTGTCCAGGGCTCAATCCTCGGCGGTCTCAGTCAGGAGGGCACTGTGGCTTAGACAGTGGACCGGTGATGCGGTTTCTAAACATGGTTTGCTAGCCTTAGCTTACAAAGGCGGTCAGTTATTTGGATCTGACCTTACGGAACTGATTGCCAAAGCAAAGGCAAGGGAGACAGCTTTACCACAGCGAAGGACTGTGGCTTCTACGTCTGGCAGGCCTGGTACCAATAGTGGTCGACGGTCCTTTCGTTCCAGGGGACGATTCGGTCAGCCCTCATGGGGGTCGGGTCGTCCCTCTTTTTCGGGAAAAAAGACAAATCAGAAATCCCGCGCTCCCTGGAAACAGAGTTTCCGTCAAGATAAAAGGGAATCTGACAAAAAGCCCACTAAGGCAGATTGACGCCAGGGTCCCGCTCGAGGGCTCTCGAGTGGGGGGTCGCCTGCTCCAATTCAAATTGACTTGGGTTTCCCGTGTCCCAGACTCCTGGGTGACACGGGTTGTGTCAGCAGGCTATTTCATAGAGTTTTCTTCCCGACCCCCGAACAGTTATTGCCAGTCTCGCATGCCATCAGAGCCCGGGCTATGTGCCGCTTTACTGCAGGAAGTCGAGTTTCTTCTGCAGAAGGGTGTGGTGGTTCCGGTTCCACCAGAAGACAGGGGAAGAGGTTTTTATTCCAACCTCTTTGTAGTCCCCAAAAAGGAGGGAAAGTTTCGCCCCGTCCTGGATCTCAAAAGGTTGAATCGGCATGTCCACGCCCGAAGGTTTCGCATGGAGTCGCTTCGCTCCGTAGTGGCAGCATTGTCACAGAACGATTTTTTGGTGTCAATCGACATACGCGACGCCTATTTGCACGTTCCAATCGGAGGGGCTCACCAGCGTTATCTTCGCTTTGCCATAGGTCAGGATCATTACCAATTTGTGGCTCTACCATTCGGTTTGGCCTCGGCACCCAGAGTCTTTACAAAGATTCTGGCACCTCTCATGGCTATACTTCGAAGGCAGGGAGTCACGATCCTCCCCTATCTGGACGATCTTTTGATTGTGGCATCCTCGAAGGAGGAGGCGGTGACGGCTCGCAATCTATCCCTTCAGCTCCTGGAGGACTTCGGGTGGCTGGTCAATTGGGAGAAGTCGTCTCTGGAACCGTCACAATCAATCCTGTTTCTGGGGATGCATTTCGACACAGTACGAGCAGTGGTGTCTCTTCCTCCAGACAAGCAAGCATGTCTTATCCGACATACGCAGGTGATGAGGTCTTCAGTGACAATGTCTCTTCGAAGATGTATGCGTCTTCTGGGGTTGATGGTGGCTTCAATGGAGGCTCTTCCGTTTGCCCAGTTTCATTCCAGGGCGCTCCAAGGGTTCATTCTAAATCGCTGGGATCGGCCGCAGACCTCACTGGATTGCAGTGTGGTTATCTCCCGCATGGTACGAGAGTCTCTGGGATGGTGGATCCGTTCGACAGAATTGTCTCGGGGGAAGTCCTTTCTTCCTCTGAAGTGGTCAGTCATAACCACCGATGCCAGCCTGACGGGCTGGGGGGGGGCGTTTGGAACGATCTCTGGGTTCAGGGAGTATGGTCGCCAGAGGAGTCTGTCTTGCCGATCAACATCCTCGAATTGAGGGCAATTTTCCTTTGCCTCCAACACTGGACGGTCCCTTTACACGGTCTGCCTGTCCGAGTGCAGACAGACAATGCGACGGCGGTCGCTTATATCAATCACCAAGGCGGAACGAGGAGTTCCAGGCTTATGGTGGAGGTATCTCGGATCCTGATATGGGCAGAGTCCAGGGTCCCAGCCATCTCTGCGATCCACATCCCAGGAGTTCAGAATATCACGGCGGACTTTCTAAGTCGCGAGAGGATGGATCCCGGAGAATGGAGTCTCCATCCGGACATTTTTGCACTGCTGTGCTCCCGTTGGGGAACTCCTCAGGTGGATCTGATGGCATCCAGGGCCAATGCCAAGTTACCGACATTCGTGTCCAGGTACAGGGATCCGAAGGCTGTAGTGGTGGATGCTCTGGTGGCCCCGTTGGACCAATTCAATCTAATCTATGTGTTCCCGCCGATTTCTATGCTACCTCTGGTACTCCGTCGGATCAGGCTGGAGAGGATCTCAGCTATTTTGATAGCTCCAGATTGGCCAAGGAGGACATGGTTCTCGACACTGGTGTCGCTTCTAGCGGCACCGCCATTTTCACTTCCTCTTCGTCCGGACCTGTTAACCCAAGGGCCCGTCCGTCATCCAGACCTGAAGTCTCTGCGTTTGACGGCGTGGCTCTTGAAACCGAAATTTTGACCTGTAGAGGTTTTTCAGCCGAAGTCATTGCTACTCTGCGTGCTGCTAGAGGTCCAGCTACTACTAGGATTTACCACAGGACTTGGGAAGCCTTCTTTTTGTGGTGTTCGAGTTCTTCAAAGAACCCGAGAAAATTTTCTATTCCCAATTTGTTGGCTTTTATGCAACACGGGTTGGACAAAGGTTTGGCCATTAGCACCCTGAGGGGTCAGGTTTCGGCTCTGTCTTTACTGTTTCGGAGGGCTATCGCCTCGCGTAGGGTCGTGCGTTCCTTTTTTCGTGGAATAACCCGTCAGTTTCCACCGCGGAGAACTTTTGTATCTCCTTGGCGGCTCAATCTTGTTTTGGAGGCTCTTCAACATCAGCCTTTTGAGCCTATGGATTCGGTTAGCCTTTATTTACTTTCTTGGAAGGTGGCCTTCCTAGTGGCAGTTACCTCTTTGAGGAGGGTTTCGGAGTTGGCGGCTCTTTCTTGCTCGCCTCCCTTCTTGGAGTTTCACCCTTTTCGTGTGGTGCTTCGCACTCGGGGCGACTTCCTACCTAAGGTGGTGTCGCGATTTCATGTTAACCAGGATATTGTGTTGCCTTCTCTTTGTCCGAGGCCAAGGACTGTGAAGGAACGGGCCTTGCACACATTGGATTTGGTGCGGGCTTTGAAATTCTACTTGAATGTTACTCAAGGATTTCGGAAATCAGACTCTCTGTTTGTTATTCCAGCAGGTCGTCGACGTGGTCAGCGAGCTTCCAAGGATTCTATAGCTCGCTGGATTCGGTCGGCCATTTTGGAGGCTTACCGACTTAAGGGCGAACCTTGCCCGATTAAACTTGGAGCTCACTCCACGAGGGCTGTGGGCTCATCGTGGGCCTTTCATCAAGGGGCCTCGGCGGCTCAGCTCTGCCGGGCGGAGACCTGGCGCTCCGTTCACACTTTTACAAAATTTTATAAGGTGGACGTTAGTGCTTCCGCTGATGCAGCCTTGGGACGTAGGGTCCTGCAGGCAGCGGTAGTTTAAGAGTCTAGTTAACTTGTTTGGCGCCTGTTGCGCTTTTATTCAGGTTGTTGGGTTTCTGCCTATTTTGGTTTTGTTTCCCACCCTAATGTTTTGAACTGCTTTGGGACGTCCCATCAGTAATGAAGTACTGTGTCTCCCTCCCTTCCATCTGCAGCTGAAAGACGGATTTTGGTAAGAACTTACCTGTAAAATCCTTTTCAGCGAAGGAAGGGAGGGAGACACAGATCCCTCCCATGGCAGAAGTGTGTTGTTAATTTACAGAAGCAGCGTGGCCCTTCTCTGATAGCGATTTCTGGGCTGAGGTCGACGCGCTACGGCTCTGTTCCAGCATTGCCAGCTCATCGCAGTGGTCAGGTTCCGTGAGTAGTACCTGGAACTGTGTGGTTTTTTGCCTATCTGCATGCATAACCTGTATTCTTGTGTTTTTTTTTTTTGTCTCTGAAGTTCTTCAGAAGGGGTTATGTTGCTCCGCTGGTGATATTGCTCTTCCTTAAGCTTGTGTACAACTGAGTAAGCTGAGTAGGAGGAGCCCGAGCTGGAGGGGCCGGTCAGCACACTCTTTTAATCTGAGGTGACTATCCCGTCTGGGCTCCGCCTACCCATCAGTAATGAAGTACTGTGTCTCCCTCCCTTCCTTCGCTGAAAAGGATTTTACAGGTAAGTTCTTACCAAAATCCGTCTTTACGCCTTAAAGGAGTATTCCCATCTCCAAGATCCTATCCCAATATGTAGTAGGTGTAATAATAATAGTAATAAGCAAAAAAGGGGGGAGAAGCCAGCGCTGCCTATGGTCAGTATGCAATACATAAAGTGCATATGCACATATTGGTTTCTAACTGTTTTTAAAAATGAGACATTTGGCAAATAATTGATCAATTCTTTGAGCCACCCCGCCACGACATATGGGGCAGTCCTACTCTACGTTTTTTTTTTTTTTTTTGCAGTCTTGCTTTTAATACATTTAGGAGGCCGTAATGGCACAGCGAATATAAAAAACGTAGAGTAGGACTGCCCCATATGAGAATGCCTTGTCGTGGCGGGGTGGCTCAAAGAATTGATCAATTATTTGCCAAATGTCTCATTTTTAAAAACAGTTAGAAACCAATATGTGTATATGCACTTTATGTATTGCATGCTAACCATAGGCAGCGCTGGCTTCTCCCCCCTTTTTTGAATAATAGTAATAATCTTTATTTATATAGCGCCAACATATTCCACAGCGCTTTACAATTCAACAGTTCATATACAGCAATCATAACAAAGTTAACGATAACACAATAATTAATGCAAAGATAATGACGACCCTGCCCGTAAGAGCTTACAATTTCCAAAGAAGTGGGGGGAGACAAAGTACAGACACTTATTTACAATGATGGTCCAGCAATCTTGAGGAACTGAGGATAAAGACTGCATGAGCTAGTCACCAGCCAGTATTTGTAGTGCTTTTGGGGAGTGATGGAGGGTTATGATCAGAGACATAAAGAATTGGCTATATATAAAAGGACTTCGATTAGGGAAAGTGATAGAACGCCCTAAACAGATGTGTTTTTATGGAACTCCTAAAACTGTGTAAGTTGTGTTAGTCCTAATTTCTTGGGGTAGAGCATTCCAGAGGATTTGTGCAACTCGGGAGAAGTCTTGGAGCGGGAATGGGAGGTACAGATTAGTGCGAATGTTAGTCGAAGAGCGCTTGCGGAGTGTAACGAGCGGGTAGGCGGATAAACAGAAATGAGGGAGGAGATGTAGGGGGTGCAGCACTGTGGAGAGCTTTGTGGGTGAGAACAAGCAGTTTAAATTGGATCCTCTAATGTATGGGCAGCCAGTGCAATGACTGGCACAGAGCGGAGGCGTCCGAGTAATGATTGGCCAGATAGTTGACCCTGTCTGCTGCATTCAGTATGGACTTGAGAGGGGAAAGTCGAGTAGCGGTGAGGCTAATTAATAGAGAATTGCAGTAGTCTAGGCGGGAGTGGATCAGGGCAACTGTGAGGGTTTTTGTTGTTTCCATGGTGAGAAAAAGGGGCAGATTCTAGAGATGTTCTTTAGGTGTAGGCGGCAAGAGCGGGCAAGAGATTGTATGTGGGAGGTGAAGGAGAGATTGGTGTCAAACATAACACCCAGACAGCGAGCCTGTTGCCGGGGTGTTATTATGGTGCCACTCACAGAGAAAGAAATGACAGATTTAGGGAGGTGAGTTGACGGCGGGAGCAGAAGAAGTTCAGTTTTGGAAAGATTGTGTTTCAGATAGAGAGCGGACATGATGTTGGAAACTCCAGGCAAAGTGTCACTGGTGTTCTGCAGTACAGCGGGGGTAAGATCAGGATATGATGTGTATATAGATAGATCTATGGGACCTTAATCTAGTCTTGAAAGCTCTTTAGTCTCTGCCTTTTGAGCCCCTCAGAGGAGTTTTGGGTCTTCCTCTTGCTTAAAAGGCAGCTTTCCTTATAGCCATTGCATCCATTACGAGGGTATCTGAGCTTGAGGTGCTCTCTTGTCACCCTCCTTACCTCATCCTGCACCAGGACAAGGTAGTGTTGATGTCTGTTCCATCTTGATTCCCTGATGATTTCGGCTTTTCACCTTAACGAGGACATTGGCTTGTCTACC
>JARQOD010000006.1:366183430-366207717 GCA_033576555.1 Oophaga sylvatica
TGCTGCATCACAAAACTAGTGACTCAGCAGCGATCTCGCTAGCGATATCGCTATGTGAGACGGGGGCTTTAGTGTGAACTTGGTCAAGTTATTTGACCAAGGAATTGTTCAGGAAAACCAGGTATAGCTTTTATTTTTTAAATGGACTGCAGGAAGGTAGTGGGGCCGGTCCATTTCCTCCAGCCCAGATCTTATTAGTGGCCCATGGCCACAGAGTCTGGAGGAAAGTTAAAAAAAACCCTGCAAGAGTGTTTTGGGTGTATCAGTTTTGGTCTTGGGGGCAGACAGAGCAGTCGGTCTGCAGAGCACTACCTGTGTGAGATAACTCAGGCCAGAGGGGCCAAAAGGTCTGGCACCCCCTGCGTACACGGAGGTGCGGTCGCTCACGGCAACCGGTGCCGGACTGTCTTTTGATTTTCCCGGCTGCGATCCGGAGGATACAGCGTGCTGTGCACTGTGTGAGTTTTTATGGACATTAAACACATTTTTTTTTAGCTTGATAGGGTCACTGCCTCATCCCTGCACAGCGTGGACACCGCTGCATCACACTACTCAAACATTCTTGATAAAGCCCTATGGCAGGGGTGCCCAATCTGAGTTCTGGGGGCCACATGCCTTTCTGTGTGACCCTCACCAGAAGGTTGCAGACATGCCTAAGACTATCTGGTGGCAGTTCATTTGTAATTTTCATGTTAGGAGTATCAGGTAGCACTATAGGGATGAGTAACCACTAATGGGGTGGTTGTATGCCCGCGCCCTAGCATGTAGCAGATTTGTTAACAGACGTTTTTGAAAATCAGTCAGAGATCTCTGAATTGGGTTGGCACAAGGATTCCTGCCAGCTCTCTTTAGATAAATGGAAAATTGCCGAATTTTCTACATTTTTAAAAGTGGAAAAACAACCAGTATTTTTATCATTACAGCTCGTCCAGCTTTTCTAGCTGTAGAAAGAAGGTCCATAACCATATATCTCTAACTAAAACTAAACAGATTTTCAATTTAGATGTCTTGGAAGCAGGGTTTAAAAATGCAATGGATGCAAAAAATAAACATACGGTAATAGTGGCTGAAAAATTAAAACCTCAAAGTTTTATTCCCATCTCCAAGATGTAGTATGTGTAATAATAATATTAGCTAATGCCTGCAATGAGAAATGTAGTATAGTTCTTCTGATAAACTATGTCGCTTACACTATGTGCACGGCATTGCAGTATCTTAGCTATCCATGGTTATGATCACAACCACTCATATAGTGACAGTGGTCGTAACCATGGATTCTAATCCATGGTTACGACCACTATTAATAATAATTATCTAATTTACTGCAATGCCTACACATGGTGTAAGCGACTTAGCGAATCAGTGGAACTATACTACTACATTTCTAATTGGAGGTATTTGCTGATATTATTATACCTACTACATATTGGGATAGAATCTTTGAGATGGGAATAACCCCTTTAATGGAACACCTATTTGATTCCATTATAATTTGTAACGTCAGTCATTGTATATGTAGGCATAACTCTTGGACTCTGGTGTATATTGTGCCCCGATGTATTATGTGCCATTTATAATACTGATGTCCTCCAACGCCAGGATCCGGGTGCCACGGCTACTTCCACATCACCTATATTTACCTAACTGCACATTTAAAGACAGAATAGTTGTATTAAAGTAGCACCGTGTTATACCTTATAGACCTGCTGGCGGTTGCAAATTGATATTTCTGGCTTGTCTGATGTTTCAGCACTATACCCATGGACAGATTATTGAATCCTACCCATGTTCCCTCAAATAGAGCAATTTGCTGCCCACAATCCAAGAAGACAATAAGGAGACACATGGAGCTGATTTTACACAATATTATGTTTCATATAGAATTAGCACAACCTTCTGCACATAGCATATTAAGGGCACATATTGCCACTAGGATTTACTGACACTCTAAACCACAGACAAGGCGCACTGGGCCCTCTTATTAACCAATTTATTACCAGATGTTAGCTGAAAGCGATGTTACACATACAGGGGGCTATTACTTTGCTTATCATTTTCAGATTTACATGTAAGGCTATTACATATTTAGTACAGTGATATTATAGTATATCCCAAGGACTTAACTATAAAGGTAATCGTCATTAAAGTAAGTGGTTGGCCGGATTTACTTAATTATGTGTGTGGAACATTACTAATGGATAATGATGTATGCTGTAAGTTTTATTCTTCGGTATGGTCATGACAACATTCGGGACACCAAAGCTAGCAAAGTTACTTGATCATGCTAGGTGAAAAAGTTAAAAAAAAAAGTTTTAAAAAATAGTACAAATATTATATATATAATATACAGGTGAGTCTCACAAAATTAGAATATCATCAAAAAGTTAATCTATTTCAGTTCTTCAATACAAAAAGTGAAACTCATCTATTATATAGAGTCATTACAAGCAGAGTGATCTATTTCAAGTGTTTATTCCTGTTAATGTTGATGATTGTGGCTTACAGCCAATGAAAACCCAAAAGTCATTGTCTCAGTAAATTAGAATATTTTATAACACCAGTTTGAAAAATGATTTTAAAATCCCAAATGTTGGCCTACTGAAATGTATGTTCAGTAAATGCATGCAATACTTGGTCGGGGCTCCTTTGGCGTCAATTACTTCATCAATGCAATGTGCATGGAGGCGATCAGCCTGTGGTACTGCTGAGGTGTTATGGAAGTCCAGGTTGCTTTGATAGCAGCCTTCAGCTCGTCTGCATTGTTAGGTCTGGTGTCCCTCATCTTTCTCTTGAATGACAATACCTTAAGGTCAGACGAGTTTGCTCGCCAATCAAGCACAGTGATACTGTTGTTTTTAAACCAGGTATTGGTACTTTTGACAGTGTGGACAGGTGCCAAGTCCTGCTGGAGAATGAAATTTCCATCTCCAATAAACTTGTCGGTAGGGGGAAGCATCAAGTGCTCTAAAATATTTTCTGGTAGACGGCTGTGCTCACTTTGGTCTTCATAAAACACAGTGGACCTACACCAGCAGATGACATGGCTCCAAAAACCATCATTGATTGTGGAAACTTCACACTAGATCGTGGAAATCAAGGTTCCAGAGTCTGGAAGAAGAGTGGAGAGGCCACAATCCAAGCTGCTTAAGGTCTAGTGTGACGTTTCCACAATCAGTGCTGGTTTGGGGAGCCATGTCATCTGCGATATAGGTCCACTGTGTTTTTTCAAGACCAAAGTCAGTGCAACAGTCTACCAGGAAATTTTAGAGCACTTCATGCTTCCCTCTGCCGACAAGCTTTTTGGAGTTGGAAATTTCATTCTCCAGCAGGATTTGGCACCTGACCACACTGCCAAAAGTACCAATACCTGGTTTGAAAACAACAGAAGCACTGTGCTTGATTGGCCAGCAAACTCGCCTGACCTTGACTCCATAGGGAATCTATGGGGTATTGTCAAGAAGAAGATGAGAGACACCAGACCCAACAATGCAGATGAGCTGAAGGCTGCTATCAAAGCAACCTGGGCTTCCATAACACCTCAGCAGTGCCACAGGCTGATCGCCTCCGTGCCATGCAGCATTGATGCAGTAATTGATGCCAAAGGAGCCCCGACCAAGTAATGAGTGCATTTACTGAATACACATTACAGTAGGCCAACATTTTTGAATTTAAAATAATTTTTTCAAGCTGGTGTTATAAAGTATTCTAATTTACTGAGATAATGATGTTTGACTTTTCATTGGCTGTAAGCCATAATCATCAACATTAACAAAAATAAACACTTGAAATAGATCACTCTGTTTATAATGACTCTATATCAGACCTGGGCAAAGTGCGGCCCGCGGACCACATCCGGCCCTCTGGCAGTCTCAGTCCGGCCCGCGGACTGAGACAGCTGTGGGGCTGAAAACCTGAGGTCCGCGGGCCGCACCGTGCCCACCCGCTTGCTAGCTGTCTCCGGCCACTTCCTCCACCAATCAGCGTGTGAAACAGCTGACGCGATGATGTCATGTCATCGTGTCAGCTGTGTACCGCCAGAGAGTCAGCGCATCGGAGACAACAGCAGAAGCAGGGCGCCTGGGTAAGGGACGGAGGTGAGTATGTGGTGTTTTTTTTTTTTCATGTGTATGAATATGGGAGTGAACATGAGGATTCTATTGGGTGAACATACGGATTCTATGGAGATGAACATGGGCATTCTATGGGGTGAACATGGGCATTCTATAGAGTGAACATGGTGATTCTATAGGGGTGACATGAAGCACATGGGGAGGCTATGGGGGTGACATGCTGCACATGGGGAGGCTATGGGAAGGCTTTATACTGTCATGAAATATATGGGGAGACTGTGTGGGGCTCAATCAGTATATGAGGAGGCAGGGGGGCCTCATGCAATATATGAGAGGCTGTGTGGGGCCATATTCAGTATGTGGAGAGACTGTGAGGCTCATGCTGTATATAAGAAGGCTGTGTGGGGCTCATGCTGTATATAAGAAGGCTGTGTGGGCTCATGCAGTTTATGGGGAGGCCCTGTGGGGCCTCATGCAGTATATGGGGAAACTGGGGCTCATGCAGTACATGGGGAGGCTGTGTGGGGCTCATGCTGTACATGGGGAGGCTGTGTTGGGATCATGCTGTAAATGTGTGGAGGCTGTGTTGGGATCATGCTGTAAATGGGGAGGCTGGGAGGGGCTCATGCCGTACATGGGGAGGCTGTGTGGGGCTCATGCCGTACATGGGGAGGCTGTGTGGGGCTCATGCCGTACATGTGGAGGCTGTGTGGGGCTCATGCCGTACATGGGAAGCCTGTGTGGGGCTCATGCCTTACATGGGGAGCCTGTGTGGGGCTCATTCCATACATAGGGAGGCTGTGTGAGGCTTATGCCGTATATACAGAGGCTGTGTGGGGCTCATGCAGTATATAGAGAGGCTGTGTGGGGCTCATGCCGTATATAGAGTGGCTGTGTGGTGTTCTTGCCGTATATAAGGAGGCTGTGTGAGGCTCATGCAGTATATATAGGGAGGCTGTGTGGGGCTCATGCAGTATATAGAGAGGCTGGTGGGGCTCATGCCGTATATAAGGAGGCTGTGTGGGGCTCATGCAGTATATATAGTGAGGCTGTGTGGGGCTCATGCAGTATTTAGGGAGGCTGTGTGGGGCTCATGCCACATATAAGGAGGCTGTGTGGGGCTCATGCTGCATATGTAGTAGGCTGTGTGAGGCTCATGCTGTATATAAGGGACTGTGGGGGGTTCAAAGATATATAGCGGGTGTCAGCATACTTAATTATGCTCAATATTAAGTGATACAATTAATATTAATAAATTAATATTGAATATAGCTTCAAAAGTGTGGATAACCTTAACCACAAAAGTGTTCCAGCAAGGTAAGTATATAAAATATCAATCTTTATTAACAAATAACATACAATAGTAAAATTCAATAAAAAAAACTAACAAAAAGGTGAGGAGGGAACGCCATATACTCCAGCACGGCCCAGTCCTCAGGTAATTACTGCCTCTTTTGCGATATATTTCCCACCTAAGTGATTGTGTTAGTGTCAGCCAGTGATTTATGCTTAGGACCGTCAGGTTCAGCCAGATCATATACGTTGGTTGTTCATTGCTAACTGTTTAGTGGAGCTCCTATTTGAGTCCATTAATTTGTTTCTAGCTTAGTGGGTGTGCATCTCATTTGAGTGACAGTATATTCGTGCTGACACATACTAGGGCTTTTTGTGGTTGGAGTTTTTTTAGGGAGCGTGTTCCCTCACAGTACATATCGGCCTTTTGACTGCTGATATATAGTGTTAATATCTTGATAATGCGTTATATACCTCCTACTGGGCATTTTTGTTAGGTTTTTTTTATTGAATTTTACTATTGTATGTTATTTGTTAATAAAGATTGATATTTTATATACTTACCTTGCTGGAACACTTTTTGTGGTTAAGGTTATCCACACTTTTGAAGCTATATATTATGATGAGTGCCAGCTTCTAATATGATTAGATACAGCTTTGGACTATCTTTTGGATATAAATTAATATTGAGTAGAATTAATTTCAAGCTATTAGTTTTGCCCTCCACAACAGTCATGGTCTCTCATTATTAATTACAAAATTAATTGCCCACCCTTGCTCTATATAATGAGTTTCACTTTTTGTTCTGAAGAACTGAAATAAATTAACTGTCATGATCCCAGTGCAGGTTTGACCTGCACACCAGGGGTTAATGTCTTGATCCTAGTGCGGGCTCTTACCTGCACACCTGGGGTTTATTATTGTGGCCTCTTTGGTTCGGGGAGAGCTTCTTATAGCCCTAGGAAGCTCCAATCCCCGTCAGTTATACTTTTGCCCTTGGCTGAGTGTGTTGACCCCTGTTTGCCTGTGCCTTGTGCCTGTGTTCTAGCTTGTTTGTATGGGTCTGACCCGGTTCTGTTTCCCGTTGTGATTTTGCCTCTTGATTCTGTACTGTGTATATGCTTCTCTGGTTTTCTGACTCCTGCCACGTCCCTGACTATTCTTTATTAGCCTGCTCCTTGTGTACTGCGTTGTCTCTCACGTTTACTGACCTCGGCTTGTCTTGGATTCCATCTCCCTCTGGTGCCCCGTCCTCTACCTGGTGTCCGGTGACCCCCTTTCCATTCTCCAGGGTCCCAGTAGCTCCCTGCACTCATCCCCAGCTACAGGACGCTAAGCTCCGCCCCCTGGGGTCACATGACCGCAGGTCCTGGCAGTACACTCACCACTTGGTGTTCTGCTCACTCCAGCTCTGCTGTATTGCTATCATCTTGCCCAGCACTCGGCGCTGTGAGTACCGCTGTCACAGGCCGTCGGAGGCTCCGGGCTCCAACTGTCAGGGCTGCTGAAACCGCTGGTAAGTGCCCACCTAGCGGTTTCTCTTGATATTATAACTGACCATTGAACTTTTTTTTTTTTTCCCTCTGCAGCATGGACCCAATGCATGCTTTATCTGAGCAGGTGAAACACTTGACTCAGTTGCTGCAGAAGCTAAATTTGGAGCACCAAACTCTGGCCCAATCCCAATGGTAGGTTGCGGATTCGGTTCAGGGGGCACTATCCGCAGGGTTTCAGCAGGAGTGGGCTAGAGATGTCTTTTTAGTCTCACCCGAACCTCCGGTTAAGTTACCGGATACTTTTGCTGGTAACAAAAGTGATTTTAGAGTATTTAAGGAGGGCTGTAAACTTTTTTTCTCCTTGAGACCCCGCTCCTCTGGGGATGAAAACAGAGGGTGGGGGTTGTTATGTCCCTGCTTAGGGGGGCCCCGCAAGTCTGGGCATTTTCTCTTTCCTTTTCTGCCCCGGAGAGAATGAGTGTGCATGCATTTTTTGAGGCTTTAGGGCATATTTATGATGAGCCGGATAGAGTGCGTTTGGCTGAGGACAAGGTGATGAGTGTCTGTCAGGGGAAGCACTCGGCCGAGTGGTTCTGTTCTGAATTTAGACGTTGGGCAGCCGAGGTTTCATGGAGTGATGCCGCCCTTCGGGGGTTGTTCCGTAGAGGCCTGTGTGAACGTCTAAAGGATGCCCTGGCACTTCATCCTCCACCTGACTCCCTGGAGGATGCCATGACCCAAGCGGTTCTCATGGATCGCAGACTGCGGGCTAGAGGCATTATACAATTGGAAACATCGTTATTCTCCAGTGGAGATGAGACCCGGACTCCTCCTGTGGCTATGGAGGTGAATGCTATCACCTGTGAGAAGGAAAGAAGACGCCGCCGTGAGAAGCAGTTGTGCTTCTATTGTGGGGAATCTGGACATTGAAAGAAGGACTGCCCCTCCTGTCTGTCATCTTCCAAGGTGGCGGGAAACGACTAGGTCTGGGTAGTAGTCGAGGAGGCTGCCCAGACCTTCAGGTACATTTTTCCTCACTTGCAAAAATTGTGCTTCAGGTGGAACTGGAACTTGGTGGTGGTCCTGTTCAGACTACCGCCTTTATTAACTGTGGTTCTGCTGTGAATCTGATTGACACCCGGATTATGACTCTTAATAAGATAGGGACAGTCAGGCTTCAGGATCCTGTTAAACTTGTGGCTATTGACTCATCCCCTCTTACCCGGGACGGTATCTATTTCAGGTCTGAAGTTTTTTCTCTGAAAGTGGGTCCCACTCATGTGGAAAAACTAAGTTGTCTTGTGTTAGATAACTTGCCTGCGGGACTGGTACTGGGGATGCCTTGGGTTCAACGCCATAATCCTACCATTGATTGGGTGACGGGGGAGATCACTCAATGGGGATGCAGGGATAAATGTTGTAACCTGGGACCTCTTGTCAACTCTGTTAAATCTGTATCTGTGTCGTCTGTCGGTCTGGATGGTATTCCGGAGTACCTGAAGGATTTCGAAGACGTGTTTTCCGAAAGCGAGGCTGAGGCGCTGCCACCACATAGACCCTATGATTGTGCCATTGATTTAGTACCTGGAGCCAAGTTGCCTAAGGCTCGGTTGTTCAATTTGTCCGGGCCAGAGCGCCAAACCATGAAGGAGTACATAGTTGAGAGTCTCCGCAAAGGGCATATTAGGCCTTCTGTTTCACCCGTAGCAGCAGGATTCTTCTTCGTGAAGAAGAAAGATGGTGGTTTGCGGCCGTGCCTCGACTTTCGGGAACTTAACAAGATAACGGTTAGGAACACTTACCCACTTCCCCTCATTCCAGACTTATGTAACCAGTTATCAGGGGCCCAATGGTTCTCCAAATTAGATCTCCGGGGGGCCTACAACCTGATAAGGGTTCGGGAAGGGGACGAATGGAAAACGGCGTTCCTCACATCAGAGGGACTCTTTGAAAACCTGGTGATGCCATTTGAGTTAACTAATGCCCCCGCTATTTTCCAGAACTTTATCAATGTTGTGTTTTCAGACCTGATAGGCCATTTTGTTATCATTTATTTGGATGACATTTTGATATATTCCCCGGACAGTCAGTCTCACTTGCAACATCTACAGACAGTTCTCCAGAGACTCAGGGAGAATCAATTGTGAAATTGGAGAAATGTTCGTTTTTCGTTCAGGAACTGTCTTTTTTGGGGCTGATTGTGTCCGGTGTGGGGTTTCGTATGGATCCTAAGAAGGTGCTGGCTATTGTAGACTGGGTTCAGCCTCGAGATCTCAAGGGGCTCCAGCGCTTTTTAGGATTTGCAAACTATTACCGGAGATTCATTAAAGGTTTCTCACAAGTGGTTAAACCACTCACGGATCTTACCCGGAAGGGTGCTGATGTAAAAAATTGGTCGGGACTTGCTAAAGAATCTTTCTCAGCGCTTAAGAAATGTTTCATGTCCGCCCCGGTGTTGGTTCAGCCAGACCCGTCCAAACTTTTTATTGTGGAGGTGGATGCTTCTGAAGTGGGGGTGGGGGCAGTGTTGTCCCAGTGTCCGGCCACCCTTACTAATCTCAAACCCTGTGCCTTCTTCTCCAAGAAGTTCTCTTCCGCTGAGAGAAACTATGATGTAGGCAATAGAGAACTTCTTGCGGTCAAGCTGGCATTCGAAGAATGGAGGCACTTTTTGGTAGGGGCGGCTCACCCTATCACTGTTATCACAGATCACAAAAATTTGGCATACCTTGAATCTGCTAAGAGGCTTACGCCTAGACAAGCCCGTTGGTCACTTTTTTTTTCACGATTTCAATTCTCCATTACTTTTCGACCGGGGTCCAAAAATGTTAAAGCGGATGCCCTGTCCAGAAGTTTTGACCCGGTGTCTCCCCCGAGCCACCGTCCTCCATTCTTCGTCCAGGGGTGGTAGTGGCGGGGATCTCGTCAGAGTTGGAACAAGAAATTTTGAGGGCTCAGTTCCTAGCTCCGGCGGCCAGGCCAGGGGATAAATTGTTTGTTCCAGAATTATTGCGGCCTAGACTTCTGAAGGAGTTTCATGAGTCTAGGCTTAGTGCTCATCCTGGTATCACGGCCACTAGAGAGGCAATAACCAGGGTGTTTTGGTGGCCTTCAATTGGGTCCGATGTTAAGAAATTCATTTCTGCTTGTGGAGTTTGTGCCCGTTCCAAAAGCTCGCATAGCCGGCCGGCTGGGGAACTCATACCTTTACCGGTTCCTGAAAGGCCATGGACTCATCTCTCCATGGACTTTATTACCGGTCTTCCACCTTCCAGGGGCAATACCGTGATTTGGGTGGTGGTGGACAGGTTTTCTAAACAGGCCCATTTCTTTCCCTTGGCAGCATTACCCTCAGCAGAAACATTGTCAAGATTGTTTGTGCTGCATGTGGTCCGTTTGCATGGGGTACCCCTGAATGTTGTGTCTGACAGAGGTGTGCAGTTTGTGGCAAAATTTTGGAGGGCATTCTGTAAGAAATTGGGCATCTCACTCTCCTTCTCGTCGGCATATCACCCGGAGAGTAATGGTCAGACGGAGCGCACCAAGCAATCCCTGGAACAGACTCTCAGGTGTCTGACCTCCGCCAGACAGGAGGATTGGTGTGATGCGTTACCATTGGCGGAATTCGCTCTTAACAACCGAGTGAGTCAATCCACCAACATGTCCCCATTCCTGATTAATTATGGGTTTAATCCCCATTTTGGGGAGTTTTCACGGTTGGATTCTGGTTGTCCAGGGGCGGAGGGATCCGTTCTACGTTAAAAAATATCTGGGCTGAAGTCCAGCGTAATATCTCTCAGGCCCAGGGGAGGTATAAATATTTTGCGGACAAAAAGAGAGCCCCGGGACACATGTTTCAGGTGGGGGAGAAGGTTTGGCTTTCCACACGTAACATCAACTTGAAGGTACCATCAGCTAAATTGGGACCGAAGTTCATCGGTCCGTATGAGATTGTGGAGATAGTCAATCCTGTGGCATATAGGTTGCATCCCCCCGTCCTTAAAAATAACCAATGTGTTCCATAAATCTCTGTTGAAACCCGTGGGGTCTGTCAAGGAGGACTCGGAGTCTGTTGTTCCTCCAGTGTTAGTGGAGGGTCACTTGGAGTATGAGGTCAGACATATTGTGGACTCTCGGCAGGTGCGCTGCTCCTTGCAGTACCTGGTCCACTGGAAGGGATATGGACCGGAGGATTGCTCATGGGTCTCTGCTCGCTCAGTACATGCGGATCGCCTGGTTCGGTGTCATGGGTGCATCGCCACGAGGATCGTCGGATTGCACATTCTGACTTCTCGCAGCTGAGTTGCTGTTACTTTGTGTTTGGTAATGAGAGAGTTAATTTTACCTAGCTCTTTGCTAAGACTAGGTCCAGCCTCGCCCGGCTGCTTTTGATTATGTTCTAATTAGCTTCCTTTATATCCCTGCCAGTCTGGGTGTTAGATGCCGGTGAAAGCCTTCATGTAGTCTAGCAGACTGGATCGGTTCTGAGAATACTTAAGCTAAGAGCTCCTTAGTTGTTTTTACTCTTATAGCTTATAGTTTATCTCTGAGACTTTAGGTGTTCCTACTGTGTGTGAGTGTTGTATGTAAGACTTTATTTACTTTATTTCTTGTCTTTCTTGTATGTCTTTCTGTTCATTAACCGTTACCTGTTCATTCCCTTTGGTGGTAATCAGGGTCCTTCTTAGGACTAGATTACAGTTGGCAGGGATTGATAGGAGACAGGGTTTACGCTGGTGGCCTGGACCTCTGTACCTTTAACAGTACCTCCAGGTAGAGGGATTAGTTAGGACCCCAGTTTAGGGTCAGCATAGACCCCGGTCACCCTCTAGCCAGAGACAGCGTATAACGGATTCCGTATTGACCCACTGGACATTCTGTCAGGTAATTCTATGTTATCATATATCTATGCGCATGTTATATAGTATGTTGCCCTTTTGATATAGATTACTGTCATCACATATATATATCTGCTATACAGCTGACATTTTCACCGGCCCATACTAAAGATTCTCCCCAGCTGTCATGGATCCAGTAGCCCAGCTGGCCCGGCAGTTGCAGGGGTTGTCCATGGAGTTGGCAGACATTAAGTCCAAGGTTCTGTCCCCCCCGGAGCAAACCAGATCTGAACCTAAGGTTGCTCTTCCGGACAGGTTCACTGGTGGGCGGGACAAATTTTTTACTTTCCGGGAGGCATGTAAATTGTACTTTCGGCTGCGGCCTCGGTCATCTGGGAGTGAAGAGCAGAGGGTGGGAATTGTTATCTCGCTCTTACAAGGGGACCCTCAATCTTGGGCGTTCTCTATTCCTCCAGGCTCCCCAGATCTCCAGTCAGTGGATCGATTTTTTACTGCCCTGGGTCTGGTATATGATGATCCGGATCGAGTTTCCCTTGCTGAAACAAAGTTACGTAAAATACGGCAAGGAAATCGTCCAGCGGAGGAATATTCTTCTGAGTTCCGTAGATGGGCAACAGATACTCAGTGGAATGACCCAGCTCTTAGGAGCCAGTTTTGTCAAGGGTTGTCTGACAAATTAAAAGATGTGTTGGCTCAGTATGATTCTCCTCCATCACTGGAGGCTGCTATGGCCCTCGCTATTCGCATTGATAGACGAATTCGGGGAAGACGCGAGGTAATTCCGCCTCCCGTGATGACTCCACCTACTACTAAAGTCCCTTATACTGAGGTTCCCCTGGTCTGTTCTGAGGAACCCATGCAGTTGGGAGGGACATCTTTTTGTAGGAGGGAACCGGCGGTGCACCGCAAGACTAGAAGGTGTTTCTTTTGCGGGAGAGAGGGACATTTTGTTGGGGGTGTCCATCCCGGGCCTCTTTGAGCAAAGGAGTTAACCTGGGAGTGTGTATTTCGTCCCCAAATCCCTCTCAGTTTCTCGTGCCTGCGGAGGTGGTGATTGGTACTAGAACTGAGAGGATTTCTGTTTTTCTTGATAGTGGGTCCGGGGCTAATCTGGTGGACGCTCGGTTTGCCCAGGTGCATGGTATGCAACTGAGTGTTTTGGCCAAACGGTCCCTATAGTCTCTATTAATTCTAGACCTCTCGGTCAAGGTTGCTTGGTACAAGCTGTTCATAACATAGATCTTCGAGTAGGGGCAATACATAAAGAGCAATTGTCTTGTTATGTGTTGGAGGGTCTACCTACTCCTATTGTGTTGGACTTCCTTGGTTGGCTAAACATAACCCAGTGATTGATTGGCAATCCGGAAAGATAAGCCAGTGGGGTGAATTTTGCAGGAATAACTGCATGAGCACGGTCATCGGTGCGGTTGTGCCTAGGACTTTGTCTCCTTTTCTGGAGGACTTTGGGGAGATGTTCTCAGAGGAGGGGTGTAAAGAGTTACCTCCTCATCGCGCATATGACTGCTCAATAAAGTTGCTTCCTGATGCCTTATCTCGTACTTTCCCCGGGGCCGGGAGGACGGATGATCCGGTTCCTATTCCTCAGGAGGGAGTTGTAGTGTCAGCTGTATGCTCTGAGCTTGAGGGGGAGGTATTGGGGGCTCAGGGGGACGCCCCTGTGGGACTTTCAGGGAGACTGATAGTTCCAGATCGGTTAAGACTGAAGGTTACGGGGAACCGTTACAAACGGATGGCTGATAGGGGGAGAGTTTCTGGTCTAGATCTGAAGGTGAACGATCTGGTTTGGTTGTCTACCAGGAATTTAAAACTTAAAGTTTCCTCCTGGAGGTTGGGTCCCAGATTCATCGGGCCGTACAGGATCAGTTCCATAATTAATCCTGTGGCATTTCGTTTGGACCTCCCTCCTACGTTTAAAATTCATAATGTGTTTCACAAGTCATTACTTAAAAAGTATGTGGCACCAGTCATACCGTCACCTCTACCTCCTCCTTCAGTGGTGGTCAATGATAACGTGGAATTTCATGGGTCGAAAATCATTGACTCACGTCTCAGTCGTCGGTCCCTTCAGTACCTGGTTCATTGGAAGGGGTATGGTCCTGAGGAGAGGACGTGGGTCCTGCGTCGGAGGTTAACGCAGATCGATTGGTTCGGACCTTCCACACAACTTACCCGGGCAGACCTGGCCTTGAGGGTCCGGAGGCCCCTCGTAGAAGGGGGGGTACTGTCATGGGTGCATCGCCACGAGGATCGTCGTGATTGCACATTCTGACTTCTCGCAGCTGAGTTGCTGTTACTTTGTGTTTGGTAATGAGAGAGTTAATTTTACCTAGCTCTTTGCTAAGACTAGGTCCAGCCTCGCCCGGCTGCTTTTGATTATGTTCTAATTAGCTTCCTTTATATCCCTGCCAGTCTGGGTGTTAGATGCCGGTGAAAGCCTTCATGTAGTCTAGCAGACTGGATCGGTTCTGAGAATACTTAAGCTAAGAGCTCCTTAGTTGTTTTTACTCTTATAGCTTATAGTTTATCTCTGAGACTTTAGGTGTTCCTACTGTGTGTGAGTGTTGTATGTAAGACTTTATTTACTTTATTTCTTGTCTTTCTTGTATGTCTTTCTGTTCATTAACCGTTACCTGTTCATTCCCTTTGGTGGTAATCAGGGTCCTTCTTAGGACTAGATTACAGTTGGCAGGGATTGATAGGAGACAGGGTTTACGCTGGTGGCCTGGACCTCTGTACCTTTAACAGTACCTCCAGGTAGAGGGATTAGTTAGGACCCCAGTTTAGGGTCAGCATAGACCCCGGTCACCCTCTAGCCAGAGACAGCGTATAACGGATTCCGTATTGACCCACTGGACATTCTGTCAGGTAATTCTATGTTATCATATATCTATGCGCATGTTATATAGTATGTTGCCCTTTTGATATAGATTACTGTCATCACATATATATATATCTGCTATACAGCGTGACATTCGGGCTTTCCATGCTAGGTACCCGGGCAAGCCTGGGGGTCCAGAGGCCCCCCGTTGAGAGGGGGGTACTGTCATGATCCCAGTGCAGGTTTGACCTGCACACCAGAGGTTAATGTCTTGATCCTAGTGCAGACTCTGACCTGCACACCTGGGGTTTATTATTGTGGCCTCTCTTTGGTTCGGGGAGAGCTTCTTATAGCCCTAGGAAGCTCCAATCCCCGTCAGTTATACTTTTGCCCTTGGCTGAGTGTGTTGACCCCTGATTGCTTGTGCCTGTGCTGTGTTCTAGCTTGTTTGTATGGTTCTGACCCAGTTCTGTTTCCCGTTGTGATTTTGCCTCTTGATTCTGTACTGTGTATATGCTTCTCTGGTTTTCTGACTTCTGCCACGTCCCTGACTATTCTTTATTAGCCTGCTCCTTGTGTACTGCGTTGTCTCTCACGTTTACTGACCTCGGCTTGTCTTGGATTCCGTCTCCCTCTGGTTCCCCGTCCTCTCCCTGGTGTCCGGTGACCCCCTTTCCATTCTCCAAAGTCCCTGTAACTTACTGCACTCATCCCCAGCTACAGGATGCTAAGCTCCGCCCCCTGGGTCACATGACCGCAGGTCCTGGCAGTACACTCACCACTTGGTGTTCTGCTCACTCCAGCTCTGCTGTATTACTATCATCTTGCCCAGCACTCGGACACTGTGAGTACCGCTGTCACAGGCCGTCGGAGGCTCCGGGCTCCCATTGTCAGGGCTGCTGAAACCGCTGGTAAGTGCCCACCTAGCGGTTTCTCTTGATATTAACTTTTTGATATTCTAATTTTGTGAGATGCACCTGTATATGTGTGTATATATAGTATAGACCAAAAGTTTGGACACACCTTCTCATTCAAAGAATTTTCTCTATTTTCATGACTTTTAAAATTGTACATTCACACTGAAGGCATCAAAACTATGAATTAACACATGTGGAATTATATACTTAACAAAAAAGTGTGAAACAACTGAAAATATGTCTTATATTCTAGGTTCTTCAAAGTAGCCACCTTTTGCTTTGATTACTGCTTTGCACACTCTTGGCATTCTCTTGATGAGCTTCAAGAGGTAGTCACCGAAATAGTTTTCACTTCACAGGTGTGCCCTGTCAAGTTTAATAAGTGTGATTTCTTGCCTTATAAATGGGGTTGGGACTAGGGTTGAGCGATACTTTCAGATATCAAGAAGTATCGGATCGGAATGGGTATCGCCGATACCCAAAAGTATCGGCGATACCCGATTACGATACCGGAAATCCAATGCAAGTCTATGGGACAGAAATATCGTAACTAAAAAAAACCCTTTCTTTCCTTGTAAACACTAAATATACACACATAGAATACATATATATATATATATATATATATATATATATATATATATACATGTCATTGTGACATATATATATATACATATATTTATAGTTTATACACTTCTACATAGTAAAATAGCCTCTGATTCAATTGCCGGGTAATGCTGGCTTTTGTGAAAATACAGAAGCACCCGACATGAAATGACACATGGTTTACATAGAGTTAAGGGTATGCCACACTAAACAACATCGCTAACGGGATCGCTAAAAAACGTCACTATTTAGCGATCCCGTTAGCGATGTTGTTGTGTGCGGCATCTGTCAGCGACGAGCTCCCTGCTGAGATCCTGCTGTGATCTCGCTCGTCGCTGGAATCGTTCCGGACCCTATTTTATCGTCGGCGCTCCCGCTGGGTAAGTATTATCGCTGAGTGTGGCACCTTTTCTTAGCGATTTAGCGGTACTTTTGTACCGCTAAAGTCGTTAAGGAGATCGCTAACCGCGATAGGTCCTTAACGATATCGCTGAGTTAAGCCCACTCAGCGATATATAAACAATCCCGCTAGCGATCGCATTAGTATGCGTCGTTATCGTTATCGCTAGCGGGATTGTTTAGTGTTGCAGTACCTTTAGCCATGTCTTTTCATGTAGTTTGATATCTGATTTTCACAAACAATTACATGAGTGTATGTGTGCAAAATTTCACACCTGTAGGGGTTAATTAAAGGTGTCAATTCGTTGTAAAAAAAACGGACTTTTTTGCTACGAATTTACACCTTTAATTAACCCCTACAGGTGTGAAATTTTGCACACATACACTATGTAATTGTTAGTGAAAACAATATATCAAACAACTTGAAATGACATGGTTAACTCTATGTAAACCATGTGTCATATCATGTCGGGTTCTGCATTTTCACAAAAGCCGGCAATTGAATTAGCGGCTATTATACTATGTAGAAGTGTATGAACTATAAATATAAATATATATATATATGTGTCACAAATTCAAAGACATTATATATATATATATATATATATATATAAATATATATATATATATATATATATATAATATATATATATGAGGTGTAAAATTGTTGAAAAAAAATGCGTGGGCTCCCGCCCTATTTTCTCAACCAGACAGACAAAGCCAGCGAGTGGGGGGCAGATAATAATAGCCCAGAGAGGGACCATTATTTTTGCCCCCCCTGGCTACTAACATCTGCCCCCAGACACCCCAGAAAAGACAAATCTATAATTAGATTCGCCCTTTCTGGCACTTTGCCCGTCTATTCCCATTGCCCTGTAGCGGTGGCGAATGGGTTAATAAGGAGTTAAAGCCACCTTGCTATTGAAAGGTGACCTTAAGCCAGGTTAATAATTGAGAGCTGTCAATTAGACAACTATCAATTATTAATCCTATTGCATGAAATAAAAATAAAACACACACACTTTAATTAAAAATCATTTTAATGAAATAAAGACACATGTTTTTACCATCTTTTATTTTACTGCAAAAAACATTTCCTGCAATAAAAATAAAATAAAAAAGCAAAATTATTCTTACCTATCCCATGCACAGTCAGGTCCCACGGTGTAATCCATCAGAAAGGGTTAATGTTTACTGCAGGGACCGCAGCTAATGCTGCAGCCTCACAGTAAACCCCCGAATGAATGAGCTTCTCTCCTGGCTGACAGGAGAGGAAGTGGAAAGCTTAATTGATTGCTCCCCACTTTCACTTCAGGTCAGCCAGGGACACCATCAGTGACGTCAGAGGGAACTGATTAACAAAAATAGGGGTTCCCTTTGAAAAAAAAATGGCGTGGGGTCCCCCCTATTTTTGTTAACCAGCCTGATGAAGCAGACTGCTGAGGCATGGTATTTAAGGCTGTTAAGGAGCCAATATCCATGGACCTTGCCAGCAGCGTCGGACTGGAGTACCTTGGGCCCACCAGAGAAAAATTATTCTTGGGGCCCACCATCATACTTCCCAACCTTTGAAGAAGGGAAAGAGGGACAAAGGCTGTGGCACGCTGTGCCTGCTGCAGCAAATTTTAGGCTATGCCACGTTGCACCACAGACTGTCCAGGAGTTGGTGGATGCTTTAGTCCAGGTGTGGGAGGAGATCCCTCAGGAGACCATCCGTCGCGCTCATCAGGAGCATGCCCAGAAGTTGTAGGGAGGTCATACAGCATACCTCCCAACTTTTGAAGACAGGAAAGAGGGTTAAAGGCTGCGGCGTGCTTAGCGCGCCGCTGCAAATTTTAGGCCACGCCCCGACCACACCCATTTCACAACTAATCACACCCATATCCTCGCCCCAACCGTACCCATTTAGCACTGCTGATCACACTGACTGGTAATGAGGGCACAGTGGCTGACATTATGGGCACAGTGGTTGGTACTGAGGAAAAGAAAGAAAAAGCAGCGAGAGAGAAAGAAAGGAGAGAGAAAGAACAAACAGGGAAAGAAAGAAAAGAGAGAGAAAGAAAGAAAGAACAGAGAGAAAAAAGAACAGATAGCGAGAGACTAGAGAGAGAAAGAAAGACTAGAGAGAGAGCCAGAGGCGTAGCTAGGGTTTTGGTTTAGTGGGGGCGAAACTTCTGAGTGGGCCCCTAACCAGAGAACCTCAGCAAATGACCGCGCTGTTGCCAAAAATAATCTATATATAAAGAGACCAATATTGATATCACCGCCATATGGTGTGTGGTAAATAATACCAGTCCTACAGAACATATAATAGATTACAGCACAGGTATAGATAATGACTTACCGCTGATGTTCTTTTTAATGGAATTGTTCACTTTTCATGTCTTTTCCATCTGGCCCAGACCGACATGACGACTTCTCCAGCCAGGACTCGACTGCAGAGATTACAACAAAGACACATTTCACTTCTCATATTTTCAGCACTGTCACGGTCACCAATTGGACTATTCTCAACCTGCACAAACTCCTCATCCTGCTGATACCCCAATACTGAGCCGCTGCTGCCATATGTGTCCCTATTACTGCACCTGATACCCCAATACTGAGCCGCTGCTGCAGTATGTGCCCCTATTACTACACCTGGTACCCCAATACTGAGCTGCTGCTGCCGTATGTGTCCCTATTACTGCACCTGATACCCCAATACTGAGCCTCTGCTGTCGTATGTGTCCCTATTTCTGCACCTGATACCACAATACTGAGCCGCTGCTACCGTATGTGTCCCTATTACTGCACCTGCTGTGTGGTTCTGTGTGACCTCTAAATTCTAAAGCACCCCTCTAGAATATAGTAATGCCGGGTGCAAGTGCCCTAGAAAAGTGCCCACATCTTGTCCCCTAGACTGTAATAATGCCCTGTGTGCCCCTTTGACAGTCACAGTAACCCGAGTTCCCTATAACAATAAGTGTCCACTTTACATTTAATAATGTCCCAAGTCTCCCCTGTACATCTCCCCTATACACAGAATAATGCCCCTCACTTGATATATACTGACCCCTTAATGTCCCCAAACTATTTAATGGGTCCAACACTGTATGATGGCCCCTAGATAGCATCCATACAGCATAATACACCAGATAGTCCTCAATATAGTATAATACACCCCCATAGGCAGCCTCTATATTATAATAAACCCCCATAGGCAGAGTCTATAATATAATGCACCACCATAGGCAGCGCTATATTATAATGCACCCCCATAGGCAGCCTCTGTAGTATAATGCATCCCAATAGGGAGTCTCTGTAGTATAATGCACCCCCATATGGAGCCTCTGTAGTATAATGCAGCCCCCATATACAGCCTCTGTAGTATAATGCAGCCCCATATACAGCCTCTGTAGTATAATGCACCCCCCATATACAGCCTCTGTAGTATAATGCACCCCCATTAAAAAAAAAAAAAATACTCACCTCCCGGCTCCTGTGCTGCTCACTGTTCTCCCTCTCAGCGTCTTGATAGCGGGCGCCGGCAGGTGACGTCATCGCGCCCACTGTCAGACGCTGAGAGGGGGATTCTGGGAGAGAAGGAGTGCTGGCTCCTTCTCTCTCTATGCGGTCAGCTGTATCGGCTGGATGGCGATACAGCTGACCCTCCGATGATGGTGGGGGGCCCACTGCTGGCACCGGGCCCCCCCACCGCCTGTTCAGGCCCCATAGCGCGCCGGGCTGCTGAGCAGGGAGAGCGATTCTCCCTGCTCTGCCGCAGAATGCAACTGTATCGGCGTGCTGTGCACACCGATACAGTTACTGTAGCGTAGCTCCGGGTGGGCCCCCTCAGAGCGCGGAGCCCGGGGCCACCGCCCCCTCTGCCCCGCGACCTATCCTTTCAAATCAGGGCCCACCACGCAGGAGCTGGGGGCGGGGCCCACCGGAGGTTTCTCCGGTGTCCCGGTGGCTCAGTCCGACCCTGCTTGCCAGCCTGATAATACCAGGCCACAGCAGTCTGCTTATCTTGGCTGGTTAACAAAAATAGGGGATCCCCCTCGAAAAAAATTGGCGTGGGGGTCCCCCCTATTTTTGTTAACCAGCCAGATGAAGCAGACTGCTGAGGCCTGGATTTTCAGGCTGGTAAGGAGCCAAGATCCATGGGAACCTGCCAGCCTGATAATAACAGGCCACAGCAGTCTGCTTATCTTGGCTGGTTAACAAAATAGGGGATCCCCTCGAAAAAAAAATGGCGTGGGGATCCCCCTATTTTTGTTAACCAGCCAAGTAAAATGCAGACTGCTGCGGCCTGGTAATAATTACTGTCAAGGCCCATGGATTTTGGCCCTCAACAGCCTGATAATGCCAGGCATCAGCAGCCCCACATTTGGCGCATCAAAAGATGTGCCAATTGTGGCACTTTACCCGGCTCTTCCCACTTGCCCTGTAGCGGTGGCAAGCGGGGTAATAAGGGGTTAATGTCACCGTTGATTGCACGGTGACAATAAGCCCGGTTAATAATGGAGAGGTGTCAATAAGACACCGATCCATTATTAATCCCAAAGTTTTTAAAGGTTTAAAAAAAAGACACAGCAAGAAAAAAGTATTTTAATGAAATAAAAGAGACAACACAGTTTTCATTAATTTTATTATACTCTCATTCCTGCGACGCCATCGATCTCCTGTAAAAAAAAAAAAAAAAAACCAACAGTATACCACCTGTCCGACGCAGTCCATAGTAACGAGGGTCCCACGACGATCCAGCTCTGCTACATCGGAATGCCAGGCAGAGCCTGACATCCCGACGCAGCACAGCTGATTACCTGCTTCCCCGGCGGTGACGTCATTGGACTGCTTTACGGCCGCGATTACCCAGCAGTCACTGCAGTTATCGCGAGAAACTGCACGTGACCGCCAGGGAGAAGATGATGGCGGCCATCAAGCAGTCCAGGACGAGACCACCGGAGATCTTCTGCTGGGTAAGTGCCGCTGACTCCTGACAGACCCGACCGACGGACACTGACCGTGACAGGAACATTCCGATTCCGGTATCCGATATGACAAAAATATCGGATACCGGAATCGGAATTCCGATACAGGGAATATCGGCCGATACCCGATATTTGCAGTATCGGAATGCTCAACACTAGTCACCAGACCTGAACCCAATCGAGATGGTTTGGAGTGAGCTGGACCGCAGAGTGAAGGCAAAAGGGTCAACAAGTGCTAAGCATCTCTGGGAACTCCTTCAAGATTGTTGGAAGACCATTTCCGGTGACTACCTCTTGAAGTTCATCAAGAGAATGCCAAGAGTGTGCAAAGCAGTAATCAAAGCAAAAGGTGGCTACTTTGAAGAACCTAGAATATAAGACATATTTTCAGTTATTTCACACTTTTTTGTTAAGTATATAATTCCACATGTGTTAATTCATAGTTTTGATGCCTTCAGTGTGAATGTACAATTTTCATAGTTATGAAAATACAGAAAAATCTTTGAATGAGAAGGTGTGTCCAAACTTTTGGTCTGTACTGTGTATATATATATATATATATATATATATATATATATATATACCGTGGGTTCTGAAAGTATTCAGACCCTTTTAAATTTTTCACTTTGTTTCATTGCAGCCATTTGGTAAATTCAAGAGTTCATTTTTTTCTCATTAATGTACACTGCACCCCATCTTGACTGATAAAAAACAGAAATCTAGAAATTTTTGCAAATGGATTAGAAAAGAAAAACTGAAATATCACATGGTTATAAGTATTCAGACCCTTTGCTCAGACACTCATATTTACGTCACATGCTGTCCATTTCCTTGTGATCTTCCTTGAGATGGTTCTACTCCTTCATTGGAGTCCAGCTGTGTTTATTTAAACTGATAGGACTTGATTTGTAAATTCACACACCTGTCTATATAAGACCTCACAGCTCACAGTGCATGTCAGACCAAATGAGAATCATGAGGTCAAAGGAACTGGCCAAGGAGCTCAGTGACAGAATTGTGGAAAGGCACACATCTGGCCAAGGTTACAAAAGAATTTCTGCAGTACTCAAGGTTCCTAAGAGCACAGTGGCCTCCATAATCCTTAAATGGAATAAGTTTTGGACCATTAGAAGTCTTCCTAGACCTGGCCATCCAGTCAGTCTGAGAAATCGTGGGAGAAGAGCCTTGGTGAGAAAGGAAAAGAAGAACCCCAAGATCACTGTGGCTGAGCTCCACAGATGCAGTAGGGAGATGGGAGAAAGTTCCACAAAGTCAACTATCACTGCAGCCCTCCACCAGTCTGGCCTTTATGGCAGAGTGGCCTGACAGAAGCCTCTCCTCAGAGCCAGACATATGAAAGCCCGCATAGAGTTTGCTAAAAAAAAAAAAAGCACATGAAGGACTCCCAGACTATGAGAAATAAGATTCTCTGGTCTGATGAGACGAAGATAGAACTTTTTGGTGATAAATAATTCTAAGCTTTATGTGTGGAGAAAACCAGGCACTGCTCATCACCTGCCTAATACAATCCCAACAGTGAAACATGGTGGTAACAGCGTCATGCTATGGGGGTGTTTTTCAGTTGCAGGGACAGGATGACTAGTTGCAATTGAAGCAAACATGAACGCGGCCAAGTACAGAGATATCTTGGATGAAAACCTCTTCCAGATTGCTCTGGAACTCAGACTTGGCCAAAGGTTCACCTTCCAACAAGACAATGAACCCAAGCACACAGCTAAAATAACAAAGGAGTGGCTTCAGAACAACTCTGTGACCATTCTTGACTGGCCCAGCCAAAGCCCTGACCTAAACCCAATTGAGCATCTCTGGAGAGACCTGAAAATGGCTGTTCCACCACCATCCAACCTGATGGAACGGGAGAGAATCTGCAAGGAAGAATGGCAGAGGATCCCCAAATCCAGGTGTGAAAAACTTGTTGCATCATTCCAAGAAGACTCATGGCTGTACTAGCTCAAAAGGGTGCTTCTACTCAATACTGAGCAAAGGGTCTGAATACTTATGACCATATGATATTTCAGTTTTTCTTTTTTAATAAATGTGCAAACATTTCTACATTTCTGGTTTTTTTTCCAGTCAAGATGGGGTGCAGAGTGTACATTAATGAGAAAAAAATGAACTTTTTTGCATTTACCAAATGGCTGCAATGAAACAAAGAGTGAAAAATTTAAAGGGGTCTGAATACTTTCTGAACCCACTGTATATACCGTATTTTTCAGATTATAAGAGGCAGTTTTTTCCCCAAATTTTCAGGGAAAATGGGGGTGCGTCTTATATTGCGGATATACCTTACCGGCCGCAGTGGAGCAGGGTCCCACGGTCACTGCTGGAGGAGGCAAGAGTGGAGAGTTGCTGCAGGCCGCAGGCTGGGATGAGGGGGTGTTCCGATGTGCGGCGTGCCTCTGTGAGAGTGTCTTGTGCTGCGGGAGTGTCCGGTGCTGCGGTGCGTGTCCGGTGCTGCGGTGCATGTCCGGTGCTGCAGGGGCTCTGACGGCATTTTGGGAAAGGCCAGAGCCCCCGCAGTTCCATGGTTTCCTATGCGGTGGACTCCGGAAAATGACTGCCGGGGGCGGCGCATGCGCAGATGGATATCTCGGCACCCAGATCTCAGGAGATGAGATCCATCTTCCTCTTGATTACATTCCAGAGGTTTTCAATGGGGTTCAGGTCTGGAGATTGGGATGGCCATGACTGGAATTTGATGTGGTGGTCCTTCATCCACACATTGATTGACCTAGCTGTGTGGCATGGTGCATTGTCCTGCTGGAAAAACCAGTCCTCAGAGTTGGAGAACATTACCTGAGCAGAAGGAAT
>JARQOD010000006.1:366207817-366234130 GCA_033576555.1 Oophaga sylvatica
CCCAGTCATTGGAAAAAATCAAGATATCATCCAAATAAAACAACAGAAATTTATCCACAAAATCCCTGAAAATGTCATTCATTGAAGGACTGGAAGACGGAAGGAGCTATTAGTGAGCCAAAAGGTCATCACTAGTACTCAAAATGCCCCTCTGGGGTATTAAATGCCATTCATCCCCGTGTTAAATAGCGAATAAGGTTATACGCCCCCCTGAGGTCAGCTTGGTAAACCAAGTAGCACTTTTCACCCTGGAAAACAGGTCAGAAATCAAGGGTAAACGGATATTGATATTTCACAAGTGATATTGTTCAAGAGACGATAATCAATACACGGCCTTAATGAACCAATCCTTTTTGGCCACAAAGAAAAAACCGGCACCCAAGGGTGAAGAGGATGGTTGATATGACCCTTCTCCAATGACTCCTTGATTAAGACCGGCATAGCGTCATGTTCAGGTACAGACAAGTTAAAAAGGCGACCTTTAGGGAATTTATACCAGGCACTAATTCAATAGCGCAGTCATAGCCCCTATGGGGGGGCAAGGATGCGATTTACTTTCGCTAAACACATCGGAAAAATCAGTCAAAAAGTCGAACATCCTGAGCCTGGGGAGGCAGAAAAAACAGGAGGTTTGCATTAAACATTGGCAGCCCCAACTGTTTCAGACACAGATTTCCAATCAAAAACAGGATTATGAGACTGTAACCAAGGAAACCTAGTACAATAATGTCATGCAGATTATACAGCACCAAAAATTTGCAACTCTCCTGATGATCAGGTTCAACCCTCATTATCACC
Organism: Oophaga sylvatica; assembly: GCA_033576555.1. Lineage (NCBI taxonomy): Eukaryota > Metazoa > Chordata > Amphibia > Anura > Dendrobatidae > Oophaga > Oophaga sylvatica. The sequence continues at coordinate 366,208,616 of JARQOD010000006.1, forward strand.
TGAGTAGAGAACTGGGGTTTATTTCAGCCAAAGGGGTAGAATCAATCCCCAGAGGGGAATAGACTTCCGTAGGGGTATCAGGGAAAAACCCACACGTTTAGCAAAATCAAATCCATCAGGTTAATAGCTGCTCCCGAATCAACAAAAGCTGAGCAGAAAATGTGGACAGGGAGCAAATCAGGGTAACAGTCAACAGAAATTTAGTCTGAACACTCCCCAAGACAACTGGCGTGCAAAACGTCTTCCCCGCTTAGGGCAGAATGAAATAGCATGAGAGGCGTCACCACAGTAGAAACATAACCCTTTGCGTTTTCGAAACTCATGACGCTGTGCCCCAGAAGCCACTCTATCACACTGCATGGGTTCAGAAAGCTGGTTCACAAGGCAACACATTCCACGCATACCTCTACGCTCACGCAAACGTCTGTCAATTTGAATCGCCAATGACATAGAATCATTGAGACCAGAGGGGAGCAGGGAACCCCACCAAAAACATCTTTTACATTCTCTGACAGACCCTTTCCGAAAAAGGGCTGCCAAAGCATCATCATTCCATTTGGTCAGGACTGCCCACTTTCGGAATTTCTGACAGTATAACTCAGCGTCCTCAAGCCCCTGAATTTAATGCCAACTAGGTTTTTTCAGCTTGATCAGTGACATTAGGTCATCGTACAATAACCCCAGAGCCAGAAAAAATGCATCAAAAATTTTACTCAAAACAGGGTCCCCGGGTGTCAGGGAAAAAGCCCAATCCTGAGGATCGCCGCGCAGGAGAGAGATGACAATTTGAACCTGCTGTGCTGCGTTCCCTGAGGACTTAGGTTTTAAGGAAAAAAAACAAACTTACAGTTATTTTTGAAATTCAGAAATTTAGCTCGATCCCCTAAAAACAAATCTGGCAGGGGAATCCTAGGTTCCACAACCGGCAACCCTGCAAGATAGGTAGCAAATACTCCGAACTTCATGCAAGCTGATCCACATGGCCAGACAACTGTGCAAACTCCATTGAGAGAAAAAAAAATCCCCCAGCACCCAGAGAAAAGAGGGAAAAGAAAAAAAAAAACAACAAACAGAAAAAAAAAAAATCTCTGACAACTCTGACAATTTTTTTTTTTTTTACACTATTTTTCCTTCTGTGAGTACCATATAATTTTCAGTTGGCCGGGTACTGTTATGATTTGGTAGCTGAGGAGAGCAGGCAAAAACTGCAATACACCAGAGAGGTTTGGGAAACTACTGGATTGCAGTACCCTCACTAACCACCACAACTAAAGGCAGCCGTGGAGCGTACCTACGTTGGTCTAGATGCCTCGTCACAGCCTGAGAGGTTAACTACACCTAAAGATAGAAAGAGGAAAGCTATCTGCCCCGGAGCAGATCCCCAAAGAACATAGGAAGCCCCCAACATGTAATGGTGGTTAGACAAGAGGAAATACAGACACAACAGAAAATAGTAATGAGCAAACGTTGGGGCCCAATCTTCCTAGAAAGAAAAGGATAGGAAGGACACTTACTGCAATCCAAAAAACCCTAAAAAATACCAACTCTACTAATTGCAAAAACACCTGAGATCACACGACCTCTACCACCTAAATTAGTTCTCTTGGTGTAACAAAACTAAGCCGCAGCCACTGAAAAAACTGGAAAAGGCAAATGAACAAATATCAGTGGCTCAGATAAATGAGAGGAGCACAAGCCGCCGGAGGGACCTGGCTGACCTCCACAGAAGTGCAGGAAAAAATGCAAAAAGCAAGCACAAAAATAAAAGCAGAAAATATCTTATCTGAGAGCAGGAGAAGAGGCAAGACTCAGCAAGCTTCCAAGTGAACCAGGAACCAAAGTTGAGACAAGAACAATTGATCACCAGCAACCCTGATGGGAGGGAACCTCCCTTAATAAGACCCGTCTGTAACTCCTGATTGCAATCTTCACAATCTTCATTGAATGGTTCAGTACTGTTTGTAACCACCAGAGGGGCTTCTGCTCAGAATTCATTTCTAACACATTCACAACACCGACCACCTATATCAGATCTCTGGTGTGAAACACGCAGTACCCAGCGCAAAACATCACAAGAACTGAGCAATTAACAAATACAAAAAGAGAACGGAGACCACCCAAGCCCCCCAAAGGGACCCCGGCTGAACTCAAAAAGCAAGGCAGCAAAAAACAAGGAAAAACAAACCACAGTAAAAAAAACTGAAAGTGACTTATCTGAATGCAAGCATGAGACAGCAGAAAAGCAAGCTGAATTCCAACCTAGACCAGGAAGAACAATTGATCACTGGCAAGGATTATGGTAGGTCAGCTACTTATATCAGGCCAGTCCTTCCCACCTGATAACCAATCATCATTGCAGGTGGTGATTTTTGCTATTCAACATAGGTTCAATACCCTCAGCAACCACCAGAGGGAGCTTCAGCTCCGAAGTCATCGCCAACAGTTCACAACAGACCGCCCCAGGAAAGGAAGTCCAAGAGTCACCTCTGCTTCTGAGGATAAGTTTATCCGAGTCACCAGCTCAGAAATTGCAGGTTTACAGCAGCTCAGATTAGAGACCAGGTCAATGCCACACAGAGTTCCAGCACCAGACACATCTCTGCAACAACTGTTAAGAGGAGACTTTGTGCAGCAGGCCTTCATGGTAAAATAGCTTTCTAGGAAACCACTGCGAGGACAGGCAACAAGAAGAAGAGACTTGTTTTTGGGGTAAAGAACACAAGGGAAAGGACATTAGACCAGTGCAAATCTGTGCTTTTTGTCTGATGAGTCCAAATTTGAGATCTTTGGTTCCAACCAACGTGTCTTTGTGCGACGCAGAAAAGGTGAATGGATGGACTCTACATGCCTGGTTCCACCGTGGAAGCATGGAGGAGGAGGTGTGATGGTGTGGGGGTGCTTTGCTGGTGACACTGATGGGATTTATTCAAAATTGAAGCATACTGAACCAGTATGCTACCACAGCTCTTGCAGCGGCATGCTATTCATTCGGTTTTGCGTTTTAGTTGGCCATAAGTTATTTTTCAACAGGACAATGACCAAACACACCTCCAGGCTGTGTAAGAGCTATTTGACCAAGAAGGAGAGTGATGGGGTGCTACGCCAAATGATCTGGCATCCACAGTCACCAGATCTAAACCCAATTGAGATGGTTTGGGGTGAAGCTGGACCGAAGAGTGAAGGCAAAAGGGCCAACAAGTGTTAAACATCTCTGGGAACTCCTTCAAGATTGTTGAAGACCATTTCCGGTGACTACCTCTTGAAGTTCATCAAGAGAATGCCAAGAGTGTGCAAAGCATCATCAAAGCAAAGGTGGCAACTTTGAGGAACCTAGAATATAAGACATATTTTCATTTGTTTCACACTTTTTTGTTAAGTATATAATTCCACATGTGTTAATTCATAGTTATGATGCCTTCAGTGTGAATTGTACAATTTTCATAGTCATGAAAATACAGAAAAATCATTAAATGAGAAGGTGTGTCCAAACTTTTGGTTTGTACAGTATATATATATATATATATTATATATATATATATATATATATATAATATATACTAGTGATGAACTCGTTCCACGCCCGGGTGGCAAGCATTTTTATAGGTATATGGTCTCCCATCCTGCTATGTGCTGCCCCCCTCCTATCCTGTATGCATGGCACCCCTCATCCCTATCCTGGTATGTATGGTCCCCTCACCCCCACCAAAATCTGGTATGCATGGCAACCCCTTTCCTCTTCCTGGTATCATGGTCCCTTCATCCCCCAATCCTGGTATGCATGGTACCCCCTCATCCCTATCCTGGTATGCATGGTACCTGCTCATCCATATCCTGGTATTCATGGTTCCCTCACCCCCAATCCTGGTATGTATGGTCCCCTCAACCCCAATCCCGGTATGCATGGTCCCCTCACCCCCCAATCCTGGTATGTATGTTCCCTCCCACCCAATCCTGAATGCATGGTCCCCTCACCCCCAAATTCTGGAATGAATGGTCCCCTCACCCCAATTCTGGATGCATGGTCCCCCCTCATCCCTATCGTAGGATGTATGGTACCCTTCACCCCCAATCCTGGTATGCATGGTCCCCTCATCCCAATCCTGGTATAAATGGCACCCCTTACCTCCCAATTCTGATAGGCATGGTCCCCTCACCCCCCAATCCTGGTGTGCATGGTACCCCTCTATCCTGGTATGCATGTTACCCCTCATCCCCCAATCCTGGTATGCATGGTCCTCTCACCCCATCTGTATTCATCGTCCCCTCGCCCCTTCCTGATATTCATGGTCCCCTCACTCCCAATCCTGATATACATGGTCCCCTCACCCCCTATCTTGGAATGTATGGTCCCCTCCCCCCCAATCCTGGAATGCATGGTCCCCTCACCCCCCCAATGCTGGTATGCATGGTCCCCCGTCATCCATATAGCAGGATGTATGGTACCCCCTCACACCCAATCCTGGTATGCATGGTCCCCTTATCCCCAATCCTGGTATGCATGGTACCCCTCACCCACCTATCCTGGTATGCATGTTATCCTCATCCCTGTATGCATGGCCCCCTCACCCCTCCAATACTGGTATGCATGGTCTTCTCACCCCATCCTTATATGCATGGTCCCCTCACCCCCCTATCCTGGTATGCCTGGTCTTCTCACCCCCATCCTGATATGCATGGTCCCCTCACCCCCTATCCTGGCATGCATGGTCCCCGGTCCCCTCTCCCCCTATCCTGGTATGCATGGTTCTCTCACCCCCCTATCCTGGTATGCATTGTCCCCCTCACCCCCCAATCCTGGAAAGCATGGTTCCCTCACCCCCCAATCCTGATATGAATGGTCCCGGCACCACCCCAATCCTGATATGCATGGTCCTCTCACCCCCCAATCCTGATGTGCATGGTCCCCTCACCCCCCAATCCTGATGTGCATGGTCCCCTCACCCCCCAATCCTGATATGCATGGTCCTCTCACCCCCCAATCCTGATGTGCATGGTCCCCTCACCCCCCAATCCTGGAATGCATGGTCACCTCACCCCCAATCCTGATATGAAATGGTCCCCGCACCACCCCAATCCTGATATGAATGGTCCCTGCACCACCCCAATCCTGATATGCATGGTCCTTCACCCCCCCAATCCTGATGTGCATGGTCCTCTCACCCCAATCCTGATGTGCATGTCCCCTCACCCTCCAATCCTGATGTGCATGGTACCCCTCACCCCCCAATCCTGTGTGCAATGGTCCTCTCACCTCCCAATCCGTATGTGCATGGTCCTTCATCCCCCAACCCTGATGTGCATGGTCCCCTCACCCCACAACCCTGATGTGCATGGTCCCTCTCACCCCCCAACCCTGATGTGCATGGTCCGCTCACCCCCCAATCCTGATGTGCATAGTCACTCCCCCCACAAACCATGATGTGCATGGTCCTCTCACCCCCCAACCCTGATGTGCGTGGTCCCCTCACCCCCCAACCCCGATGTGCATGGTCCCTCACCCTCCAATCCCGATGTGCATGGTCCCCTCGCCCCCCAATCCCGATGTGCATGGTCCCCTCACCCCAATCCTGATGTGCATGGTCCTCTCCCCCCCAACCCTGATGTGCATGGTCCGCTCACCCCCCAATCCTGATGTGCATGGTCCACTCACCCCCACACCATGATGTTGCATGGTCCTCTCACCCCCCAACCCTGATGTGCATGGTCCCCTCACCCCCCAACCCCGATGTGCATGGTCCCCTCACCCTCCAATCCCGATGTGCATGGTCCCCTCGCCCCCAATCCCGATGTGCATGGTCCGCTCACCCCCCAATCCTGATGTGCATGGTCCACTCACCCCACAACCATGATGTGCATGGTCCTCTCACCCCCCAACCCTGATGTGCATGGTCCCCTCACCCCCCAACCTCGATGTGCATGGTCCTTTACCCCCAATCCCGATGTGCATGGTCCCCTCACCCCCCAATTCCGATGTGCATGGTCCCCTCACCCCCCAACCCTGATGTGCATGGTCCCCTCACCCCCCTATCCTGATATGCATGGTCCCCTCACCCCCAGTCCTGATATGCATGGTCCCCTCACCCCAATACTGATATGCATGGTCCCCTCAACGCTATTAAACTGCACACATACCCCCCAAAAAACAAACCTTTATACTCACCCTTCTTCCCTGTGCTCCAGCGCTGTTCCGTTCTACTGGACGCCAGGGGAGGAGAGCGGCGCCGGAGTACGCGCATGCCCATACTGCGTGGTCCGGCGCCATATTGCTGAAGGCACACTGTAAATGTGTCTTCAGCAAAATGGCGCCGGATAGCGCTTTTGCGCATGCACGATTCCGACGCACACTCCTGGTCTCCTGCCCCGGGAGAAGAGAAGCGCCGCGGCAACGCTCCTCCCGGTCAGGTAAGTATGTGAGTATGGCACCGGAGATCGCTGTATGCATCTGTAACGACCCTGTCAGCGCCAGCGATCTGCCACGGCTGAGCAGGGTGACTCACCCACACTGCGGAGGAAGGGCCCGGGGTCAGATGCCGTAGGGGAGGCTCAGGCAGACGGGACCAGAGCAGCGTGGTGAGAGGAGGCACTGAAGGTAGCAGTAAGCAAAAGGACCTGCGATCATGTGACCACATGGGGCGGGGCCTAGCGTTCTGCTACTGGAGGTGAGTGAAGGAATCTACAGGGGCAATGGATTAGTGAATAGGGAAACTCAGGTCAGACAAATGGGGGTCATACACGGAGAGGACGGTGCAGTACAGAAGGGGCGAGCAGAGAATAGTTAGAACATAAGCCAGGAGTCATACACGGAGATAGCAACGCAGTACAGGAGGGGTAAACAGAGAATTGTCAGGACAAAGGCAAGGGGTCATACAAGAGATAGCAACGTAGTACAAGAGAGGCAGGCAGAACTCGTAACGGGAACAGAACCAAGTCAAAACCAAGCAAGCATAAAGAATCACAAGCACAAAACACAGGGTCACACACACTCGGCCAAGGGTCAAAGTATAAGCGACAAGGAATGGCCCCACAATGAGGCTATAAGAAGCCTCCCAGAATCCCAGAGTGAGGCCATCCAAATTAACCCTTAACCTACCTTTTCCCACAAACTCAGCAAACCATGACAGTACCCCCCTTTCAACGGGGGGCCTCCGGACCCCCAGGCTTATCAGGATGCCGGGCATGGAATGCACGAACCAAACGATTAGCGTCAACCGATGTGGCTGGCACCCAAGACCGATCCTCCGGACTATACCCCTTCCAATGTACCAGATACTGCAAAGATCCCTGAACCGGCCTGGAGTCCACAATGTGTTGTACTTCGAACTCCATATGCCCATCAACCATAACGGGCAAAGGAACGGCGTCTGTATCTTCCCTCACTGACCCCAGGGATTTAAGTAAGGACCTATGAAATACATTATGGAGTTTCAAAGAGGGAGGGAGGCGAAGGCGATAGGCTACCGGGTTAACCACCTCGATGACTTCGTAAGGGCCAATAAATTTAGGCCCTAGTTTAGCGGAAGGTATTCGGAGACTTATGTTCCGTGTGGAAAGCCAAACCTTATCTCCACATCGCAAAATCTGAACCGAGTCCCTTTTTTTATCCGCAAAATGATTATACTTTTCCTGAGCCCTGGAAATATTTTGTCGAACGTTCGACCAGAGATTCCTGAGACGACTGATCCCGTCCTCAGCCTCTGGGCAACCAGAATCAATACGCGAGAACTCACCAAAATGAGGATTTATCCCATAATTAATAAAAAATGGTGTGTAGCCCAGCTGCGCTCTGGAGCCACATGTTACCCTGGAGGATGTACAAAAGGTAACCCACGAAACAACCTGATATGCATTCACACTTCACATTTCCCTGGTGCCATCAGAGGGAGCCCTTGGAGAGTACGCAGGTATATAAGGGTAGTGGAGGATACTGCAGTAGATCAGTTTAGCCTGAGGGCTGAGTAGTTGAGTTCAGTTGAGCTCTTGTCAGATAGATAGTGAGAGAGGTTCCAGTCAGATCAGATTCTGAGATCAGATTAGCCTGAGAGCTGAAGAGATCAGTCAGATTATGAGAGACGGACAAGCTAGTTACCTCAGACGAGCTAAGAGGGAAATACTAGCCGGAGAGAGAGAGACTTATTTCAAAGCCTGAAGACTTCAGCATATCAGCTTACATTGTGGAGTCCAGTAGTAGTGGGTCGGATTGCCACTTAGTCTGGTCAAAGTTGAGTCCACTGAGAGTACCTTCAGTGAGCTTTTCAGTGAGTTAAGCGTGCCAACGCTTGGAGAGCGGTGAAGATAAAGAAAGCTGACATCTACTGCTGGTTGTGCTTATGTTAAAGGTGTGAGTAGGACGAAAGGCAAGTGGAAGATTTGAGAGAGCTTCAGAGGTTGACACAGCATTGATCGCTTACCTCTGCTCTGCACTACCGGACACCGGGTCCGAGCTTCCTAGCATCTTCAGGACTAGTAGGAGAAACCGGAGACCCTGCTGGACTTCAGGTCGCAGGGGCCCAACAGTGCTGATACGTAACCGGGGTCAGGGAGAACAGGAGTCTGGTAGGCCAACCATTAGAGACTTAGTTCTGTCCAAGAGAAGGCTCCACCACAAGGTCAGCCGGACGTAGCTGAGAAGACAGAGTTAGACTTTGTTCCATGCAAGTCAGAAACTCACACACATAAAGAAGTAAGGAGGCCCTACACCTACTCAGTGGGATTACTGGATGTGCATCCTCCACCCTGACAGCTTCCCGGGACGTGCCTGCATCTACCACCAGTAAAGGTACAGAAAGAGACTTTCTTGTGTGTGTCTGCCTTCTTGATCCTGCACCCCTACACGCCATATACCCTGAGGGATCAGTCTTGCCTGTGGGAGACTTAACACCTTGCTGCCCAGTACAACCCCTCAGAGGATCTACCCTGCAGCGCTGGTCACCCTGACCAGGAACCACAGGTGGCGTCACGAACATTTCTACAAACCTATAATCCCCTGTAAATATCCCCCTTTTTAGTGAGCACCCAGGGCCACGGACCGAGCTGCGCTACCCGTGACATCCCCCATTGAAGTGAACGGGCTCGGTGCTGAGTACCCCACAAGCCCTGGCCGTGCGACTCAATGGTGACCTACCGGTAGACTGGTTTACCCGGTTGTTGAAGGCAAACTCTGCTAATGGTAAGGCCTCAGACCAGTCGCTTTGCAGAGTAGAAGTCAGGCACCGAAGAATTTGTTCAAGCGACTGGTTGGTGCATTCAGTTTGCCCGTTGGTCTCTGGGTGGTACGCTGAGGAAAAAGACAACGATATACCCAACTTTTTGCAAAAAGCCCCCAAAACTTAGACACAAATTGCGTCCCTCTATCTGACACAATATTAGTAGGCACCCCGTGTAAACGTACCACCTGAGAAAGGAAATGTCTGGAGAGAGTCTCTGCTGACGGTAAACTTGCCATGGGTACAAAATGTGCTAGTTTAGAAAATCTGTCCACAATTATCCAGATTACAGTATTTCCACGGGAGGATGGCAGATTGGTAGTGAAGTCCATGGACAAATGAGTCCACGGTCTTCCCGGAATTGGTAAAGGCGCCAATTCCCCGGCCGGCCGGCAATGAGAGCTCTTAGAACGGGCACATATCCCACATGCAGCAACATGCATCTTAATATCCGAAGTCATTAAAGGGCACCAAAAAAGTCTTGCCACTGCTTCTCGCGTGACCGCTATACCAGGGTGGGCACTCAATTTCGAATCATGGAACTCCCAGAGGAGTTTAGTGCGCAAATGCTGAGGCACGAACAACTTATTTTCAGGTTTGGACCTTGGCGCCAAAAATTGTGCCTCCACAATCTCCTGCTCCAATTCCGACGACACTTCGGCAATAACAACACTGGGTTGAAGAATGGGGGACGGTGGATCGGGGGCGGACAATGGCTCAAAACTACGTGACAGAGCGTCAGCCTTGACGTTTTTAGATCCTGGTTGAAAAGTAATAGAAAACTGAAATCTGGAAAAGAAAAGTGACCAACGGGCTTGCCTGGGGGTCAGTCTTTTAGCAGTTTTAATATATTCTAGATTTTTATGGTCCGTGATAACCGTAATAGGGTGAGCCGCCCCCTCCAAAAAATGTCTCCATTCTTCGAACGCCAATTTGATAGCCAATAGCTCCCTATTGCCTACGTCATAATTTTTTTCAGCGGGAGAAAATTTTTTAGAAAAATAGGCACAAGGCCTGAGATTTGTCAGAGAAGCTGGCCCCTGAGATGACACTGCTCCCACCCCCACCTCAGAAGCATCAACCTCGACCACAAACGGTTTGGAAGGGTCAGGTTGAACCAGGATAGGAGCAGATGTAAAACAGTTTTTTAGCGTTAGAAAAGACTGTTTGGCTAACGGGGACCAGTTCTTGACATCTGCCCCTTTACGAGTGAGATCAGTAAGGGGTTTAGTTACCTGTGAGAAACCTTTAATAAACTTGCAGCAATAATTCGCAAATCCCAAGAAGCGCTGAAGTCCCTTAAGGTCTCGAGGTTGGACCCATTCCACGGCAGCCTGCTCCTTCTTGGGATCCATGCGAAACCCCTGAGGTGAGGTTATCAGCCCTAAAAACGACAACTCTTGAACAAAAAATGAACATTTTTCGAGCTTGACGAACAATTGATTTTCTCTGAGCCTTTGGAGTACAGTCTTAACATGCAACAAATGAGAATGTTTGTCAGCAGAATATATGAGAATATCATCTAGGTACACAACTACAAAGCGGCCGATGAGGTCCGAGAACACAACATTAATAAAATTTTGAAAAACTGCAGGTGCGTTGGTGAGACCAAATGGCATTACCAAGTTCTCAAATAACCCTTCAGAGGTGAGGAAAGCCATCTTCCATTCATCCCCTCCCGTATCCTGATTAAATTATAAGCCCCCCTATCGTCAAGTTTTGAAAACCACATGGCCCCAGAAAGCTGATTACAAAGATCCGGAATCCACGGCAGTGGATATGTATTCCTGACCGTGATTTTATTTAGTTCTCGAAAGTCGAGGCAGGGGCGTAGGCCGCCATCTTTTTTCTTAACAAAGAAAAACCCCGCTGCTACCGGGGAAACTGAAGGTCTTATGTGCCCAATGCGGAGACTCTCAGCAATATATTGTTTCATAGCTAGGCGCTCGGGACCTGATAGGTTAAACAAACGAGCTTTGGGCAATTTGGCTCCAGGAATTAGGTCGATGGCACAGTCAAATGGCCTATGAGGGGGTAACGCCTCAGCCTCACTTTCGGGAGCGACACCAGTCTCTTTGCTACCGGAGAATAGGGATGCCTCGGACTGCATGACACACCTAGCCCGTAAGCCTGCGGTCCATAAGTACGGCCTGGGTAATGGCGTCCTCCAAGGTGTCAGGTGGAGGGTGAAGGGCCAGGGCATCTTGGAGGCGTTCAGATAAGCCTCTGCGGAATAAACCCCGAAGGGCTGCATCATCCCATGAGATTTCTGCTGCTCAGCGCCGGAACTCTGCACAAAACCACTCAGCCGAGCGTTTACCCTGGCGCACATTCATCACCATGTCTTCAGCCATGCGAACCCTGTCGGGTTCATCATATATACGACCCAGCGCTTCAAAAAAGGCATTGACAGTCATCCTTTCAGGGGCAGTGGGAGACAGAGAAAGAGCCCACGCTTGCGGTGCACCCGAAGTAGAGAAATAACAACCCCCACTTTCTGGAATTCATCCCCGGAGGAACGAGGCCTCAGAGAAAAAAAAAGCTTGCACCCCTCCTTAAAGGCCATGAACTCCTTTTTGTCCCCAGAGAAGAAGTCTGGCAGTTTGATCGGAGACTCAGGGGACACCAGCGAAACATCTCTACCACCCGAGCTAGGAGACCCTGCAGCAATAGCCCCCTGCACAGTGTCCACCAACTGTTGTGGGGTCTGAGCTATTGTGTGCTGTTCTACATTAAGTTTCTGGAACATTAGTGTCAGGTTTTTAACCTGATCTGCCAAAGCTTGCATGGGATCCATGATACTAGACACTTTTTTTTTTTCTTTTTTTTTCCTTTAGGAAAGATACTTAGCTTCCCCAACACAGAATAATATAAGGTCGCTTATAATGTAACGACCCTGTCAGCGCCAGCGAACTGCCACGGCTGAGCAGGGTGACTCACCCACACTGTGGAGGAAGGGCCCGGGGTCAGATGCCGTAGGGGAGGCTCAGGCAGACGGGACCAGAGCAGCATGGTGAGAGGAGGCACTGAAGGTAGCAGTAAGCAAAAGGACCTGCGATCATGTGACCACAGGGGGCGGGGCTTAGCGTTCTGCTACTGGAGGTGAGTGCAGGACTCTACAGGGACCCTGGATTAGTGAATAGGGAAACTCAGGTCAGACAAACGAGGGTCATACACAGAGAGGACGGCGCAGTACAGAAGGGGCGAGCAGAGAATAGTCAGAATATAAGCCAGGAGTCATACACGGAGATAGCAACGCAGTACAGGAGGGGTAAACAGAGAATTGTCAGGACAAAGGCAAGGTGTCATACACGAGATAGCAACGTAGTAAAAGAGGGGCAGGCAGAACTCGTAACGGGAACAGAACCAAGTCAAAACCAAGCAAGCATAAAGAATCACAAGCACAAAACACAGGGTTACACACACTCGGCCAAGGGTCAAAGTATAAGCGACAAGGAATGGCCCCACAATGAGGCTATAAGAAGCCTCCCAGAATCCCAGAGTGAGGCCATCCAAATTAACCCTTAACCTACCTTTTCCCACAAACTCACCAAACCATGACAGCATCCAGTACGCATACTGCGATCTCCGGCGCCATACAGAGTACTCACCGCTGGATGCCTCACTCTGTCTGGAGCCAGACTGCGCAGGCGTGTCGCGCTTGCGCAGTCTATAAAGGCATCAGACAGAGTGACGCTCCCAGCGTTATATATATATAGAATGAAGCCTTACACACAGTAATCGTTTTGTAACCTATTATTAAAGGGTTGTTTGGTCTTGCTGTGAAAGTGTGCACGTACCGCACACTGGATTCTCCGGTTTTGTTACAAAAGATTGGGCAGTCACACGTGACCGCAAGAATGCGATTTGCACAATTCTGGCCACATTCCAACTAGACATGTTTGTCCTCGCTCAGTTAAATAGTATCGAGATAGGCCAAGCATGTCTAGTCAACACGTGACTGCATACATGCAAATCACAAACTTGTGGTCAGGTGACAGCCTGATCTTGGCAGTGACACCAGAGAATCTTGACAGTGTGCGCTGTAAGGATTAAGAAGCCTGCAGTCATGTAGGGTGACTGCACACTTTCACCTCAAGCCAGACAACACCTTTAAGCAGAAATTAAAAAGGTCAAGGCAAGAGGCAAAGTAAAATGTACATGCACTATTATTATGCAGTAAACGTGAATAATCTATGAATAATGTATAGTGAGTGTGCATACAGTGGCATTTAAAAGTTTGGGCACCTCTTGTCAAAATGACTTATTGTGAACAGTTAAGCAACTTGATTATGAAATGATCCCTAAGGGATAAAGATAAAGATGACACATTTCCTTTGTATTTTGGGGGAGAAAAATGTCACTTTTTTACATTTTAAAAATTACAAACAGGAAAATGGGCCGAAGCAAAAATTTGGGCACCATTGGAGGTTTGTGTGTTCAGCTAACTTTTACCAAGGTTTCAGACCTTAATTATCCTGTTAGGGTTATGGCTTGTTCACTATCATCATTAGCAAAGCCAGGTGATGCAAATTTACCAGCTTTATAAAAATCTAGCCTCCTCTAACCTGCCAAAAAACAGCAGCCATGGGTTCTTCTAAGCAAATGCCTAGCACTTTGAAAATTAAAATGATGGAGGCCCACAAAGCAGAATAAGGCTATAAGAAGATAGGAAAGCGTTTTCAAGTTGCCCTTTCTTCAGTTCGAAATGTAATTAAGAAATGGCAGTTAACAAGAACAGTGAAGGTCAAGATAAGGTCTCGAAGACCAAGCAAAATATTTAGCAGGCTCTGGAGTTGTGGTACATTGTTCTACTGCTCTGAGACACATCCAGAAATATGACCTTCATTGAAGAGTCATCAGAAAAAAATCTCTCTTGCATCCTCACACTAAAATTCAACATCAGAAGTATGAAAAAGAACATCTAAACAAGCCTAATGCATTTTGGAAACCAGTCCTGTGGGCCAATGAGGTTAAAATAGAACTCTTTGGCAGTGGCGTTGCTAGGGCTGGTGTCACCCGGTGCGGTATAAAATGGTGTCACCCCCACCCCCTGTAGTCACTGAGCACAATCCTGCTGACAGGTATCAGTTTAAGGCCGGGATCACACATGCGACGAAGTCGTCCGACACTCGCATGTGAAATCCTAGCTCTGGCGCCGGCACTCAGGAGAGGAGCGAGCGGCTGCATGTATTTCTGGACAGAACGACAAGCCCCTTTGGAGTAAATGGTATTCCGCTACACTTAGTGTTCGTGAAGATATGTTGGTGACCAGTGGGCAAGTACCTGGGAGCGGGTCACCCTCTGGTCTGCGTCTCTTCTTGTGTTGTCCTCTCCGAATCCTCTTCCTCGTTGGCGCCTGGTTCTTTGGCCTAAAAAACGATTAGATCCTGGGCGAAAGTCTCTCTTTTCTGACTCGGATCCTGATGTGGATAGATCCGTAGAGGATCTATAGTTAGACCTGGTATAGGATGGACGAAAGGTATTAGTAAACTGCCAACGATATATACGGCCCTGTTCGTAGTCGTCTGCGTCCCGTTGAAATTTTATTCTCTTTCTATGTTCGGTATCTTTCCTATGTTGGTCAGTCACCGTTTTGATTTTTGCCTTTAAGGCAGCCAATTCCTCAGAGGTCCCTACTGAGGTAAGCTGAGTCTCAATATTAATGATTTCCTCCTTGGTTTTAGTAATGGCTAATTGAAGATGTTCAATCGTTAGAGTCATTAAGTCAAATGAGCATTTATTTAAGATCTGTTCAAATTTCAAGCAGAAATCTGTAGAGTCTCGAAAAAGAGTAGGTTGCAGCGGTACTCGTAGCCCTCTTGGGATCCTCTTCAGTCGTAAATACTCGGATAGAGTGGCATAGTGCAGCTCGTAATTGATCTGGTGTCGAAGTTCCCTTTCTAGGTCCCTTCCCCTTGTCTCCCTAGGAGGAACTTTCAAAAAGTCACTAGGAAGATTCAATTTTGATAGAATATTAGTGGTCTCTTCGGTATTATAAGAAAAGGTACCGGTGGACATAGTTCACAGTGTGCATACGGAGGAATACGTGCAGGAAAATATAACGTAGCACTACTGTGGTGGTGCACAAGTAGGTTCCCAACCCAATATAATGTATAGAAAACTTGGCACTCAACTTGATGATATTGTTTAATCCGTCTTTATTGCAGTCAAAGTATAAAGTGGAGACGTTTCGGTCCGAACATGGACCTTCATCAGTCTGACGGCAATATGAAACAGTAAAAAGAAGTATATACAGTTTACATAGGAGATATGAACAAACAAAACAAAAATAAAGGAGAAAATACAAAATGAGGACCATATAAGCTATAGTTAATATCACTAAGCATAGGAGAAATAAAAAGTGATCAAAATGAAAATTGTGAAGGAAAGTTAAAGTACCTACCCGACTGCTAGTAAAAATTTGTATATATTTTTTCGCTTTGAATATGAATCATGTAGGCTATATGCCTAAAAAGAAAAAAATTTTTGGAAAAATAAAGGTGTGTATAGTGCCAAGTATTTGGTGTACTCGGTAAGAGGCATATTTACCTTAGAAAGAGTCGTAGATTATATCTTTCATTAAGGTGGAGAATGAGATGAAATCTAAAGTAAAGAAATCATATCCTTATAGTTGTGGGGAGGGTAACCTGAATGTAAATATATGAGCAAAGGTGTACCTGTTTATCCAAGTGGTAGAACTTAGCGATCCAATAGGATTCTTAGTGTGCGTATATCTAGGAAAATTCCATGCGGAAAAAGAAAAAAATAAAATATAAATAAAAATAAAAATAATAAAAATAAAAATAAGAAAAAGAAAAATTCAAACTAGTAAACACTAGATTTATGGGAGAAAGATGTCCCAGGAAAAGGTAATTATTGATGTAGGTGCCCCTGTTCTGGGGTAATGAATATTATGGGACAACATGAAAGCATATACTGATGTCCACTAAGGCTTACATCCAAACGGTGGGTGATTTAAGTATAGATGCTCCGGTTATCCCCCTAATCTATTTAATATACAGCACCACATGTAGATAGCGCCATGCAGAGTTTACAGGCATTTAGCAATAAAGACTTACTTGGGGTAGCGTTGATCTCTCCAGCATTGACGCGGTGTCCGCCGCTTGTCAGCTGGAGAGACCGCTAACCTCCATTTTTAAAGGGGAAGAGGCGGGACTAGGTGACGTCCTCAGTGAGATCGCGTCACCGGAAGTGACGCGTCCCCTGTAATCGCGGTCCTGGGAGCAACGCCCAGCAAGGACGTCACTGTAAGCGTCACCGGAAGTGACGCATAGCATGCGAGGAGGGCATTAAGGATAACGCTTAGTAAAAGCGTCACTGGAGGTGACGATTGCGTTTCAACTATGCTTGAGATTGCGTTTCACCTGCTATATATTATATGTGTTCATTAGATGTGTGTTTTTTTGTGTTGTAGGGAGATATAGGTGCCTGAATATTGTAATATCAGGGAAGAAGGGAGAAAGGGGAAAGAAAAAGGAAATAAAATATGTATATATAAATAATAATTCAGAAGGAAAAGGAGTGCAGGTATTACCACCAATATTAGGTTGGTACCCATGAAAAAAAATTTGGAAGGAATGGAAAATAATGGAAAAAATAGAAATAAAAAATATTATATGAAATAAAAAATAAAAAATATTATATGAAATAAAAAAAAAAAAAAAAAAAATATTATATGAAATAAAAAAAGGGGGGGGCAGTCGGGTAGGGGGAGTCCAAGGGTAGGGTTCAAGATATTCAGTATAATCGACTCTGTAAAAGAAAAAACAGAGTTAGAATGATGCCTTATATAATATTATTATATTATACTGAATATCTTGAACCCTACCCTTGGACTCCCCCTACCCGACTGCCCCCCCCTTTTTTTATTTCATATAATATTTTTTATTTTTTTTTTATTTCATATAATATTTTTTTATTTCATATAATATTTTTTATTTTTTATTTCATATAATATTTTTTATTTCTATTTTTTCCATTATTTTCCATTCCTTCCAAATTTTTTTTCATGGGTACCAACCTAATATTGGTGGTAATACCTGCACTCCTTTTCCTTCTGAATTATTATTTATATATACATATTTTATTTCCTTTTTCTTTCCCCCTTCTCCCTTCTTCCCTGATATTACAATATTCAGGCACCTATATCTCCCTACAACACAAAAAACACACATCTAATGAACACATATAATATATAGCAGGTGAAACGCAATCTCAAGCATAGTTGAAACGCAATCGTCACCTCCAGTGACGCTTTTACTAAGCGTTATCCTTAATGCCCTCCTCGCATGCTATGCGTCACTTCCGGTGACGCTTACAGTGACGTCCTTGCTGGGCGTTGCTCCCAGGACCGCGATTACAGGGGACGCGTCACTTCCGGTGACGCGATCTCACTGAGGACGTCACCTAGTCCCGCCTCTTCCCCTTTAAAAATGGAGGTTAGCGGTCTCTCCAGCTGACAAGCGGCGGACACCGCGTCAATGCTGGAGAGATCAACGCTACCCCAAGTAAGTCTTTATTGCTAAATGCCTGTAAACTCTGCATGGCGCTATCTACATGTGGTGCTGTATATTAAATAGATTAGGGGGATAACCGGAGCATCTATACTTAAATCACCCACCGTTTGGATGTAAGCCTTAGTGGACATCAGTATATGCTTTCATGTTGTCCCATAATATTCATTACCCCAGAACAGGGGCACCTACATCAATAATTACCTTTTCCTGGGACATCTTTCTCCCATAAATCTAGTGTTTACTAGTTTGAATTTTTCTTTTTCTATTTTTATTTTTATTATTTTTATTTTTATTTATATTTTATTTTTTTCTTTTTCCGCATGGAATTTTCCTAGATATACGCACACTAAGAATCCTATTGGATCGCTAAGTTCTACCACTTGGATAAACAGGTACACCTTTGCTCATATATTTACATTCAGGTTACCCTCCCCACAACTATAAGGATATGATTTCTTTACTTTAGATTTCATCTCATTCTCCACCTTAATGAAAGATATAATCTACGACTCTTTCTAAGGTAAATATGCCTCTTACCGAGTACACCAAATACTTGGCACTATACACACCTTTATTTTTCCAAAAATTTTTTTCTTTTTTAGGCATATAGCCTACATGATTCATATTCAAAGCGAAAAATATATACAAATTTTTACTAGCAGTCGGGTAGGTACTTTAACTTTCCTTCACAATTTTCATTTTGATCACTTTTTATTTCTCCTATGCTTAGTGATATTAACTATAGCTTATATGGTCCTCATTTTGTATTTTCTCCTTTATTTTTGTTTTTGTTTGTTCATATCTCCTATGTAAACTGTATATACTTCTTTTTACTGTTTCATATTGCCGTCAGACTGATGAAGGTCCATGTTCGGACCGAAACGTCTCCACTTTATACTTTGACTGCAATAAAGACGGATTAAACAATATAATCAAGTTGAGTGCCAAGTTTTCTATACATTATATTGGGTTGGGAACCTACTTGTGCACCACCACAGTAGTGCTACGTTATATTTTCCTGCACGTATTCCTCCGTATGCACACTGTGAACTATGTCCACCGGTACCTTTTCTTATAATACCGAAGAGACCACTAATATTCTATCAAAATTGAATCTTCCTAGTGACTTTTTGAAAGTTCCTCCTAGGGAGACAAGGGGAAGGGACCTAGAAAGGGAACTTCGACACCAGATCAATTACGAGCTGCACTATGCCACTCTATCCGAGTATTTACGACTGAAGAGGATCCCAAGAGGGCTACGAGTACCGCTGCAACCTACTCTTTTTCGAGACTCTACAGATTTCTGCTTGAAATTTGAACAGATCTTAAATAAATGCTCATTTGACTTAATGACTCTAACAATTGAACATCTTCAATTAGCCATTACTAAAACCAAGGAGGAAATCATTAATATTGAGACTCAGCTTACCTCAGTAGGGACCTCTGAGGAATTGGCTGCCTTAAAGGCAAAAATCAAAACGGTGACTGACCAACATAGGAAAGATACCGAACATAGAAAGAGAATAAAATTTCAACGGGACGCAGACGACTACGAACAGGGCCGTATATATCGTTGGCAGTTTACTAATACCTTTCGTCCATCCTATACCAGGTCTAACTATAGATCCTCTACGGATCTATCCACATCAGGATCCGAGTCAGAAAAGAGAGACTTTCGCCCAGGATCTAATCGTTTTTTAGGCCAAAGAACCAGGCGCCAACGAGGAAGAGGATTCGGAGAGGACAACACAAGAAGAGACGCAGACCAGAGGGTGACCCGCTCCCAGGTACTTGCCCACTGGTCACCAACATATCTTCACGAACACTAAGTGTAGCGGAATACCATTTACTCCAAAGGGGCTTGTCGTTCTGTCCAGCATATCGTCTGAATACGTTCAATCTGGACATGGAACTTCAAAGATTCTTTCGGAGTCTACGACTTAAGGTCCATTTTGCCAACAATCCATACAATAGGGCAAATCCACCAGGAGATCATCAATCTCTTTCTATCACGAACCTAGGCCTCCGCAATAAAAGCACTTATGTTCCCCCACGGGGATCTCATGCTTTAGAAGCATTTATTGAGTTTGTGGACTCCGCTTCCAAAAAACTTAGACATGATATGGAGAATGGCAAAATACATTATAATCCCAACCTTAGTCCTTTAGACCAACAAGCCCTGCGATCACTTCGAGAGGATAAAATGATCATACTTAAGCCAGCTGATAAAGGGGGCTCCATAGTCGTCATGAATAGATCCGATTATCGCAAGGAGATTTTTCGCCAGCTTAATGATAATTCCATTTACATGAAATTAACGGGCGACCCACACGCGAAATTAGGAATTCGATTGAGGCTGTCTTGACTACCTATTCTGACTCAGGGTTATTGACTCAAAAACAAGAGAGTATCTGGTTAAAAAGAATCCTATTAACCTGTTTTCTACACACTACCCAAGACACATAAGAGTCTAGAAAACCCCCCAGGCAGACCTATAGTGGCCTCTACCGAATCTATTCTCTCACCACTATCAATATTCTTAGAGAAGATCCTTACCCCGTTGGTTGGGAAAACACCCTCTTTCATACTTGACACTGGTGATTTTCTTGAAAAGGTACACTCTTTGGGTCCTCTATCAGAATCATCTATTCTTGTCACTCTAGACGTAAAAGACTTATATACGTCTATACCGCATTCAAAAGGAATCTCCTGTACCAGACAAATGTTGGAATCTTCCCAGATGCATGGGGACTCTATACAATTTTGCTTAGAACTCTTAACCCTGGTTCTTACCAAGAACTTCTTTTTATTTGAAGAATCTTTCTATATGCAAATCAAGGGGACAGCCATGGGGTCAAATGTTGCCCCCCTATGCGATTTGCTATATGGCAAAATTTGAGGAAGAAGTGGTCTATATTGACCCCCTGTTCCGTACACATGGTCGTCTATGGATGAGATTCATAGACGACATTTTTTGCATCTGGGAGGGACCTAAATCCACTTTAGAACAATTTTTTGATAAACTAAACAGGGCATGGCCAGGTTTATCATTCACCATGACTGAGGATCGGGAAAAGGTGAATTTCCTTGATACCACAGTAATAAAAGACCAACAGGGTAATCTGAGCACTGACATTTTCAGGAAGCCCACGGATCGTAACAGCCTACTGCATTTTGACAGCCTACACCCACCCGCTGTAAAAAGATCAATACCTCGATCACAATTTCAAAGAGTACAAAGAATTGTATCCGACCAGTGCAAACGCACACAACACCAGGGAGAAATGCACAATAAATTCCTGGAACGAGGGTACCCCCCTGATCTCCTTAATGAGGCAGTCACACCGGTAACAAGACAAAGATCTCCCATAACGGATAGAATCCCCTTTGTTCATACTTATCATTCTTACGTTCAAATCCTACACAAAACAATCAGGCGACATTGGGGACTACTTAGTAGAGCACATCCAGAGATACCGGAATTTAACAATCCTTTCCTACCATGCTACAAGAGGGCACCTAACATACGGGATGACCTAATCAGAGCGGACATAGGTAGTGGTACCCTGACAAATACTCAGAGATTTTTATCCAACCCAAAGAAGGGAACTTTCCCATGCCTGCAATGTAACCAGTGCCACAATGTACTAAGGGGCAATACTATACATCACCCCCACTCCGGCAAAAAGTACAACATCAAATGTTACTCCACTTGTAATTCGGCCTATGTTGTTTACCTCATCAAGTGCCCTTGCGGTCTCCTATATGTGGGAGAAACAACACAGGCGATAAAAGATAGGATTTCGAAACATAAATCCACGATCAGATGCAAGAATCTGTTGATTCCCGTACCATATCATTTCATTACTACTGGTCATCAGATATCACAACTGAAATCTCAGGTCATAGAACAAATTCCGATTCCCAGACGAGGTGGTGACCGTATACGCCTCTTAAAGAAAAGGGAGGCTTACTGGATACACGAACTCCAGACTCTATCCCCAAAGGGGCTAAATAGAGATTATGATCTCATGTCCTTTATTTAATGAGATGTACGCCAACCCTTCGTATTATGTGTCATACAATTAGTTGGATTCCTACATTTGTATACTACAGCATTATACCATACTATCGACTTAATTGATTTTTTTCTGAATACTCGTAGACCTCTCATATATGTGTACATACACATATATATATATATATATATAATATATATATACATATAACCATTGATAATAATTATCTCGTATTTTAATTCTGGCTATATGTTAGACCCTGTATTATATGTCTCTTATATATTATATAAGGCATCATTCTAACTCTGTTTTTTCTTTTACAGAGTCGATTATACTGAATATCTTGAACCCTACCCTTGGACTCCCCTACCCGACTGCCCCCCCTTTTTTTATTTCATATAATATTTTTTTTTTTTTTTTTTTATTTCATATAATATTTTTTATTTCATATAATATTTTTTATTTTTTATTTCATATAATATTTTTTATTTCTATTTTTTCCATTATTTTCCATTCCTTCCAAATTTTTTTTCATGGGTACCAACCTAATATTGGTGGTAATACCTGCACTCCTTTTCCTTCTGAATTATTATTTATATATACATATTTTATTTCCTTTTTCTTTCCCCCTTCTCCCTTCTTCCCTGATATTACAATATTCAGGCACCTATATCTCCCTAGAACACAAAAAACACACATCTAATGAACACATATAATATATAGCAGGTGAAACGCAATCTCAAGCATAGTTGAAACGCAATCGTCACCTCCAGTGACGCTTTTACTAAGCGTTATCCTTAATGCCCTCCTCGCATGCTATGCGTCACTTCCGGTGACGCTTACAGTGACGTCCTTGCTGGGCGTTGCTCCCAGGACCCGATTACAGGGGACGCGTCACTTCCGGTGACGCGATCTCACTGAGGACGTCACCTAGTCCCGCCTCTTCCCCTTTAAAAATGGAGGTTAGCGGTCTCTCCAGCTGACAAGCGGCGGACACCGCGTCAATGCTGGAGAGATCAACGCTACCCCAAGTAAGTCTTTATTGCTAAATGCCTGTAAACTCTGCATGGCGCTATCTACATGTGGTGCTGTATATTAAATAGATTAGGGGGATAACCGGAGCATCTATACTTAAATCACCCACCGTTTGGATGTAAGCCTTAGTGGACATCAGTATATGCTTTCATGTTGTCCCATAATATTCATTACCCCAGAACAGGGGCACCTACATCAATAATTACCTTTTCCTGGGACATCTTTCTCCCATAAATCTAGTGTTTACTAGTTTGAATTTTTCTTTTTCTTATTTTATTTTTATTATTTTTATTTTTATTTATATTTTATTTTTTTCTTTTTCCGCATGGAATTTTCCTAGATATACGCACACTAAGAATCCTATTGGATCGCTAAGTTCTACCACTTGGATAAACAGGTACACCTTTGCTCATATATTTACATTCAGGTTACCCTCCCCACAACTATAAGGATATGATTTCTTTACTTTAGATTTCATCTCATTCTCCACCTTAATGAAAGATATAATCTACGACTCTTTCTAAGGTAAATATGCCTCTTACCGAGTACACCAAATACTTGGCACTATACACACCTTTATTTTTCCAAAATTTTTTTTCTTTTTTAGGCATATAGCCTACATGATTCATATTCAAAGCGAAAAAATATATACAAATTTTTACTAGCAGTCGGGTAGGTACTTTAACTTTCCTTCACAATTTTCATTTTGATCACTTTTTATTTCTCCTATGCTTAGTGATATTAACTATAGCTTATATGGTCCTCATTTTGTATTTTCTCCTTTATTTTTGTTTTTGTTTTTCATATCTCCTATGTAAACTGTATATACTTCTTTTTACTGTTTCATATTGCCGTCAGACTGATGAAGGTCCATGTTCGGACCGAAACGTCTCCACTTTATACTTTGACTGCAATAAAGACGGATTAAACAATATCATCAAGTTGAGTGCCAAGTTTTCTATACATTATATTGGGTTGGGAACCTACTTGTGCACCACCACAGTAGTGCTACGTTATATTTTCCTGGATGTGTATTCTCAGTCTGGAGGTAGTTCGGAGATCTGGTCAAGCCAGGCAGTTCCATCCGGACTGGTGCGAGGTCCAAGATGGTGAGTGGCATCAAATTGGTTGTCTCCTGAACAGTTTTTTCCATTATCCTGCGGATACAAGGAATTACACAGCAACCAGTAATTAATGCAAAA
The DNA here is from genome assembly GCA_033576555.1 of Oophaga sylvatica. Lineage (NCBI taxonomy): Eukaryota > Metazoa > Chordata > Amphibia > Anura > Dendrobatidae > Oophaga > Oophaga sylvatica. The sequence goes on from JARQOD010000006.1 coordinate 366,232,615, forward strand.
ATGAGAACCCCCATAATGGCTGTCCCAACCTGTGCCAACATTTTCTGCCACCCACTCATCCACCCAAAGTATCGATCCCATGGGTCAGTGACACCTGAGTTCTGTTTCAGTTCCTCTGATAACTCAGTAAGTTTCTGTATTGCCATTGTGACTTTACCATTTGGGCCAGTGTTGTCTGGGATGTAGGTGCAACAGGTGTCTTTGATCATTTTGTAAACACCTCCTTTCTCAGCTAGAATCATATCCAAAGCCATTCTATTCTGGAATGCCATAATGGAAGTGGGGCCTAACTGTGCTGCCAAACCTTTTACAGCATCTATGGTGAAGTTAACAAATCTCTGCTGGTTATAATAGATGTAATTTATCCAATCAACATTTTTGTTTATAGTTACTAGTGGCAATAGTGACTCAAATCCTGCTTTAACTTGGTCTCTGGCCTTGAACTCATCAGGTAGGTCATCTGGTCATCTGTCTGGTCAGTCAGAGCATCCACGACATCCTTCATGGCTTAGGTGTCTCTCCTGGTACGGGAGCTTCCTTGCAATGCGATACGTGGATTCAAACAGGCTTTCCCTCTAGTTACACAGAGGTTGATGTCATCTGGGGCTCTTGGACAGGATCATCAAATCTGGCAGTGAGGAGAAAAACTCGAGAATGGACATTAGTTTTTGACCAATTCAATTACATAAGTGTTATGATTTGGTAGCTGAGGAGAGCAGGCAAAAAAGCAATACACCAGAGAGGTTGGAATCTATGGGATTGCAGTACCCTGACTAACCACCACAACTAAAGGCAGCCGTGGAGCGTTCCTACGTTGGTCCTAGACGCCTCGTCACAGCCTGAGAAGCTAACTACACCTAAAGATAGAAAAAGGAAAGCTATCTGCCCCGGAGCAGATCCCCAAAGAACATAGGAAGCCCCCAAACATGTAATGGCGGTTAGACAAGAGGAAATACAGACACAGACAGAAAATAGAATGAGCAAACGCTGGGGCCCAACCTGTCTAGATAGAAGAGGATAGGAAAGGCACTTACTGCAACCCCAAAAAAACCCTGAAAAGTACCAACTCTACTAATTACAAAAACACCTGAATCACACGACCTCTACCACCTAAATTAGTTCTCTGGGGTAACAAAAACTAAACAGCAACCACTGAAAAAACTGGAAAAGGCAAATGAACAAACGGCGAACTAAACTGAGAGGAGCATAAGCCCCCCGAAGGGGACCCGGCAGACCCCCACAGAAGTGCAGGACAAAATGCAGGCACCAAAAAACAAAAGAAAAAATATCTATCTGTTAGCAGAAGATGCAGGCACGAAACAGCTTTTCCTGGGGCTCTGGGAGTGTGCCTTATGCTAAACATGCAATAGGGGGTGTGTCATGCCATGGTTTGGGGTGTCTCTTGGGCAATTTTTCAGCATTCTTTCTTTAAATGTTTTTTTCAGTTTTTTCTAAACCCTTTCCCGCTGCTCTGGGGTGGTAAAGGGGTGTGTAGGCCTAAATCTGCCCAAAGGGG
>JARQOD010000006.1:366234230-366313933 GCA_033576555.1 Oophaga sylvatica
CGCACGGAGATGTGATTTAAAGCGACAGTACCTGATACAGACAATGAGACAGACACCCGGGAGAATACGAATCCCTCTTTTGATGATCTGTGACACATACAAGCTGCTCTGGTAACTGATAACTCACCAATTGCACTGAGCGCGGCGAAGCTCAAGGTTCTATCGCTCTGTACCGTAGCCCTGGCCGGTGCGCCGGTCACAGTAATCTGCAATAGCCTTCATCAAAATTCTCACTATCCACGTCTGATTTGACTGGGATGGCCTCCCGGTGCGTGGACAATTATTGTGAGAACTTATCCAAACAAAGCTTCTGCCCTTCACGTATGATTTGACTGGGATGGCCTCCCAGTGCGTGAAAGTTTACTGCAGAAACTTAACTGAACAAAGCCCTCGCTTCCACAACTGGATTTTTTGGGATAACCTCCCTCCAATGTGTGAAGAATATCTGCGTGGACTTATCCAAAACAAAGCTCCCGCCCTCCACGTCTGATTTGACTGGGATGGCCTCCCGGTGCGTGAAAGTTTACTGCGGGAACTTATGCAGCAATTGTCTTTTGCTATACAGCCCCCAGAGATCAGCAAGCAAAAACACAGTCACCGTTCCAACTTTCTCCCGGTTCACATAAAACATGAAACATATACAGCACAGCAGCAACCAACTCGGCTTATATCCCAGGGCTTTTGGATAAGGGTATGGACTTTTTACACAACCTGGGAATGCGGTGATGACCACGTCCGACCGGCTGGAAGTGTAGGCTAGGACTAGGCACAGGGAACATTCAGGTAAGATGACAAAGTTTTCTTACCTTACTGATGGAGCTGCAGTCTCCGTCCCGTGTGCCAAGGCCAGGGCCAACACTCCCGTCTCTCCGGTCGGCCGAGTCCTCGTGCGTTTCGTCCAATGCCCCACGTTGGGCACCAACTGATATGGAAATTTAATTAGGATAAAAATATCCTGTGTTTGCTGCTTGCCATGTCCAAATCTCTATATAATGTCTTTTTGAGCGCTCAGCGACATGACAACGGCACTGACCTGACACTGTCTGTAGTCACTGAGCACAATCCTGCTGACAGGTATCAGTGTAATCAGTATAGCAGCGCCGACCTGACATTGTCTGTAGTTACTGAGCACAATCCTGATCACAGGAGCACTTTAACAGAGCGCAGAGGCCTCTATTGTGTGAATTCAAGCAGCAGAGCTGTCAGTCAAGCAGGAGGAGGCAGGGAAGGGGAATAGAGCTGGAGTGACAGAGGCTTCAGATCTACCATAGCTCTTCAGCCTTATTTGCATATTATTTCACACTGATTTCTCAGTAACAGAGGAGTAATATTAAAACAGCGGCCAGAAGCGACCTGCAAAGGAGAACCCTGCGACAGATCCCCCTCAGGGAGGTGGGGATATGAGATCACAGCCAGTAGATCCCTGCACATAGAGGGGGGAGATCTGAGATCACAGCCAGTAGAATCCCTGCACATAGAGGGGAGATCTGAGATCGCAGCCAGTAGATCCCTGCACCTTATGGGGGAAGTGATCTAAGATCACAGCCAGTGGATCCCTGCACCTCAGTGGGGGAGAGATCTGAGATCACAGCCAGTAGATCCCTGCACATAGAGGGGGAGATTGAGATCACAGCCAGTAGATCCCTGCACCTTATGGGGGGAGTGATCTGAGATCACAGCCAGTGGATCCCTGCACCTGAGGGGGGATCTGGCCTCGTAGCCCCCACAATCCCTGCACCCCATACTCACACAGTACCTGAACAGTAGAGGATGAGCAGCAGACATCGCCCCCCGCTGGGCCCCTCACCTGTCCCGTCACCCCAGTATCAGCAGCCCCCTGTGCAGGCCATGTCAGCCCGCCCCCTCACCTCCAGACAGCGGCCCTTTCTCCTCGCGCCACAGTCACGACTGGCGCCTAACCTGCTCCCTCGCGGCTCGTGCTGCCTCCGCGATCTGTCGCGATACGCCCGGGGCTCCTGGATCCTCTGCCGTTTGTGCTCCCACCCTTGTATGCATGGCTCCACTCCCACCCTTGTATGCGTGGCTCCGCTCCCACCCTTGTATGCGTGGCTCCGCTCCCACCCTTGTATGCGTGGCTCCGCTCCCACCCTTGTATGCGTGGCTCCGCTCCCACCCTTGTATGCGTGGCTCCGCTCCCACCCTTGTATGCGTGGCTCCGCTCCCACCCTTGTATGCGTGGCTCCGCTCCCACCCTTGTATGCATGGCTCGCTACACCCTTGTATGCATGGCTCTGCTCCCTCCCTTGTATGCATGGCTCCGCTCCCACCCTTGTATGCATGGCTCCGCTCCCACCCTTGTATGCATGGCTCTGCTCCCACCCTTGTATGCAAGGCTCTGCTCCCACCCTTGTATGCATGGCTCTGCTCCCACCCTTCTATACAAGGCTCTGCTCCCACCCTTCTATACAAGGCTCTGCTCCCACCGTTCTATACAAGGCTCTGCTCCCACCCTTCTGTACAAGGCTCTGCTCCCACCCTTCTATACAAGGCTCTGCTCCCACCCTTCTGTACATGGCTCTGCTCCCACCCTTCTCTACATGGCTGGGCTCCCCCGTCCTCCCCCATACTTACCCTCCTCGCTCCATCGCTTAACTTCCCTGCATCCCTGTCGGCCGCCGCAGCTTCCTCCTGTGCGCAGCAGTGACGTAGTACCGCTCATTAAGCTCATGAATATGGACGCCACGCCTATGGGAGTGGAGTCGCGTCCATATTCATTACCTTAATGAGCGGTACTACGTCACCGCTCAGCACTGGATGAAGCTGCCGAGGCTGACAGGGATGCAGCGACGGAAGGTGAGTATCGAGTCTTCTTGAAGCCGGCGGCTGTAGCTGTCACTACAGTGCTACAGCCGCCGGCTCCATGTGTGTCCGGTTGGGGACCCCTGCTTTAGGCGACCCCTGTGTTCTGGTCGTTCGACCCCCGCCGGGATCGCGACCCACAGGTTGAGAACTTTTGGACTAGACTATCTACAGATGCAACTAAGTTATCACCCACCACAAATCTTTTTGATAAATGTGTCGCATTTTAAATACTTTCTAGGTGTAAAATTAGACCGTTTTAGTAAGTCAGCGCCATAGTTTGCATAGGAGCTGTGGAAGCAAAAGGGTGGAGGAATGTGCAATGTAACTCAATGATTCCAAACGCTGTTTAGCCAGAAATAACAAACCTGCAGTGATCGAATGGTAAGCGTCTGAAGTTTGACTTCGGAATATCTGTTCAACGAAAAAGAAAATCTGTAACATTTATCTGTATCTCATTGCCGTTATCATCTTATGCAGTCAAATGTACAAATGATACATTTATAATCATGGCCAAGTGTGGAGACTATAGGAACAATTCATCTTTTGATTTTTTTTTTGTCTTGTGAAATTCATTGACTTTTTTTGTGTTCCAAATATCTCAAAATGTTGCACGCGTTTTGTGAATTTTGCACAAAAGCAAATTATTTTTGTCTTTCGCTTTTTTTGTGCCTCTTAAGAGCAAAATGTCCTAAAATTCACAAGTGTGCATTCTAGGGGTGACAGGAGTACATTTACAAAAAACATTTGTGACTTTTGAAAAAAGTTGCAATTGATTTACCAAAATGACAAACATATAAAAAACACATGGGCAAACACATAAAACAGACTTAAAAAAAAAGCAAAAATTAAAAGAAGAATTTGTTACAAATTAAAAACAGGCTTAAAAAAAAATCTGCAAAAAGTAGACGAGGGTGCAAATGCAATAATGAATAAAACCTTATAAACAGGGATTTTTGTGTACTCACTGTAAAATCCTTTTCACCGAGCCACTCATTGGGGACACAGGACCATGGTCTTGTGTCCCCCAATGAGGCGAAGGAGAAATATTATTTTACACCTGTAGAGAGAAAGCTGCTTTCATTGCTCCAGAGAGATCATACCTGCTTTTTTTTCCTCCATAAAAGTTTGTGTACTCTGCACATGTGATGTACCTATTAAAGAAAAGAGAATCCATAACTGAGAGCAAGCAGCCGATCAGGATCTGTCCAAAACCATAGCAATGCCGTATAAAACAAAAAAAACAGAGGCTAAACAATTCTTTATCCGCTCATCAATCAATAAGCGACACTTTAGCTACACATGATCTCTTCAATTACGACCATACTACTCAACAGTGTATTGTTGGGGGATGCTGGGACAGATCCAAACCCACTGCCAATAGGGATCTCTGTGTGTGATCAGAGTGCTGCCCAGGCGGGACCACACGTCACACACAGGAGGGGGTCTCAGGAATCACTACACTCATGCTCCAGCAGTGGGCGCTGCACTCACATCTTATCCTTCTGGTGCTGTCTCTTCCCCATCTTCACAAGGTGCTCAGCTTCACACACAAACCGAACTAACAGCTCTGAAAGCTTCAGCTGCCTCGCCGCTTTCGGCCGTGTCCTAACGATCCCACACGCCGGAAGTGACGGACCGGAAACGCTGTGGTAGCCATCTTGGGACTCCTACAGACCGGAACAGAGGAGTAGTAATATGGATGTGCAGATCGCTGTCTAGTTCTGATCCTCGCCGGGTGCGGGCCACTGCTGGAGCAGTGTGGCAGGGCTGATATTCCGAACCATCACGTCTCCATCCTTTCTTTGTAATTTTGCCCGTAAACTGATGTCTGATACTTGAGGTAGAAATAATCTTCGCAGAAAAAGGGCGATGCACTGCGCGATCAGCTGAGACCGGCTGGTGGTGTCACCCCAAGCAGTGGTGTCACCCGGTGCGGCCCGCACCCGGGTCGCTACGCCACTGCTCTTTGGCCACAATGATCAAGGGTGTGGAAAAAAAAGGGCACAGAATTTCAGGAAAAGAGCATCTCACCAATCATTAAGCATGGGGGTGGATCAATCATCATCTGTAAAAAAGCTGAAGTTGAAAAGAGGATGGCTTCTACAAATGGATAATGATCCTAAATACATATCAAAATCCACAATACACTACCTCAAAAGGTGCAAGCTGAAGGTTTTACAATGGCCCTCACAGTCCCCTGATCTGAACATCATTAAAAATCTGTAGCTAAACCTCAAAATAGCAGAGCATGCAAGACGACCCAGGAATCTCACAGAACTGGAAGAATTTTCCAAGAAACAATGGATGAAAATCCCTCAAACAAGAATTGAAGGACTCTTGGCTGGCTACAAAAAAGCATTTGCAAGCTGTGATACTTGCAAAAGGGGGTGCTACTAGGTACTAACCATGCCGGGGTGCCCAAGCTTTTGCATTGTAATTTTTAAAATGTAAAAGATGAATACGTATATATGTATATATACACATTTTTTTGCCTAAAATATAAAGGAAATCTATCATCTTTAACTTCCGATCATTTCATCTTCAACTTGCTTAACTGTTCACAACAGTAATTTTAGCTATGGGTGCCCAAACTTTTACATGCGACTGCATGTTACCAGACTGTAATACAGAAAGACCTTTCAGTGAAGAATCAAAACGACAACAAGAAGAACTGATATGACGTCAAAATTAGTGCAAAGTCAAAAATAAAATATCCTTTATTAACCCAACCAAGGTTTAAGGTGAACATGCAACAAGAAAAGGGTGCGCATAGTAGTAAATACAAGTGAAACAAATATATATAAAACATATACTGTGCATACAAATGTAAAATAAATAAGTAGAAGCAGAAAAGACATGCAAAAACAGTGATCACCATACAGTCCCTGACAGAAGTTATGTCGCTTATCCATGTTAGGTAAATCAAAGCTTACAACCTGACGTTAAATTCATCCATTGGTTTTATAAATTACTCTTTTGAAAGCTGAAACCCTCCCAAATTTGGTTTAGGTTAAGAAAATAAATTGGCATCAATGCTGAAATATTGATCATTTAATGAACACAGAATGGTCAGGTTTTGGCAAGACAAAAGTTTTGTCACCTGGTCATATAATGCACCCAATCCTCGTTTACATCCTCACCAGTGCTCAGTAAATGATCGGTTAATTAGTGGGTGTGTATAAAAAGAAACCCAGCACCCCAGACCTTCACTTGAACTGCAACTTGAGCTCTGACAACATGCCAAAAATCCACCCTGCGACCAAATCCTTGATTATCAAGAGGCTGAAGACCAGATCCACTGCAGAGGTGGCTGGCACCTTTGGTGTGTCTCAGCGTCAAGTACAAAGAATTTAAAAAAGATTTGAAGAGACTGGAGATGGGTTTGATAAGCCCAGGTCCGGCAGACCCCGCAAGACAACTGCTCAGGAGGAATGTTTGTTAGAAAATCCAAAGCAAGCCCCTCTTTCACTGCAGCAGAGCTCCAACAGGCCGGGTCACCTCAAGTCCCTGTGTCAACTAGAACAGTTTGTAGGAGTCTGTCTTGAAATGGCCTCCATGGTCGATTCAGTGCCCAGAAGCCAGCACTAAACAAAAGGCAAATATAAACCATGTGGCATTTGCAAAGTCCCACAGCCTGCTAAACAGATGGATGCTGGAAAAGTGGCAGAAGGTGGATTTCTCTGATAAATCTTCAGTAGAATTACACCATAGCCGCCGCAAATACTGCAGGAGACCTACTGGAGCCCGTATGGATCCAAAATACACCCAGAAAACAGTTAAATTTGGAGGTGGAAAGATCATGGTCTGGGGTTAAATTCAGTATGGGGTGTGCAAAACATTTGCAAGGTGGAAGGCAATATCAATAGCCTAAAATATCAAGAAGTATTAGCTACCTCTTATATTCCAAATCCTAAAAGGGGTCAAATTTTGCAGCAGGACGGTGCTCCATCACATACATCCATCTCTAGAACAAAGTTCCTCCAGGCAAAAAAGATCAAGGTGCTCAAGGACTGGCCAGCCCAGTCACCAGACATGATCATCATTGAGCATGTTTGGGGTAGGATGAAAGAGGAAGCTTGGAAGACAAAACCAAGGAATCTAGATGAACTCTGGGAGGCATGTAAGACTGCATTCTGTACTATTCCTGATGACTTCATTAATAAATTGTATGAATCATTGTTGAACCGCATGGATGCAGTCCTTCAAGCTCATGGAAGTCACACAAAATATTAAATATGACTCTAATAGCACCACAACTTCATTCACCAATGTTATGCAACATATATTTGTATTTTAAGATAATTATTTGTTTGACTATCACATTACTTTCTGTGGGCGACAAAACTTTTGTTTTGCCAAAATCTGACCATTATGTGTTCATTAAATGATCAATATTTCAGCATTGATGCCAATTTATTTTCTTAACCTAAACCAAATTTGGGAGTGTTTCAGCTTTCAAAAGAGTAATTTATAAAACCAATGGATGAATTTAACGTCAGGTTATAAGCTTTGATTTACCTAACATGGATAAGCGACATAACTTCTGTCAGGGACTGTACGTATAATAAATATTTTGTAACATACAAGCCAGAACAAAACATTTTAAAAACACTTAAAAAGGCACAAATGGCATAGCAATATACCAGAACCCTATAGGTTTGAAATCTACTCCATCTGTCTGTAGAGTGGCATACAGAGAGCTAATGAAATATGCACCACAGTATTATGAGAACATGTTGAAAATAAGGGTAGGTACTAAGCAATCTGAAATCTAGATCTAAGATAACCTACACAAATTTGAGAGGGGTCGATTAGAAATAAGTCAAAAATGTTTTATTGCAAACCATGTAATAATGAGTATAAACACATGAACCATAAGCCTAACTTTAAAAAGTGCAAGTGGTTTAAAGCCAAAAAGCAATGTTTGATAATGGCACAACCAAAAAATAGTTCCAAAAGCGGTGCAGTTCAAGATGAAACACAGATAAGCTAAGGACAATACCATCAATATATACTGCTGGCACAATAGTAATTAATGCACCTACATAGTGCAAGAAAATTATTAAATAAATATCTAGGCTAAGAAGTAACCTGTTAGGATAGACAGGACAGACAGACAGGGATGAAAATATCCCACATGTATCACCACTCAGGAATGTAGCGTCATCAAGGATGAGAAGACTCACCCCTGATGAAACAAACGCATGTCTGTCTTGTCTATCCTAACGGTTACTTCTTGAGCCTTGATCTGTATCGCCTCTCACAAATGTGGCATCATCAGGGGTGAGAAGACTTACCCCAGATGAAGCCACATTACTGAGTGGTGATACACGTGGGGAATTCTCAACTGTGTCTGTGTTGTCTATCCTAACAGGTTACTTATTGAGACTTGATATGTATCACCACTCAGGAATGGGGCTTCATCAGGGGTGAGAAGACTCACCCCTGATGAAGCCCCATTCCTGAATGGCAATATGTACTCATTATTACATGGTTTGCACTAAAGCAACTTTCGACTTATTTCTAATCGACCCTCTCAAATTTCAAAAACAAGCTGTGTGCATGGGAATTCTGAAATCTCATAGGCTTTGCTGGTTCTGTAAAATGCAGCTGAAAATTAGCATAAAAACGCCTAGTGTGAACTTAGCCTAATAGTAGTAGCAGCAGCAGAGGCTCCAAGGGTCAAGATGCACCCATAGTTTTTCACTTGTATTTACTTCTATGCGCGCCCTTTTCTTGTTGCATGTTCACCTTACCTCTTATTTTAAACATCCACTAATTTTGACTTTATATCGTTTCTTCTTGGCGGTATCCTAACCCATTTAAGCAGCTTTATTATTATTACCATGGAAAAATTGTATAAACTATCTAACTAAATCCATACTGCAATAACTCCCATGCTTTAAAATGGTGGGATGCTGCACATGTGCAGCCACCTATACACTGTAAGTGGGCAATAGTTCCTCTTCTACTGATGCCAGGCTGTAATTAAAAAAGCACTCCAATCAAAATCTGTATCCTCTTAATATATTGCAATCATTATATTACATAGCACTGTGTACTTACAATTGCTCATTTTTCCCTTCTACTCAGCTAATTCTTCTCTTTTCCATTAGGTCTATGACATCACGTGATTACAAACTGACTAGCTGAATCCTTCTAAGCTCTGTGTAGAAACAGGAGGTCAATTTTCCCTGTATGAATCATAAGTCACTGCAAAAGTCTATGGCAGGGGGAGGAGGAACAGCTGGGGCAGGAGCTGAAGAGGGAAATGATAAATGCAGGGACAAGAGACTTTCTGTTTTTACATAGAGCAGAGAAAAGACAAGAATCACCTGGGTAGAAAGGCAAAATGAGCAATTGTAAGTACACAATGCTATATAATATGATGACTGCAATATATTAAGAGGATAAAAAGTTTGGTGGGAGGAGGACGACTACTTTAATAGAATTGTTTGTATATGACTAAAATATGTCATGTGGAAATGTATATGTTTTGTATGACTTTCTGACAACATGATCACAAGTCAGACCTTCATTAGAGCCTATGACAAATTTGTGGATTTTAAATGTACACTCACATCTAATATGCAAATTGCCTCTTCAAACAAAGAGGACTTGTACTCTATAGCGCCACCTATTGGAAGTAGCGATCCTACAAGTCACAATCAACCCTTTAACGAGTCTTGTAATATGACTTAGGATAAAAGCCAAATCAGATTCTCCATTTGCAGACACGGTGTTTCGGACTGTTGGTCCTCGTCAGTGCAAAGTAGGAAAATCTGATTTGGCTAGATGAGAGGCTCTGGACTGGGGTCTGGGGGGTAAGGTTACTCCTTGTGGAGAGTGACATACCAGCTCTGGCGTGTCAAGGTAAGGAGGCTTATTCGCCGTGCAATGCGAATAAGCCTCCTTACCTTGACACGCCAGAGCTGGTATGTCACTCTCCACAAGGAGTAACCTTACCCCCCAGACCCCAGTCCAGAGCCTCTCATCTAGCCAAATCAGATTTTCCTACTTTGCACTGACGAGGACCAACAGTCCGAAACACCGTGTCTGCAAATGGAGAATCTGATTTGGCTTTTATCCTAAGTCATATTACAAGACTCGTTAAAGGGTTGATTGTGACTTGTAGGATCGCTACTTCCAATAGGTGGCGCTATAGAGTACAAGTCCTCTTTGTTTGAAGAGGCAATTTGCATATTAAAATTTCCCAGAGGAGCATTGCACGGCGAATAAGCCTCCTTACCTTGACACTCACATCTAGAAATTTTCCAATGCAAATTTTTGTGGTAGATTGCTGTCAGATCTGCATCATAATCGGTATGTTACATGCGCATTTGTAACAGAATTGCACAGAATTTCACTTTTAGCATTGCCAAATTCGTCCGCTGTGAAAATAGACAGCAAAAAGGTAGGTTCACAAGTGACAAGCGGTAAATTTTCCATCTGAATTTGCAAGCAGAAAATTGCCAGCTTACTGTTGCAGCCACGTGGATGAAATTGATTTTTTTTCTGCAGTGGAAATTGATCTGCAGTGTTGACTTTTTTAATGCAAATTTTACCATTTCCCTTAAACAAAAATTTTCCCCAGGTTTTTGCTACCTACTCTGATTCCAGTGATGGAGACCCTGAGTCCAGTGATGTATGACTTACCGGTCTGAGTGGTGTAGTTGTTATAAAAATCACTGTTTTATCAGCAGGAGATTATCACTAGAGGACTAGTGAACCTGTTACCAGGTAGTTGAACCCCGTCCCACCAAATAGCTGTTTGTCTATGCACAGTGCACACAGAAAGCTGCCAATCAGTGATGTGGGCGGGGTTATGCAGAGCTCAGCATTCAGAGAACTGCTACATCTGCAGGAGATAAAACTCTTTTTAATCAAAACTGCAGAAATCAGTAAAGCAAGTGAGACATTGCTGGAATCAGGGTCTCTTTTCTTACCTTATGCTGCTCTCAGATGGTATAGCAAAAGCCTGCTGACAGATTCCCTTTAATAAAATTGAAATGTAAGCTAAAATCTGCTGTACAAATTATGTGTGTGAACGAACCCTACATTAAAATGGTGCAGATTTAAAATATACACTTTTTTTTACGTGTGCAGCTTTTATCTGTGGCATTTGATAAAACCTTAGCCACAATTCTCCTACAGACAAACTGGACCAAAAATATCAGCAATGTTTGAACATACCCTAATGTTGTATTTTAACAAGGTGCTGACGAGTTTTGTGTTGGGCTGACATAAATACCTTTATTTAGAGTGGATTTCGGTGATGGCGCGCATTATGCTTATGACTATTAAAGCATTAAATCCCTGCTGTACTACACAAGTCCCATTCACTCCCGCATGGACAGACCACTGATCCTTCTATGCGTGGGTAATGGATTTGTTGTGATCACTTGAGTGAGCATCAATGGGAGGATAAACAATTCCTTTCTGGAACATGCAATTCCCCATCTGCTGAGAGTGTTTAGTGGCGGGGAGAGTCGAGCCTGAAGCAGATGAGCACGCCGGCCAATCTCATGCTAATGACATGCCATGCAAAGAGCGGGCGCGTGGCTCAATAAATCACACTGTAATTGAGTCTTTGGGTCACGTTTCACAACCCCGTCAGTTGTGTGATTTCATATGTAACAAAAGCGATGGATTTCGGAGCTGCGTACTTCATAAATAATTCATTTCTCGGCTCATATAGAATTCTGTTCTACATATTTTTTTAATAATCATTTTGATGCGTTTATTGAATTTGCTACAATAATCTGCGGCACAAGACGGAAACCTCACATAATACTCACATAATGGCAACCTCAGCTCGTTTGTATGTATATGAAGTTTAGGGTTTGTATCAAAACTGACCGTTGTTTGGAAGCTCGCGTTTCCATTTAATAATAATAATAATAATCTTTATTTATATAGCGCCATCATATTCCGCAGCGCTTTACAGTTTAACAGTTTCAGAACACAAGTCATAAGTAACAACGTTAACAATACAATAATTAAGTTTTACTTTTTCATTGCACTTCTTTAAAAAAAATTCCACTAAATTTACTGGACTCAATACTAAGGTATGAGAGACGCGATCTTACAGCCAATCACTTCACTTGCCCTATAGGTAAATCTTGTGCCTGCAGGGTGCGACACTGTGCTAGCTTATTATAAGGCTTCACATTCATTTTTTTGCAATGTTTATGTCTTACATTTTAAACCACTTAGTAGGCCAGACACTTTTCATCTGTGTTTGTCTCAAATGGTTAATGCTCTTATTGTTGTTATAAATAATAATAATCATAATAAATTGTTATTATTATTAGTAACTGGCTAACACGGTACAAAGATATACATCTTTACTGTATTAGTAGTAGTAGTATTTTCATTATTATCATTATTGTTTTCAATATTATTATTATTATTATTATTATTAATAAAATATTTTATTTATTTCACTATTATTATTTTCTTTATTATTTTCATTATTATTATTATCAGTATTATTATTTTCAATATTATTATTATTGTTAATAATTTATCTATTATTTCACTATTATTATTTTCTTTATTATTTTCATTATTATTATCAGTATTATTATTTTCAATATTATTATTGTTAACAATAATATTTTATTTATTATTTCATTATTATTATTTTCTTTATTATTTTCATTATTATTATCAGTATTATTATTAATATTATTATTAATAATATTTTATTATTTCATTATTATTATTGTCGTTGTTGTTGTTTCCATTATTATCAGTATTATTATTTTCATTATTATTAATAATAATATTTTATTATTTCATTATTATTATTGTAGTTGTTATTATTTTCATTATTATCAGTATTATTATTTTCATTATTATTATTATTATTATTAATAATAATAATAATAATAATAATATTTTATTATTTCATTAATATTGTCGTTGTTATTATTTTCATTATTATTATCATTATTATTATTTTCTTTATTATTATTATAATTTAGTATGTTAAATATACAGTATATTCTAGCTGATTTTTAGAATTCTTAGAAAAAACTTAGCTCCTAACAAGCATTGCACCACACATTGCAGAAAACATGGCAGGCCCGGGTCCAACCATCTTGCTGCATTAGGAAATCAATAAAATATATATAATTACAGTGTATACGGCCTATCTTTAATATATTAATAATCTGTCAATTTATATATTTGGTAAAAAACAAATTCAGGCATAAAAATATACTATACGTTTAAGATCACATTCATTTTGTGCTACATGCGTAACATCAGGTAACCCATATTTTATGTCAGATAGACAAAAGCTTTGTAATTGTATGGAGAAAGGAAAAATCCTTACTCTGTTTTATTACTATTGATAGACTGATGATACAATTCAAGATCATTTTGCAAAGCAATTTTGAAAATGAAAAGAAATATATTGTTGAATAGAGATGAGAGAATTTGTTTGTATTTTGGCCCCGAATCTGATTTTGACATACTTGAACACTATTTATGCCTTATGATCGGTTCTGAACATATTCGGTAACTTCTACTCCCATTGACTCTAATGACGTTCGGCTGTGTTCGACGAATATTGCAAAAAACAATATTCGATTCTGATCGTATTCGGAACCGAATCCGAACAAATTCGCTCATCTCTATTGTTGGACTCAATTGTTTCTCCAATCAGGGTTTTATGACGCTTTATATAGACCCGGTGATAAACGCCCAATCTTGTTTTTCTGGGTAGCAAGAAT
This sequence comes from Oophaga sylvatica, assembly GCA_033576555.1. Taxonomy (NCBI): domain Eukaryota; kingdom Metazoa; phylum Chordata; class Amphibia; order Anura; family Dendrobatidae; genus Oophaga; species Oophaga sylvatica. Next base: position 366,247,796 of record JARQOD010000006.1, read on the forward strand.
CTAAGCATATAGCCTTCATACAAAGTACATTTTAAGGGAACCCTTGAGTTTTTTGCACTGCGTTAGTCATAGATAAACCTCTATGGACACGATATGACATAAGTCAACAATTGGGGAGCATTGGTGTGCTACTGTCTGCTCACACAAATCATGGTGTCACAGAAGTGTGCCTGAGTGATGGACAAAGCCTTCCAGAGACAATGCAGGAAACTGCCCCGGGGTGTTTACTATTCACATTGGCAACAAACCTTTGTATGAATGAAATTCTTGGCAAGACAGATGGGAGTAAATAATGTTACAATGTGGAATAAGGAATGAGATGAGATCACAGCCCCAGCCTGGCCATCCTTTGTAAACCTGGACAATGATCAGGGGTGCAGAATTCTGCAACCTATTTAGGAGAGGCTCAGATCAGTTGGCTCCGGCTGCCGGACGCACCACTCTACCTCAGTGAAAATGAGCACAATCTGCAGCCGGCAGGAGGACGCTTTACAGACCTTAAACACGACGTTCTCAACCAAAGGTAAGATCCCTAAATGGCCCAGATATGAAGGCGCCTCTGTGCTGCCGCACAACCCATTCCACGGAGCAGGCTTCATTCTGACCACTGACTTTTGAAATATGTAATTATCCTAATTAATATACAAAATGTCTCAAATTAAACACGTAGTCCAATATTAGCATGATAGATACTGGTGACATGTACCAACCTTTGTACTGATGTCATAAGCAAAGCCACAGAGCGTGCCGGATAAATGAGACGCGGATTACAGAACCTACAATGTTTGAAAACATGTTATAATTGTAACACGGTTAGGTGCGGCGTCACTATTCAGCAATACCAAATATCTAACAAGTGCATGTGCGGGATTAATGTCCCCCAATCTGATAACATCCAGTCCGACTCCACTGTAGGCTAAAAGCAAGAAGTCCATAAAGACACAACGGATACAAAAATGTAACAAAGTGTCAGTTAAATCCCCAATGTCGCAACATACTGTATATAGGATGCACAGAAAGGCTATAGGTAAAGTAATATCACAGCTGAGTACAGAATAATGAAGATGGAGAGAGCCACAAAGTGTAAGGTGCAAGAAGCAGAGGAGGAACTGCTCACCCCAAAACTGCGCCTCACTGCTGCTTTGTAGGGGAGATATTATATACATATTTATTTGTGTGTGTGTATACATAATACATATAATATACACGTAAATTATGTGTTGCAATAAGATACAAAACAAAAAAATGGTGACCTAGAATAACCTTTCTTTGATTGAAAATGACTCTGAATAGAACGGTTTCCATTTTTGTCATACGCAGACCACCATCCATGTATAGTAAGTGATAAGATTTATACAGAATATACGATATTTAAAAAGGATTGTTTTGTTTAAAGGAACTTAAATGGAATCCTTCACCAGGTTTTTGCTAATTTGAGCGCAGCATAAATTAGAGACCTTGATTCCAGTGATGTATCAGCAGCAGATTATTACTAGAGGACTAGTGAACAACCTGCAGTCAGGTAGACCTCCACATTGATGAGCTCTGTATAGCCCTGCCCCCACCACCAATTGGAGGCTATACTGAGGTCAGCATTTAGAGAACTGCTAGATCTGCAGCAGAAGAAAAACAGATTTTATCAAAACTGCAATAAGCAGCTCAGTAAGTGGTGCACCGCTCAAATCAGGGTGTAAGGAATCTAGTCATTATATCTCATATATGGAAAGTGTCTGCCTTCTGCTGCTCCTGCACCCCTCACCCACCTTCCCGCTCACATTTACATGATAAGGCTGCAGTGATGTCTCAGTGGGGATCATGTACAGTAATCAGGAGATCACACAGATCAGAGGCGCTGGCACTGTACGCAATAAAGCTAACCTGAGAAATGATGGTGCTCATATTTTAACATTTAAATGGAATCTGTCAGCATGTTTTGCTATGTAATCTGAGAGCAGCATGATGTAGGGGCTGAGATCCTGATTCCAGAGATTTTACAGTATCATTCAGAAACATTACTGCAATGCTTTTTCTCTGTTCCTACACAATAGATATGCGGTATATACCGTGTGTATATTGTGAGACAGTGAAGGAATGTGTGTTGAATGGGGTGTACATTTCACCTGGATGCTTTGCTGACTGGGATAAGGGAAATGTATGGCTTTGTACACCTAGTGGTAGAGAAAGGTCACTACACCTTACATTCATTACACACTTGCAGCTCAGGCCTGAAACTACTCAGGTGTTAATTAGGAGACCAGAAGTAGGTGTCTGGGAGCACAGTCAGAGAGCTCGCTTAGTCTGGACGGGGAGTCCAGGCACAAGAAGGAGACTCCGGGAGGTGAGCTCTCTCTGTCTGGGTGCCCGAGGTACCCCGGACATAAAGAGGAGACTCTGCGACACTCCATGCTGGTGACTACTGAATAGGAGGGGATCTCTCTCAAGTCTGGACATTGGAGGTGCCTTCAGACATAAAGAGGAGTATCTGTGACACTCCATACTGGTAACATATATCATATGTGTTGTTTTGGGTCAGGCTGGTAGAGCCGGGACCCGGATAGACAGGGCAATCGATCTATGTGTAATTAGTGGCTAGACAAGCCCAGGTTTTCTGTTTATGCTTTATTTTTATCTGTTTGCTGTGGACTTTAATAAAGCTGGTTGCGGCCAGTTTTCATCAGAACTGCTGTCTGAATGAACTGTTTTCATGTCACTCTGTCTACCCAGACAGCGATCCTAGAGCTATATCCCCTGGAAATGTTACAATTGGCGGAGAATGCTGGGGCAGCACAGTGGCTTAGAGACAGCAATAAAGGTGAAGTCTGTTGAAGCAGCAGCAGAAAAAAAAAAAAGTGTGTCAAGAGAAACGTCTGATTGGAGCAGTCTTAAAGAGACAGTAGCCCTAATAGAGTTTGCAAAAGAGAAAAAAAAAAGTGTGTCTGCACAGCAAAGCTGAACTTGTTGTGGAAAAGACTGTGGAGTGTGCAGCAGCAAAGGAGAAACGTCTATTGGAGCAGTCTTAAAGAGACAGTGGCCCTAATAGAGTTTGCAGAGAAAAAAAAAAAAAAGTGTCTGCACAGCAGAGCTGAATTTTTCTGTGGAAAAGACTGTGGAGTGTGTATGTCTTGAGTGAAGACTGCCGTTGTTGAGACAGAGAAGTCTGACAGCATGGATGACAGCATGGAGGCGCTGTTTGAACAAATGGCGCAAGTTAATGTGCAACATAGGACTGCCGTGGTTGAGACAGATAGGTCCGGCAGTGTGGAGGAGCTCGTTGAGTACCTGGTCCAGGCCCAGCGAAGCATGCAGCAGAGCATGGAGCAGCAGCGCCTGCAGCACCAGCAGCGCATGCAGCAGGCCCAGCAGCAATTCCTGCAGCAGCAGCAGGAGAATAACCGGTTATTTGTTGAGCGGATGGCAGCACAAAAAAAGGATTTCGGTGCCGCGTCCCGAAGTAATGTGGCAAAGTCACCTGCATTGTCCGCTGTAAAGAAGGCGGTAAGACGGTCACTAAAAAAGATGACACCTCGTGATGATGTGGAGGTATATCTCACTAGGTTTGAGAGATTGGCAGAGAAGGAGAATCTGCCCCTATCTGAATGGGCCATGATGGTCGCGCCCTATCTGATTGGAGTGCCCCAGGTGGCCTATGCTGACCTGAGCGAGCAGGACAGCCAAGACTATGCCAAGCTGAAAGCGGAGATTCTTACCCGGCTGGGTTTTACGGTGACAGCCCGTGCCAGAGGAGTTCATGACTGGAGATGCAGTTGGGAGTCTGCAGTCACCAAACCTGATTATGGAGTTGAAAAGGTGATAGTGGACCGCTACACCCAAGCACGTCCTCCTGAGGTACAGCCGTCTGAGAGGTCGTCACTTCGGAGTTCCCGGACGCTGAACTCTCGCGGTAAGAGCGTTCCAGCTGTTGGGGACATGTGGGTGGGAGAGTGTGATGGACAGTGTTGGAGCTGGCGTGAAATTGCAGCCAACTGTCCAATAGAGGGGGAGCCTATGTATTGTGATGTTGGCAGATCCCTCTCTCCCTGCGCAGAGCCTGTGTGTGTGTCCACCTCAGCCGAAGAGACTGGACCACAGGGGTCCCCGGTGGTTGTAAATGACTGCCCAGCACAGGCCCTCTTGGACTCAGAGAGTCCAGTGACTTCCGTATGTGACAGCCTGATTGATAGGGACTTCATCCCTGATAAACACCTGAGTGTGGTGTGCATCCATGGAGACACCAAAGTCTACCCAGAGACTGCCGTGGACTTGGTCCCCAAACTCGGGGAGGTTTCATATGAAGGGGGGGTAGTGAAGAACCTGGTGCAACCCGTCATATTGGGTAATGACTTTCCCCGGTCTAAGGATCTCTGGGGGAAGGGTGATTCTGATGGACAGTATGATGAAGCTCCTATTGAGGGTGCGCAGTCCCGAGGGGCGGAACACAATGCTAGTGGGCCGTTAAGCTTATGTGATAATGATGATGATAATGATAATGATGATGATGATGATGATGATCATGATAATGATGATGACCATGATAATGATGCTGATGCTGATATTGATAATGATGATGATGCTAATCATAATAGTGATGATACTGATGATGATCATGATAAAGATGAAATTCCTTTGCAGGTGATGTTGGGAGACGAGGATGGTGGTTCTCGGGAACCGAGTGTCCCTGATCTGCCTGTGTCCTGTGACAATTTTGGGAGTGAGCCGGTGCGAGACCCCACTCTTAAAACGGCACAGGAAAATGTAATTGTTCTGAATGAGGTTCCCCAAGAGCCTGGCTCTGAGGAGAGGTTTCCTCATGCTGCCATGAACAATAACCTATTGTATAGGGACACTGAAGTCCAGGGAGAGGTCGTGAGTCAGCTGCTAGTACCTGAGCTATATGGAAGTATAGTGCTGGGTTGTCACATAGTCACATACTTGAGGGACCAGATGGTGAAGTTAATGTTGTGGATGACATGTTAACTAAGGTTCCAGATCAAGATGTAAATGAGAATGAATTGTATAACCCTGACAGTGAGCAGGATGTGAATGAAAATGACTTGTATAACCCTGACAGTGAGCAGGATGTGAATGAAAATGAAGTGTATAGCCCTGACAGTGAGCCAGATGTGGCTGAGAAAAAGGGGTCAGACAGGGATAGTGATAGTGAATCATCTGATGACCATAAAGCAACCAGTGCAAATGAGGAAGGCATGGTAGCAGAGGAGGTTGAGAGTCCTGAGAAGAAAGCTGATGCTGACCTTACAGCCAGACAGAAGATGGCATCTGAAGATGTTTTACAGTTGGCCGGTTCTCTGGCGAAGACTAAGGTGAAAGGAGGAGAGTTGAGCTTTAAAGGCAGGACTTTGAACCTGAACACAGCACAAGTGGATGCTGTTGAAGATGAGAAGTTGTCGGTGTGTGGTGTGGATCTGCATCATGCCAAGGACTCTGAAGGTGATGCTGCAGAGGTGGAAAAAGCCATAGAAGTGGTAGACACCAAACCAGATGCCTCATCAGTAGCTGCAACTCGTGAAGCTCAGGCTGGAAGTTCGGCGCCCGGAGCCCCAGCAGTGTTCCCGAGTGATACCAAGGATCTGGATAAGTCACAAGATGAGATTTTGAGACATCGGGCTGGCGTTGGTGAGCTCAAGCGCACTTTCAGGGAGGCTACATCGGAGCCACGTCCCAACAAATGGAAAAGCGATGTGTCACTCCGTTGCCGCTACAGACACACGGGAGCCCAGATGGGATGCAGAACGTGGTGGAAGAGAAGAATCCGGCGGGTTCTGAGTATACAGATGCCGCTATCAAGGAGAACTTGAAAGCTGGAATAAATGGAGATATTGGAGACCAAAATGATGTGCCTGAAGAAGGGGCTGAAGACATAAAGGACGTCCAACAGGTACAAGATGAAGTGATTACTTCTCAGAAAAAACTCCAAACTGTGATGAAGGAGCGTGATGAGAACCATGAGCATCTTCTGGAGAAGCTCAATGAAGTAAAGAAGGTTCAAGGGGAACTGGAGAAAAGTGAAAAACCCCCTATACCTTCTGTGATAGTTGGTGACCCATGGTCAGTGCACCAGGGACAGGAGGTACGTGAGTTTCTGAGAAAGAGTCAGCAGAAGTGTTCTGATGTGCCGGGTCGTACTTCTCTGGCCAGGCACTATATCGAAACTGAGCCCGGCCCTAAGGTCAAGATGAAACCGTGCAGGATACCCGAGGCCCGCAGAGAGCATAGGCCTGGGAGGGTACAGGGTAGTGCGGATGCTTCAGATGAAGAGAAAGCTGATGTTGGCTATGGCTCAGGTGAAGATACGGATGACAGTAGTGAAGATGAAGCTGATGAAGGCCATGACTGGTCCAGAGTTCGCTGTCTCTTTTGGATTGATGACCAGCCCTCCGGTCTGGAGAAGAGGGAGGGGATATGTGAGACAGTGAAGGAATGTGTGTTGAATGGGGTGTACATTTCACCTGGATGCTTTGCTGACTGGGATAAGGGAAATGTATGGCTTTGTACACCTAGTGGTAGAGAAAGGTCACTACACCTTACATTCATTACACACTTGCAGCTCAGGCCTGAAACTACTCAGGTGTTAATTAGGAGACCAGAAGTAGGTGTCTGGGAGCACAGTCAGAGAGCTCGCTTAGTCTGGACGGGGAGTCCAGGCACAAGAAGGAGACTCCGGGAGGTGAGCTCTCTCTGTCTGGGTGCCCGAGGTACCCCGGACACAAAGAGGAGACTCTGCGACACTCCATGCTGGTGACTACTGAATAGGAGGGGATCTCTCTCAAGTCTGGACATTGGAGGTGCCTTCAGACATAAAGAGGAGTATCTGTGACACTCCATACTGGTAACATATATCATATGTGTTGTTTTGGGTCAGGCTGGTAGAGCCGGGACCCGGATAGACAGGGCAATCGATCTATGTGTAATTAGTGGCTAGACAAGCCCAGGTTTTCTGTTTATGCTTTATTTTTATCTGTTTGCTGTGGACTTTAATAAAGCTGGTTGCGGCCAGTTTTCATCAGAACTGCTGTCTGAATGAACTGTTTTCATGTCACTCTGTCTACCCAGACAGCGATCCTAGAGCTATATCCCCTGGAAATGTTACAATATATATATATATATACATATATATATATATATATATATTGTGGTACACCAAAGGGGATCTTGCTGGATGGGAGATATATTTCTTCTAGCAGACTGAAGTTTGCTCAGGATTTTCCATGATCACAAGGACCTGTGATGAGGTCATAGTCACGTGATCAGGTCAGCTGATGTATACCTCACCTGAGGGTGTGGACTAGGCCTATTTAACAAGAAGCTGTGGGAGTATGGGGGTGGAAGGAAGGAGTTTGGCTGGAGTCAGCCTGGAAGATTGTTTTTGTTACAGTGTGTCAGTGTGCACCAGGAAGCGAGTACCAGACCACCCGGAATGGCACCTGGCGGTCTCTGCTGGCCCGCAGCCGCTTAGTTAAGCCCGTCCCAAGCAAGGGTGAGTCTGGGACCAGTGGTTCTCCAAACTGAGTGATTTATGTTCTGCTTTGATTTTGTTATCTGGACTTTTAATTGAACCCGTTATTAAAACCACTGAACTTTGAACTAAAAGCATGTGTGTATGCCTCATTACTGCGGCCCGGCCCCTGCCTACCAGAGCGGATCCCTACAATTGGTGGCTTGAATGCGGGCATACGCAGTGAGGTCAGGCTGTTTTTTTTTTGTGTGGATGTTTTTTCCCTGCATGACAGGAAATGTCCTGGGTGAAGAAAGTGACGCAAAACCCGGTGGATAACTGTCCGGAGATGGAGAGCACAGTAAAAATGCTGGTGGAGGCCATGCGACAGCAACAGCAGGCTATGCAGCAGCAACAGGAAACCAATAGTCTACTGATGCAGCACATCGCAGCGCCGCAGACAGCAGGAGCTGCCCGGGGATGTCAGGATGTCCGGAAAGCGGTGCGTACAGCGATCCCAAAGATGGAGCAATCAGATGACGTTGAGGTATACCTGGAGATGTTTGAAGGCGTGGCTAAGAGGGAGAGACTTCCCCAGGACCAGTGGGCCGAGATCGTGGCTCCGTTTTTGGCTCCAGGACCCGCGAAAGCCTATAGGGACCTACCCCCCGAGCATCAGACGGACTACGAGATCATCAAGGGTGAGATACTCGCACGTCTTGGGGTAAATGTGTTAGCCCGGGCCCAGCGGGTACACCAGTGGAAGTTTTCCCCTTCCGAGCCAGTATTATGACTTGATACATCTGATGGAAAAGTGGTTGCAGCCGGAGGTGTTGTCACCCCGTGCTATGCTGGATAGGATAGTGACTGATAAATTCTGGAGGACTTTGCCCCACACCCTGCAAACCTGGGTTGGACAGGCAGCCCCTACTGATGGTCTCCAAATGGTAGACCTCATTGAAAGATATGGGGCTACCAAGGAGATACAGGGAGAGACTACCCGGAAGGTAATGAGTAAATTCCCCAAACCTTCACCCGCCGTTCGGCGAGCAGAGACTCGGAAGGCCGCCCAGGACACGTCTGGGGACGAAAGGGGTCCAATAATCTGTTGGCGGTGCCAAGAACCAGGACATGTGAGAGCTGATTGCCCCCACCTGACTGAGCCCATGGACACAAACTATGGGTACTATCAGTCTCACTATGCCGAACACATGTGTGCAGTGGGTAAACCAGAGGGACCCAATATGAATCATTTGTGTAAAGTGGAGGTGGAGGGTAACCCTGCTGTGGCTGTACTGGACTCAGGGAGTCTCGTGACCCTAATACGAGCCAGCCACATCCAAATCAGCGAGTATACTGGTCGGAAAATGGGTGTGTTGTGTATACATGGGGACTTAAAACATTATCCTACCGCACTGGTGATGATAAACACGCCAGCGGGGAGGAGGTGCCACGAGGTAGGGGGTGGTGGTTAATTTGCATTATGAGGTAAGAATGGGGAGAGATTTTCCGTTATTTTCTGTGCTTTGGCCGGTAATTACTTCTCCCACAGAACAGTCGTCGGCACCAGTGGCAACCAGGTTGCATTCTCCAGAAATCGAGCATGAACCTGGTGGCCCAGAGGAAGATGTGCTGGCGGTAGGAGTACCTTTGCCTTCGGGGGAGGAGGAAAACCCCTCTCCTATAGAAGTGTTAGCTGGGGAGATGGAAGATTTGCCACCGGGACCAGAATTGTCCGACTTAAATGTGGCAGGTGACAATTTTGGTACGGCGCAACTCCGGGACCCTACGTTGACTCGAGCCCGGGAAAATGTACTGGTTGTCAATGGGGAACCCCAACACCCCGGGGCAGCTACAGTATTTCCCCGATTCGAGCTGAACCAAGATTTGCTGTATCGGGTTGAAAAAATACATGGGGAAATTGTCGAGCAATTGCTGGTACCGCAGTCATATCGGAGGTTGGTAATGGACTTAGCGCATGCGCATGTACTAGGGGGACATTTGGGCCAAAAGAAAACCCTAGACAGAATTCTACAACGGTTTTACTGGCTAGGGGTCTATGAAGAAGTTAAACGGTATTGTAACTCTTGTCCCGTGTGCCAGGTAACCAGTCCGCAGCCTCATTTTCGGAGTCCCTTGGTGCCATTACCAATTATAGAGGTCCCGTTTGAGAGAATAGCCATGGATCTGGTGGGGCCGGTTAATAAATCAGCAAGGGGTCACCAACACATCCTCATAGTTGCAGGGGCAGCACGGTGGCTCAGTGAATAGCACTACAGCCTTGCAGCGCTGGAGTCCTGGGTTCGAGTCCCACCAAGGACAACATCTGCAAGGAGTTTGTATGTTCTCCCCGTGTTTGCGTGGGTTTCCTCCGGGTACTCCGGTTTCCTCCCACACTCCAAAAACATACAGATAGGGAATCTAGATTGTGAGCCCCTTTGGGGGACAGTGATGATAATGTGTGCAAACTGTAAAGCGCTGCGGAATATGTAAGCGCTATATAAAAATAAAGATTATTATTATTATAGTTCTAGATTACGCTACCAGGTATCCTGAGGCTATTCCCCTGCGACACACCTCGGCCAAACTGATCGCAAAAGAACTCATGGGTATGTTCTCTCGGGTGGGAATCCCTCAAGAAATCTTAACAGATCAGGGGACCCCCTTTATGTAAAAAATCATGAAGGAACTCTGCCACTTGTTAAGTGTTAAACAGTTGCGCACATCGGTCTATCATCCCCAAACAGACGGTTTAGTAGAAAGGTTCAATAAAACCCTGAAGAATATGTTGAAAAAAGCAGTCTCTAAAGATGGTAAGGACTGGGATCTCTTGTTGCCATACCTGATGTTTGCAGTGCGGGAGGTGCCCCAGGCATCTACGGGGTTCTCGCCCTTTGAACTATTATATGGCAGACATCCCCGTGGCTTACTCGATATAGCTAAAGAGGCCTGGGAAAACCAACCAACTCCCCACAAAAGTGTGATAGAACATGTGGCCAAAATGCAAGAGAGAATGGAGACAGTCCTACCATTAGTCCGAGAACATATGGAAGCAGCACAAAGGTCACAGAGGCAGGTCTATAACCGGGAGGCACGGGTAAGGTCCTTTAACCCTGGGGATCGGGTGTTGGTACTTGTGCCTACAGTGGATAGTAAGTTCTTTGCAAGGTGGCAGGGACCCTACGAGATTATAGAGAAGGTGGGACCAGTAAACTATAAAGTACACCAACCAGGGCGGAGAAAGCCAGAACAGGTATACCATGTGAATCTGCTCAAACCATGGAAAGACAGAGACCCGCTTGGTGAGGATTGTCCACGGCCTGCATTTCCAGTAGAGATGGCTTCCTTGCCTCAGGAGAAGGCAAGAGAAGTCCTCTCCGCCGTCAAAATAGCAGACACTTTGTCGCCCAGACAAGTTCAGGAAGTCCGAGAGTTTGTTAGCCAAATACCGATGTTTTTTCGGAACTTCCTGGTCGTACCTCCCTAATCCAACATGACATTGTCACGGAGCCACAGGCCAAAGTCCGATTAAAGCCATATCGGGTGCCTGAGGCCCGGCGACAAGCCATCTCGGAAGAGGTCAAGAAGATGCTGCAGTTAGGGGTCATTGAAAGTCCCAGAGTGAGTGGGCCAGCCCAATAGTCCTAATACCAAAACCAGATGGGACACTAAGGTTCTGTAATGACTTCAGAAAACTGAATGAAATTTCTAAGTTTGACGCCTACCCCATGCCCCGGGTCGATGAGTTAATAGAGCGGTTTGGGCAGGCCCGGTATTTTTCAGTCATTGACCTCACAAAAGGGTATTGGCAGGTGCCCCTAACAAAAGCAGCGAGAGAGAAAACGGCTTTTGTAACACCCAAGGGACTGTTCCAGTATATAGTCCTACCCTTCGGGTTGCATGGCGCTCCAGCGACATTCCAGAGGTTAATGGACGTTGTTCTTCGTCCTCATCGCCGATACGCCGCGGCCTATCTGGACGATATTGTGGTGTACAGTACAGACTGGGAAAGTCACTTAGCCAAGGTACAGGCGGTGATAGATTCTCTGAGACAAGCAGGGCTAATGCCAACCCAAAGAAGTGTTCCATAGGGTTGGAGGAAGCTCGGTACCTGGGGTATGTGATTGGGAGAGGAGTTATCAAACCCCAAATAAACAAAGTGGAGGCAATCCAAAACTGGCCCCGTCCCCTCACCACAAAACAAGTGAAAGGGTTTTTGGGGTTAGTGGTATACTACCGGCGGTTTATTCCCAATTTTGCAACCCTGTCGGCGCCGTTAACTGACTGCCTAAAAGGGAGGAAGTCAGTAATGGTGCGATGGAATGATCAGCTTGAAGAAGCGTTTGTAAAACTAAAAGGGGCACTGTGTGGGTCACCAGTTCTGATCACACCCGACTTCAAAAGATAATTCATTGTCCAGACTGATGCGTCAGAGGTAGGTCTGGGTGCCGTGTTGTCTCAGGAGGTTAACGGGGAGGAGCATCCCATTCGTTTCCTGAGTCGAAAGCTTACTCCAGCTGAAACAAGATACAGCATTGTAGAGAGAGAATGCCTGGCCATCAAGTGGGCACTGGAGTCATTGCGCTACTATCTGTTGGGGAGAACATTTCGGTTGGTAACTGATCATTCCCTCTGACTTGGATGAGTCAAGCCAAAGAGAGAAATGCACGAGTCACCAGGTGGTTTCTGTCTCTGCAAAATTTCAAATTTTCAGTAGAACATCGGGCAGGCAAATTACAGGGGAACGCAGATGCACTGTCCAGAGTTCACTGTATGTCATGTATCCACCCTCCTAAGGTTGAACAAAGGGGGGAGGTATGTGGTACACCAAAGGGGATCTTGCGGGATGGGAGATATATTTCTTCTAGCAGACTGAAGTTTGCTCAGGATTTTCCATGATCACAAGGACCTGTGATGAGGTCATAGTCACGTGATCAGGTCAGCTGATGTATACCTCACCTGAGGGTGTGGACTAGTCCTATTTAACAAGAAGCTGTGGGAGTATGGGGGTGGAAGGAAGGAGTTTGGCTGGAGTCAGCCTGGAAGATTGTTTTTGTTACAGTATGTCAGTGTGCACCAGGAAGCGAGTACCAGACCACCCGGAATGGCACCTGGCGGTCTCTGCTGGCCCGCAGCCGCTTAGTTAAGCCTGTCCCAAGCAAGGGTGAGTCTGGGACCAGTGGTTCTCCAAACTGGAGTGATTTATGTTCTGCTTTGATTTTGTTATCTGGACTTTTTGTTGAACCCGTTATTAAAACCACTGAACTTTGAACTAAAAGCCTGTGTGTATGCCTCATTACTGCGGCCCGGCCCCTGCCTACCAGAGCGGATCCCTACAATATATATATATATAATGTGTTTATAGTTTTAATGAAAAGAAACATCTTTGTATTCTTGTTACTTAGAAGAGCTTCATATAAATGTTGACTCCCACTTACTCCTTCTAGCAGGTTGGTATTACTATAGGGAATTTCAACAGTAACATTTCTTCCATGTCATCCCTCAGGAGATAAAGATTGCATAACTGGACATGGTGCATTCATCTGAATGATTAATTGTGTTATTAGATCCTTTGTACTGAGAACAATCCTATTGCAGATGTGAAGGAGCTCCCTGCAGTGTTCCTTAGCAGATGTTCAAAACACCATTCCAGCGGGTTTTTTTATTTCACAACCGTAGTGGTGTTGCTAATGTAAGTTCCCTCCCCCTAATAATATACTTACCAGCTGCTACGAGGGGCACCTGAAAATTTCGAGGCCCGACCCAGAAGTAGTGACCGTGGGTCAAAATTTTTCAGTCAGTTCTCGACATAGTCTCCCTTGAGGGTCACACAGGTATGCCATCGCTCTTGGAGTTTCATTAGTCCACTGTGGTAGAACGTTCCGTCTTGCTCCTCCAAAAACTCCTTTACGGCGTCATCAGAAGGAAAACGACTTCCACAAAGGTGCTTTTTCATCTGTGGAAAAAGGTGATAGTCCGAGGGAGCCAAATCAGGGGAATAGGATGGGTGCTGAAGCAGTTGGAAACCACAGAAGTGAATTGCAGCCATTGCAACAGCTGATGTGTGAACTAGCGCACAGCCCTTTATGCAGCATCCCTCGACGTTTTTCCTTAATTGATGACCTCAGAAGATGAATCTGAGCTGCATAATATTCCCCGTTGATGGTTTGACCTTTCTGGAGGAGCTCCAGAAGAATGACACCCTTGGAATCCCACAACACTGATGCCATCACCCTGCCAGCGGATGGAACCACCTTTGCCTTTTTGGGGTGTGGGGAGGTGGGATGTTTCCACTGTTTTGAGTCATCTTTTGACTCCGGACAAATTGGTGTACCCAAGTTTCATCCATTGTAACAAATCTCTGCATAAAAAGTTGAATATCAGCTTCAAACAGTTGCACATTTTCCGCAGATCGAAGTTCTCTCCGACGTTTGTTCTCTAATGTCAAAAGTCTGGGCACCCAGGGTGCCGAAACTTTATGCATGTTCAGCAGCTGTGTTAGAATATAGCCAACCCTCTCCACCGATATGCCCACACATTGTGCAATGTGCCGCTGTTTGACACGTCGATCTGCCATTACAATGTCTTGCACTTTTTTGAAAATTTTCTTCTGTGCATGCGGTTGAGGGACGACCACTGCGCGCAGCATCTTCAATTGATGTCTGTCCCCGCTTGAAATCTGCAACCCAATTTTTCACCATTGTATCAGAAGGAGCATTGTCCCCTAATGTCTCCAGCATGTCCTTGTGAATTTCCAATGGTGTCAGTACTTTTTTCTGAAGGTATTGAATGACTGCTCGTTTTGCCAATTTATCCATTCCCATATTTCAGCCTTGCCACCAAACTTTAAAATGCTGTCACGGAAACAAAAAAAAATGTAAATAAATCAAGATTGCTCATCATGAGACCATTCAACAAAGTAAATAAGTAAATAAGATATTGCATTGCAAAACAAGACCATGCAAAAAAGATTTCATGGGTGGGCCTCAAAATTTTCAGGCCCCCCTCGTATCTTCTGCGGTTCTCAGCGCCGCTTCGGTCGTCTTCTGCAGGCTGTGACCTGCCGGATGCTCCAGTGTTTGCTGTGTGAGCCGGAAGTCACTTCTCAATGTAAGTCTATGAGAGCAAGAACGAGGCCACAACGCCGCTCTCATAGACTGACATTGAGAGCTTGTGACCGCTACCTCTGACTTCCGGCCAGTCAGATGTTGTAGACACAAGGTGGCAGCACAGGACTGGAGTGGCACTGGGAAGAGCAGAAGATGGCGGGTGGGAAGTATATTACTATGAACAGGGAACATGCATTAGTGATACAACTCCAGAGGTGAAATAGAAAAAAAAAACGGAGTGAGACTTTAAAAGGTCATGTTTTGATGTCACATACCTATCATTTAAATCATTTTTTAGTTTAATGCATTTTTTTTTAAAGGCAATTTTTTTCACCAGTTATCACAATTTTTAGTAAAAATAAATATTTTCACATTGGACACTGGGGCTGTTCTAGGTTCATATGTCCTCTTGTTTTTGGAAATCTACAGATGTATTCGCAGCAATAGATTATGACTTTTTTTTATTAAAACATTTAAAGCGAACCTGTTAGCAGGATTTTGTTAAGTAAGCTACTTGCATTATCATGTTGGCAGTGTTAAACTGATTAAAATGATACCTGGAGTGAAGAAATCCGTCTTGTGGTTCTTGTATAATCAGGGTTAGAAGTTTTCAGCTAATGAGATGCTTGTGCTCCTGGGTGGGACTGTAGGAAGAGTCTTATCTTCCTGCTCTGAGCCAGAGACACCAAGCAAAGACCACAGGCCGCCCCGAAGCACAAACTGTCTCTCTATGATGACGAACATGTCTGTGTCTTGGGGCAGCCTGTGGGCAGGTCTTTCCTTGGTTTGTCTGACTTAGATCAGGAAGATAAGTCTCTGCCTACAGTCCCACCCCGGAGCACAAGCATCTCATTAACTGAAATCTTCTAACACTGTTTACACAAGAACCACAAGACAGATTTCCTCACCCCAGGTATCATTTTGATCAGTGTAACAATGGCAACCTGACATTGTCTGTAGGTTACTTAGCAAAATACAGCTGACAGGTTCGTTTTAATGAGAATGTGAAAAGGTCATTGTGAAGAGGGAGCGGGGTCATGTGTTCAATTACCTATTGTGAATGTTGAATAATGTGTTATTAAATGTTTACAGTGACATGTAAAAATTTTGGATACCCATGGTTAGAATTACTGTTATTGTGAACAGTTAAGCAAGTTGAAGATGAAATGGTCTCTAAAAGGGCTAAAGTTAAAGATGACACATTTCCTTTTTATTTTAGGTAAACAATATATATTTTTATCTTTGACATTTTAAAAATTACAAAAAAAGTTAAAATGGTCCAATGCAAAAGTTTGGGCACCCCATGTTTAGCAGCTAATAGCACCCCCTTTTGAAAATATCACAGCTTGTAAATGCTTTTTGTAATGAGCCAAGAGTCCTTCAATTCTTGTTTGATGGATTTTCATCCATTTTTCCTTGGAAAATTCTTCCAATTCTGTGAGATTCTTGGGTTGTCTTGCATGAACTGCTATTTTGAGGTATACTCACAGATTTTCAATGATATTCAGATCAGGGGACTGTGAAGCCCATTGTAAAATCTTCAGCTTGCACCTTTTGAGATAGTCTATTGTGGATTTTGATGTATGGATCATTATCCATTTGTAGAAGCCATCCTCTTTTCAACTGCAGCTTTTTTACAGATGGTGTTATGTTTGCATCAAGGCTTTGGTGAAATTTCATTGAATCTATTCTTCCCTCTACCCGTAAAATGTTCCCCGTGCCATTGGCTGTAACACAACCCCAAAGCATGATTGATTCACCCCCTTGCTTAATGGTTGGTGAATTGTTCTTTTACTGAAATTCTGTACCCTTTTTTCTCAGCACATATTTTTGATTATTGTGGCCAAAGAGTTGTATTTTAACTTCATCGCTCCACAGGACTTGTTTACAAAATGCATCAAGCTTGTTTAGATGTTCTTTTGCCTACTTCTGGCGCTGAATTTTATGGTGAAGATGCGGGAGATGTTTTCCTCTGATGACTCTTCCATGAAGGCCATATTTGTGTAGGTGTCGCTGAACAGTACAAAAATGTACCTGTAAGGTGTGTAGGGCAGTACTTGAGGGTGAGGGGCTGCTGTTCTCCCACACCCTGGCACTTTGCAAGAAAATAATGTCCTGTCTGTCGTGTAGTTTGTGTGTAGTGTATAACACTCACTTTTGGGCTTGTAGTCTCGTCTGGTTCTGTGACCCCGTATCTGGATGCCACCACACATTCATCAACAGAATCGGTATCCATTTTTAACAGTTCAACTTTACTTAACGTCAGATGTAAAATGGCAGTTACAGCACGCTCCCTGAGCTCTCCTTTCGTCTCCTGGCCCTGAGACGCTCTATCCAACTCCGCAGCTCCCATGCTTTCTGGCCCACTTCTCTGACACTGTTTCCCATATGGCTTTTCCTTCTGGGAGGTAAATAAGGCACCCGCTTCCGTATCTAATTCGGGCCATAGGCCCTGGATATACTGGGAAGGATTGCCTTAATTGGTGGCGGTAGTCTGCATGCTGCTCCCACAAGTTTCACACTTTTTTGTGCTATTCAGCCCACTTGCCTAATCTTTATTTCACCTAATCTCTCACTATCTTAACTCTGTATTTATCTCCAAATCTATCTATCACCAGGAAGTGTCCCCTCTTATGTTACCCATGCCCATCCCTAACTGGGGCTGTTCATAAGTTAACTCTTACCTTACTGTTCCTAACTACTTCCTGCACTACAGTGCCCTCCACTGTACTTCCCAATTACTAACCATCCTTATTATCTGATTTCTATACTTGTATGCTAATTTCCTATCCTAATACTTTCCCTGATCTTTACCCATAAACACAGTAATATCGAAAGACATTATCAACAAAGCACACTTGAGTCATCAACAATAAAAACCTTATCAAAATATATAAGCATTATTCCATTATTACAAAAAGTGTACCTGCTTTATCAGGAAGGGACGAAGAGTATGCTTGTCCCTGATATACTCTTACATACCACAACTCCAGAGTCTGCTAAATCTTTCTGAAGGTCTTTTGCAGTCAAGTGGGGGTTCTGATTTGCCTCTTTAGCAATCCAACAAGCAGCTCTCACTGAAATGTTGCTTGGTCTTCCAAACCTTATCTTGACCTCCACTGTTCCTGTTAACTACCATTTCTTAATTACATTTCGAACTGAGGAAAGGGGAACTTGAAAACGCTTTGCTATCTTCTTATAGCCTTCTCCTGCCTTGTGGGCCTCCACAATTTTCAGAGTGCTAGGTAGCTGATGGGTTTTTTTGCACAAGGTTAGAGTAGGATCGGCTTCTATAAAGCTGGGAACATCACCTGGCCTTTCCTAACAATCCAGAACCATAACACGCTAATTAAGATCTGAAACCTTGGTCAAAGTTATCTGAACACACAAATCTCTAAGGGTGCCCAATCTTTTGCATCAGCCCATGTCTCATCTTTAGCTGTACGTTTTTTAGAGATCATTTAATTTTCAACTTGCTTAACTGCTCACAATAACAGTAATTTTCACCAGGGGTGTCCAAACTTTTACATAACACTGTATAGTGTCATCGGTCATTGCAATTCTGCCTCTGCTGATAATGTTCCTGCTGAAAACTCTCCCTGAAAACACAGGAAGTATGAGTTTAAAAGCCCCAGTGGCCAGTGTGAAAATTACAAGGTTGCTAATTTTATTTGTTTTCTTGCTAGGAGAAAAAAAAATTGTAAAATAAAAATGTAATTTAAGCAATTGGTCATTTTGTGATGGTACGTTCCCTTTAAGTTTCGTCTGACACCGTATTTTGATGCAAAGTCTTCTTTTTGTATTTGTAATACAATTATATTCATAATTTGTCCCCTTTTTAGCAAGTGCTTCAAAATGTACCAAGTGTGTGCCATGCTGCGGCATCGAAACCAGCCTACAAAGCTCAATAAACATCAGCTCACATTTGGGTCCATTTAAACGGGCAGATGATCTGGCTGTAACAAGCACCGATTGATGATATGACATGTTTATGGAGGCTTGCTCCATGTCTGTCTTTATGAGGCAATCATCTGTATGTATGCAGGCAAACAATCGTTTCTGCAAATATTTGCCCTCATACAGTTTCCATATTCTCGCCAGCACATTCTCTGTTCGCACAAGATGCAGGATCCAACACCTATCTGAATGGTTATTATTAAATACTATTTGTTTGCACACACAGATTTGGGCATGGTACATCATTTCATTTAATCATTGGTATTACTTTTCAGGACACAGCACATCCAGAAGAAGATTGTCAAGTAGCCAAAAGATACCATCAAACAATGTAAGAAATAATGAACATGTATGCTAATAAGTACCATTTATGTTATTCACTTACAATGATATATCTAATAACGATCAGCATGCAAAAATCTGTAACGTGGCCTCCAACTATAACCTGTTAATTAGAGGCCTGGCCATCAGTCTCTCAGACACATTGACCTGATTGCAATTGAATCACTATGTGGGTAATGCTGGGGACTTGATATAGGAGAGCGTGATGCTGTGATATAATATCTATGGATTGGGCAATCAAAAATCCTTGGTGTGTTGTATCAATCAGTCAGCTATACATGCTACCAATGCTATATTGATAGTAACTCGTGGGAAAAGATACTAGTGACTGTGAAGAAACTGGATTATATCTTAATTACCCAGTCGACTAGTTTTAGCAAACCAAGAAGAATATTATGTTGTCTATACTTTTTTTGCATTGTATAATGGAGCCAGTTTGTTGACTACGAAAGCAGAGAGGGTAAAACTATGCAAATAGATTAAGTAATCAAGTAATGCTACTTGATCTCATCACCATTGTTCCCCTTATCTTGATACTGGACTGAAGGACACTTGTTAAATCTAAAAATAGGTTACATACCTCAGTATTAAGAGACTCAGAGACAGAGAGAATGACACAGCCGGACATTCTGCAAAACACCCAACGGACGAGAGACAGGACTGCAGCCAATCCATCATGGCACTATCACGAGGGACATGGATCTATCATGCTATCATGCTAGGGGTTTTTGGCTGCAGTAGTAAGGATACAGATCTGCTCCATTGACCATCGCTGAACCATGGATACGTTTGAAGAAAACCATGTTTGGGACCCGCTGGTCGCCTGGCTCCATGGAGATGTTCGGATTAGCCAGGTGGTGACTCTCGTGTCAACTGGCTTTGGACTCTATGAACAGTCATCTCCCTACGCTTGTCGTTACCTCCTCTCTGTGTGTGTACCACAGGTGGGATAGCCTACCCTGGGAGCTCTGACGTAACATCTGCCATTATCCCGACAGGTCAGCGGAAGGGTGAGACTGTAATGTGCACCATCTTGGGGAATTTTGCTGGGACTGTTCTATGTGTTATCTGCGTGTTTTTGTGGTTCAAAAAAGCATTGCCACACTGTATTACCCTCACCCTGCGTTGTCTGTGTAGCGTTATGTCCATGTTAACGGGAGAGCGGGAGTTAGGTGGGATGATCCCTGGTCCATGCGGTTTTGGCTAGCGGACTTGGGTGCCCGCCGACCCCTCGTTTCCCCACACTTGGTGGCAGCAGTGGGATACTACTTAGCCCGGTGAACCGTGGGAGCTGCAGAGGACTGGTGTTCTCACACGCCGTCCAGGGCTTCACAACCAGGAAGGCATGAAGACAGACCCAGCAGACCATTGATGAGGCATGCACAGCAGGTTTCGGATGCTTCTATGTCCAATCCCACCAACTTGGCCTTGGGAAGAAGACCAGAGTGGATATATGACCTCAACAAGAAATGGAATCTACAGAAGATGTGCCAGCTTCAACGGATTGAATGGAATTTAATCCAGGAACTACGGAATGCGGAGGAAGCCACGTGTGGACCCAATGGATACCGGTTGTTACTCTTCAATTACGTGTGGAGTGTATTTTCGTCAAGAGGACATGGAATATGCTCTGCGGAAACTGGATGATAGAAAGTTTTTGTCATAAAGGTGAGACCTCTTACATTCGTGACTGTACTTAAAGACATGTTGTGGACTGTTCCCCATAATTGGAGAATGATGATTGGAATCCTGTCACATCTGGCTAATTAAGATGAGGAAGCAATGCGAAGAACCAGATTACATTTTAATCACCCAGATGACTAGTTTTAGCAAACCAAGAAGAATATGCTGTTATCTATACTTTTGTTTGAGTAAGTCTGTAATAGTGACTTGTAAGCTGATATTTCAATTAACACAAGTTTTGTGACGCAACAGCGATCTCAGCAGCGATCTCGCTATGTTTGGCACTTACCAGCGATCAGGCCCCTGCTGTGAGATCGCTGGTCGTGTCAGAAATGCCTGGACATTTCTTTGGTCGTTGAGATCCCGCTGGGTAGTATGCATTGGTGTGTTTGACACCTTTTACCAACGATCTCGCTAGCGACTCTGCACTGAGACACGTAGGAGACACATCGTTACACAGGTCGCTACGGGTCGCTGATCGTTTCTGCGTCGTTGGGAAGAGACTGTTTGGTATCTCACCAGCGACCACATAGCGACGCAGCAACGATCCTGCCAGGTCGTATCGTTGTCGGGATCGCTGCTGCGTCGCTGAGTGTGACGGTACCCTAAGAGAGCAACACAGCAGGACATTTTGCAAAACACCCAACGGACGACAGACAGGACTGCAGCCAATCCATCATGGCACCATCACGAGGGACATGGATCTATCATGCTACAGGAAACAACCTAGGGGTTTTCGGCTGCAGTTGGAAGGATACAGATCTGCTCCATTGACCATCGCTGAACCATGGATAGGTTTGGAGAAAGCCATGTTTGGGACCCGCTGGTCGCCTGGTTCCATGGAGATGTTCAGATTAGCCAGGTGGTGACTCTCATGGTAACTGGTGGGAAATCCGACCCTGGGAGCTCTGACGTAACATCTGCCATTATCCCGGCGGGTCAGCGGAAGGGTGAGAATCTGTAATGTGCACCATCTTGGGGAATTTTGCTGGAACTGTTCTATGTGTTATCTGCTTGTTTTTGTGGTTCAATAAAGCATTGCCACACTGTATTATCCTCACCCTGCGTTGTCTGGGTAGCGTTATGCCCACTTTAACGGGAGAGTGGGCATTAGGTGGGATGATCCCTGGTCCAGGCGGTTCCAGCTAGCGGAATTTGGCGCCCGCCGACCCCCGTTTCCCCACAGTGACTTTCACTACTAACGAAAAAAATTTGAGTAAACAAGCCCAAGTTCAACACCTTCAAATACCCCGTTATTAAACCAGATCTTATGTATATTTCGAGCGGTGACCTAAACATTTGTTATCCCTTATCCCATTCTGTAGGTGATTGATCCTCACTGGACAAAGAAGTATTTGCCCCAGCAAACTGACTTTTTACATGTTCTATGCAAAAGTGAAGAAACGTGGAGACTTCCTCCACCTGAACCTTTTAGGCGTCGGCGTTCTACAAAACACGGTAAGTAGAACTCAAATATCTATGTAGGCCAAATTCACATAATACATTTCTAAGTGTTACTGTTGGAAGCCAATGTGGCCAAATCTGACCTAATATGTTTTATTTTTTAGTTTGTGCATGTTCACTTTTTGCTACAGTAATATCTTAGGTGAAATTAAGCATTACATTGAAATCAATGGGATACTTATGTATTGCATGGACATGTCATGTCCTCCAGGGCAATAAGTCTTTTGCAGCCAATTTACAGTATTGTAAAGGGTATGCCACACTAAACAACATCGCTAACGGGATCGCTAAAAAACGTCACTATTTAGCGATCCCGTTAGCGATGTTGTTCAGTGCGGCATCTGCCAGCGACGAGCTTCCTGCTGTGATCTCGCTCGTCGCTGGAATCGTTCCGGACCCTATTTTTCGTCGGCGCCCCGCTGGGTAAGTATATATCGCTAAGTGTGGCACCTTTTTTAGCGATTTAGCGGTACTTTTGTACCGCTAAAGTCGTTAAGGAGATCGCTAACCGCGATAGCGTCCTTAACGATATCGCTAAAATAGGTAGCTACTAGCGATATAGTAACAATCCCGCTAGCGATCTCATTAGTATGCGACGCTAACGAGATCGCTAGCGGGATTGTGTAGTGTGGCAGTACCATAACACACACACACTTTTTACCCAGTTGAGCAATTTTAATTTTTTGGGGGCTATAGTATTTAACTGAATAACTAATTAACTAGATATGTCAGGTACAACTTCTAATGAAATAATAGTACCATGGTAAGCTGTGGTTGTATGTTGATACTATAAAAGAAAATCGAAAAATAATATGCAAACATTTAAAACAAATAATTACTATTTTGCAGGTGTATGTATGGAAATCAAGACACCAAAACTTGCCAAGACAAAGCAAAATGTGATATTTCAAAATGTAAGATTGTATTGAATTTCTATTTATTACATTAATAGTATAGTACGCTATGGTATAGTTCTGCCATCTTGGCATAAAATACAAAGCTGCCAAATAAAGTGGAAACATCTAAACATGGAGAGTCATCTGTGCATACTGTTAAAGTGAATCTGTCAACAGGTTTTCACTATTTAATCTGAGAGCAGCATACTGTAATGTAGGGGCAGAGGGCCTGATTCCAGGGATGTGTCACGCTTGCTGTAGTTTCAATAAAATAAGTGTTTTATCATTCAGCCCAGCTAATCTACGTAACCTCGCCCCCACTCCAGATTGGCAGCTTTTACATAGTAATATACCAATCAGAGGTGTTTGCGGGGTTATACTTAGCTCAGGATTCTTAGCACGGCTACATCTACAACAGATAAAACGGGGATTTTATTAAAAATGCACTAAGCAGTCCAGTAAGGCTGCTTTCACATATCAGTTTTTTGCCGTCAGTCACAATCCGTTGTCTCGACGGATTGACGGATCCATCGCAGACTGTGAAAAACTGATGCGACGGATCAGTTTTTTCGATGGATCAGACATCGCATCCGTCGCATCAGTTTTTTCATCTGTTTCTTCCGGTTTTCGACGGATCCGTTTTTTAAAAGCCGGCAATTCAGTGCGCTGTGATGTAAAATCACACTGACATGTTTAATAAAGAATAGATATATACACATAGAATACATATATGCATTATATATATATATATATATATATATATATATATATACACACATGCATGTCATTGAGACACACATATATATATATATATATATATATATATATATATTTATAGTTCATAGAGTTCTACAAAGCGTAATAGCCGCTAAATCAATTGTTGGCTTCAGTAAAATCATTGCCGAACCCGACATGATATGATACATAGTTTACATATAATAAACCATGTCATATCAAAACAATTTATGTATGTCAGTGTTTAATCAATTTAGTAGTTTGTGTTAGGAAAAATTTGGAACTCTAGGGGTTAAATTTAAGGCTATAATCGCAGAAAAAAAATTCTGTGGGCTCCCGCGCAATTTTCTCCGCCAGAGAGGGAAAGCCAGTCACTGAGGATAGATATTCATAGCCTAGAGTGTGACCATTGTTTTTGCCCCCCTCCCCCGCTCAAACATCTGGCCCCAGCCACCCCAGAAAAGGCACATCAATTATTTTCTGGCACTTAGCCTCTCTATTCCCATTACCTTTAGAGGTGGCTCATGGGTTAATAAGGGGTTAATGTCACCTTGCTATTGAAAGGTAACATTAATCCTGGTTAATAATGGAGAGGTGTCAATAAGACAACTATCCAATATTAATCCTACAGTAGTAAAGGGTTAAAAAAACACACACACATTAATTAAAAATTATTTTAATGAAATAATTACGCAAAGTTTTTGACCAAATTTATTATTCTGCCAATCCAACTGAATCCCTTGTTCGCCTGTAAAAAATAATAAAATAAAAAAACAACAATATCCATACCTCTCCGCCGTTCAGTCAGGTCCCCCACAGCAATCCATCACAAGGGGTTAACTAGTTTACAACAGGGACCCGGGTGTAAACCACTACAGAATGAATGAAATCATGTCTGCGCAGGCGCCCCAGCTGACCGGAGATGAACTGATTAGAGTGGGAAAGATTCTGAACTTTTCCCACGCTATCGAGTTCACTTCAGGTCAGCCAGGGACTCCGCGCAGCCTCACTAACGTCAGCAAACTTGTACTTGGTGCACACGGCCTATGCAGAGGGATTCTGGGCTGTCTCTCTCTTGAGCTCCAACACAAATCCACTCTGGCCAGCTTGCACCAGCTGACTAAGGTGAACACCTAGCCTTTTTTATATGCAGAGCCATCCAGGTGCACATAACCTGAGCCTGTAGAGCTAGGATTTAACCCTAGCCTACCTGGCTTTTCTACATTCCCCCTTCCCTGCCCACAACCAGGGGCTGGGCACCATCTGCCAACACACAACGTCTACAGGGTTTTAAATTTACTTGAATGGGAGGCTCATACTTGATGACATAAAGATGACCTAAGTGCATCCAAAAACCTGCCCTTATTTTTGGGTACAGATTTTCGGCAATGCTGATTTTGGGAAGATGGCAAAGTTTCTGCCACTTTGACAGCCGCCATGTTGGCTTTTCGACCAGGCAAACAAGCAAGAGGTTTCGAGCAGGTCCCTATCCTTCCAGGGTTTTAGCAGGTTGACATAATATATGAGGAAGGGTTTATTTTTCCCTGGTTCTTGTACTTTATAGTTGACCTCTCCCACATTTTACTAGCTCACTGGGTAAAGAACCTGTTCTCTCCAGTGGGCAATAACAAAAGTACTTGATCCCCAGGCTTAAATTGTCTCACACTAGCCGATCGATTATATCCCCTGGACTTTTCCTTGGGCTTTGAGAAGGTGCTTTTTTACCTGTCTCTTCACTTTGGTCCAACGACACAACTGATCATTATGCCTGCCCCCTGGCGGAAACCAATTATCGTCTCCCATCTCCTGGGGGACCCCATTTAACACACTTACATTTTCCAGAGTACCTTTTACTGTTGAGTTCTTGGGCTGAGCAGTCTCATAGTTGTCCTGGAACTCCTCTAGGTAAGGGATATTGGCTCCAGGGGATGCTTCCTCATCCTCCTTTCCAACCAGTACAATGAACGGAAATTCACAGTTTACATCATGTGACTTGGTTACCATAAACTCCTGGCGGCATACCGGACTACTGGTGCTACAGCTTCAGATCATAAGTTCCAGAACAATGGAAAATCTCAACCGATAACAATAGCATGCAACAAGTTCTTGACCACTCCCACTTGATGGGACACGGAAACCACAGTCTTTGTGTAAGTCAACCTGGGCCATGGGATAATTCTTTGCATTTCCATGGATACAACTTTCCCCCACCTGTTTCCTAAGGACTAGCACATGCGCAGCGTCGGACTGGAGCACCTTGGGCCCACCAGAGAACATCATTCTTGGGGCCCACTATGTAGCTACATATAAATAAATACAAGACCACCAATTGTGTGGTAAAACGTACTTATATCAGGGTACAATATAAGGTAGTATACGTCTTAATTATGTAGCATTGGTTGGGGTAGAATCATAGAGGGGTAGCCCCCTCATAGAATATAATGTAGCCCCCTCATAGAATATAATGTAGCCCCCTCTTATAAAATAATGTAACCTCCCTCATAGAATATAATGTAGCCTCCCTCACAGAATATAATGTAGCCTCCCTCATAAAATATAATGCAGCCCTCTCAGAATATAATGCAGCACCCCACAAAATATAATGCAACCCCCTCATAAGGTATAACGCAGTCCCCACCATAGAATATAATGTAGCAACCTCATAGGGTATAATGCAGCCCCCCTCATATAGTATAATGCAGCCCCCCATAGAGTATACTGTAGCCCCCTCATAGGGCATAATGCTGCCCCCCTCATATAGTATGATATAGCCCCCCAGAATAAAATGCAGGCCCCTGAGAGAATGCAGCCCCACCACAGAATATAATGAAGCCCGCCATATAGTATACTGTAGCGCCCTCATATAGTAATATGTACCCCCCAGAATATAATGTAGTCCCCTGAGAGAATAATGCAGACCCACCACAGAATATAATCAGGACCCCCATGGAGTATACTATAGCCCCCTCATATAGTAATATGTAGCCCCCCAGAATATAATGTAGTCCCCTGAGAGAATAATGCAGCCCCACCACAGAATATAATGCAGCCCCAGAGTATACTGTAGCCCCCTCATATAGAATGATGTAGCCCCCCAGAATATAATGTAGTCCCCTGAGAATAATGCAGCCCCACCACAGAATATAATGCAGCCCCCCTCATAGAGTATACTGTAGCCCTCTCATATAGTATGAAATAGCCACCCTAATATAATGTAGTTCCCTGAGAATAATGCAGTCCCCCCACAGAATATAATGTAGCCCGCTCATAAAGTATAATGCAGACCCTCTCCACCCCCATCATTGTCATCACCACCTCCATCATTGCCTTCTCCCCACCACCCTTATTCTCCCCCACACCCCCATTACACCACCTCAATCATTGCCTCCTCCTCCACCACCATCATTGTCCATTTCATCACCTCCATCATTGCCTCCCCCACCACCATCGCTCATTTCATCACCTCCATCATTGCCTCCCCACCATCATTGCCCATCACCTCCATCTTGCCTATCACCTCTATCATTGCCTACCCCCACCATCATTGCCCATCACCTCCATCATTGCCTCCCCCACCATCATTGCCCATCACCTTCATCATTGTCCCCCCACCGTCATCATTGCCCATCACCTCCATCATTGCCTCCCCCCACCATCATTGCCTATCACCTCCATCATTGCCTCCACCCACCATCATTGCCCATCATCTCTATCATTGCCTCCCCCCACCATCATTGCCCATCACCTTCATCATTGTCCCACCACCGCCATCATTGCCCATCACCTCCATCATTGCCTCCCCCACTATCATTGCCCATCACCTTCATCATTGTCTCCCCCACCGCCATCATTGACGATAACCTTCGTAATTGCCCATCACCTGCATCATTGCCTCCCCCAGCATCATTGCCCATCACCTCCATCATTGCCTCCCCCACCATCATTGCCCATAACCTCCATCATTGCCTCCCCGCACTGCCATCTTTGCCCATGACCTTCATCATTGCCTCCCCACACTGCCATCTTTGCCCCCCACCAACCCTCTCACACACACACAGATACACAGCACAGCTCACCTCCCCGCAGCAGCAGCACATCCCCGCATCCTGTTCCTTGCCTGCTGCTTTCTGTCTGAGACACCGCACTAGATGATGACGTCATTCAGCTGGGCAGTCTCAAACAGACCGAGCCGAGCAAAAAGCAGGACGCCGGGATGTGCTGTGCTGCGCTGTGAGTCTGTGTGTGTGTGTATGTGGTGCGGTGCTTTGTGCGTAGGCAGTGTTAGTTGCAGCCTGCACCTAACACTGCCCGCTATTAAAGAGTATTTGTATTCACGCCTCTCCAAGCCCATTTAGCTTTAGCAGCTGGGACACGATCCTGTCTTCTGCTGCTGCTATGCTGGCACAGGGCGGGCCCCCTTGACTCAGGGGCCCCGTAGCCACTGTCTAGGGGCCCCTGGAGCAGTGGGGGCCCTAGGAATCCTCCGGTTCTCCGGTGGGCCAGTTCGAGCCTGCACATGTGTAAGTGTGGCCTTTGCCAAGGTCACCAAACACACTGAGTCCAGAAATCACATCACTTGGACACCATCAAAGTCACCTGTCATTCCTGAGGCCCCTTGCTAGGATTGGGAACAGCACTACAGGCAGGGTAGGTAAAGTAGAAGTAACGCTGGAAAACGCTGCAGACCATTGGCTCACATGTCAAGGGAAAATGGGCTGATATATAACCCAAGGCACGACACCTTCAACACACAATGTTATGAGATGTACCCCTTAAAGTCATCTCTGACCCCTCCTGGAAGCTTGGGCGCCACTCACAGGTCATCTTGGGCCCCTTCTTTTGCTAGGTATCCCTGAAAGGTGACCTCATACTCTCTAGACTGCTTAGGAAGTTCTCCACAGCCAAGTATCTTTCCTGCAGGCTCATTAGGCCATCTGCATTCTGGGGTTCTCATAGGATAAGCCAGTTTTGAGCGAATTTAGGTAGTAAGTGCATAAATCTGTCCACTACAACTCTTTTCACCATTTGTGCCAGAGAGCAGGTCTCAGGCTGCAGTCATTTCTGGACCAGGTATGACAGGTCAAATATCTGGGACCGTGAAGGTTTGTCCCTTTGGCAGCGCCAGTGACGCCCTGACGGACTGGGTGATACCAAAATGTGCCAGCTTGCTGTAATCCTTGACATACTGCAGGACAATGTCATAATACGACTTTTGAGGTTCCCCAGTAAGATTTGCAACCAACAAACAGAAATCAGGTGTGAACAGGTGCTTACTAAGAGTAGCCATGTATATATAACCAAGAAACAAATTAGCACTCTGTAGCGCTATAGCATGCAGACATGGAATTTATGAAATTTGAATTGCATTAATGCACTAGAAAATATGAAAAATTGAGAATAATTAGCGCATAAATTGGCCAATCATGTGTACCCGGCAGCCACAACATTTTTCATATTTTCTAGTGCAGTACTGCAATCGCCTGTGCTCTCTGGAACTTCACACCCACATTTCATCCACCAGTTCTAGGGTTTCACACTCTCAGTTAAACATTAGGTAGCATTCACACAGAAACTGAATACTTGTATCAAAACAATGTGACATATATTTTTCCCTGGTTGCACAATCTCTATCCTAGTCCATGCGCTATCTAACCAACACAGACCCTAACTACTCATACACAGCTGAGCTAATCTCAGTCCGGTCAAACAAAACAGCCATCATCCATAGCAACAAGTGATACTTGCAGTTTGGTGTGCAGACTCTTCTCATGGAGAGATTCCAGCTTCTCGCTCTCTTCATTTCCAATACAAATCCACTCTGGTCAGCTTCCCTCAGCTGACTGACCAATGTGAACATCTAGCTTACCTGGGTTTGCTACAGCGGGCATATTAGGACTTATCTGATCTTTGCAGAATTTTATTTCTAAATAGACAGGACTCATATGATCTCATTCATACCTCAAGTGTAGGTGTAAAGGGTTGGCCGAGGGGTTAACTTACTGGAAGCTGCGGCATTCTTAACACCTGTTACCTCTATTCTTCTTGGGTGGTCTTCTCCCATGACAGACCGTAAGGAACAATCAGAGCCAGAGTCCAGAATCACGTCAAACAGTTTTTACTTTATTTTCCTCCGGACACAGCACATCCAAGACACCATTAGCATGTCTTACACGATACCAGCAATACATTCTTCACAAACTCCGCTTCTTCTCCTCTGCTACACCAGAATGGACCACTAAGTATTGACGGGACGAGGAGCCCGGTGAAAACGGCACTTCAATCTCTTCCCTGGAGACACTTCAATCTAGCGTAAGAAAGACCCATCTACTAGGTCGTCCACCCCTCTCTTGTCATCCTGCCCGGATACTTCTGGTTGCCCACTCGCTTCTACGCTCATGCACGACCTCTTCTGCTGAGAGTTCCCACAGTGGTTCTTCCACTGGACTGCTGCTACGTAAACCCACTCTCTTTGGCATCACGTTTCCATGGTGAATCCTTCACCGGCTTCTTCAGGGGTTACTGGTCCCCACTTACTTCTACCCTATGCTCAGGGCCCAGGAACGTGGACGTCCTCACACTCGCAAGGTCCACCCCCGACTGACTTCCGCTAAGAGGAATTCTTCCAGACAAATTCCCGCTTGGAGGCAATCTTTCTCTAGCAACAAGTCCCTAACCTATTGTCCCTATTGGACTGGATGTGCTCAGTGCCCCCCTTTAATGACCAAACCAAATAGTGCATTGACATTTTCTAAACGTTCTAACTGGATCCCTAACGTGCCCCCATTAGTGATCCCTCGCAAACTACATCTAAACCCAAATATATACACTACCCTTCTAGTGCCCTCCTCTAGTGACCCCTAGGATGTACTATCTACCTATAACTCAACTCCCACATATTAGACATACCACTAGTACATAACATCATACAAGGCATACATTTACACATGTTAACACAATTAAAGGGGATGAAACATTTAAAGGGTTAATACCCTTGACCTCCTTACATTGGTACAAAACAAGTGTCCATTTCTCTGGTAATCCACACCGCATCCAGTTTCAGGTGCCCCATCTCACCTTTTGCAAAATAATATAGAAGAGGGACGTGTCCTCCCAATAGAAAAAGTAACGTGGAAATAAGTTTACAGCAAGAAAGTTTTTATTACACTCACAGGATAAAAACTTATTGCAATGAACATAAAAAATCATGGTGAGGTTAGCTGCTCAATTGAAATATCCTCTTCATAGAGGAGGATGAGAAGGAAGACAAACGCTAGTGTTAAGTATTGGAAGAAACAATTCTAAAAGTCAATATTGACCCTCTAAAGGGCCCTGCCACATGGCTTAAAATAAGAAGGCAAACCAGAAACTACAGTCGCAGACACATGTTCCAGGATGTTTGCTTCTCGTCAGCGAAAAGCAGGAGGAGCAGCATCTACTATACTCTATGACCCCAGTTCATCATAATTCATCAATCCATCCCATAATGTGAAACACTATAAAAAGTCTCAAAATTTTTGTTCAACGCTTTCATGCCACTTTAGGACAGCGCTGCCAAATTGAGCAGAGCTGGGGAGAAACACGGCTGGGACTGGGCATGGCAAAAGTCATCAAAAGTGACAGCGTACATTATGTCTGCTGAATGAATTCAGTGCTTCTTATTCCTGCACGACCCTCATAAAGACTAGAATACGAAATACCAGTCTAAATAAATATGGGCCTATATTTCTACAATACACTGAACTGTTTAAAGATCTAAATCTTTGGCCCCGATAAAATAAAAAAGCCTATACTCACCACCCGTGCAGGCTCCACTCCCACAGGGTCGGCACTAGCGGTCCTGGTGCTTTGATGCAGCGTTGTAACACATGGTGCCCGCCCCTGGCGTCACTGTCCCCGCCTTCTGTCAGATTGAACATGAAGAGGAAGTCCGGGCTGCAGCTGATCTTGGACTTCCTCTTCATGTTCAATTCGTTCGAAGGTGGGGACAGTGACGACAGCGCTGATTGGCGCCGGGCGCCACGTGTCATGCAACCACACAAGAGCCTGGGACCGTGAGTGCCGACACCGCGGGATTGGCATGGGAGGTGAGTATAAGCATTTTTATTTTATCGAGACGGGGTTGTCCTAGTAGTGCACCACCACTTTAAACAGTTAAGTATATTGTAAAAATATAGGTCCATCTACTCTCCCGTCTGATCTCCTATTCCCCCATCTTTTGGCTAAAGCAAAAGCTGATGGCTATTAGTGATGAGCGAGTATACTTGTAGCATGCTCGGGTGATCTCCGAGTATTTGGAAGTGCTCAGAGATTTAGTTTCTGTTGCCGTAGCTGCATGATTTGCGGCTATTTGACAGCCTGAATACATGTGGGGATTCCTTAACAAACAAGCAATCCCCACATGTATTCAAGCTGTCCAGCAGCCATAAATCATGCAGCTGCGGCAACAGAAACTCCAAATACTTCCAAATACTCGGAGACCTCCCGAGCAACAAGTATACTCGCTCATCACTAATGGCTATGTTTGTGATATGGTGTTTGATGAGAAAATGTTGCCAGTATGAAATTCCTGGTGGCAGTCCTGCATCTAATAGTTAAACCCGATGGCGTTTGTTCATCTTTTATGCAGGATATAACCATACTTAGTAATGTGTCTGAAAACTTCACCCTGCAGTTTACTAATTGACTTTTGATTTTGCAGATAAACAGACATTTTATCTGCAGGGACATGTGGCCGTCTGCTGTTTACCTGCAAAATTGTGGAGACATTAACAATCAGTTTAAAAAAATCACATTGACCTATGGTTAAACCGCAGGTTGGCACAGTTTTCCTTTCACTAGTTGTGCTCGTACCCTCAGCACAATTGTAAAAAAAAAGACACATGCTCATCAACAACAAGCTTTGCAATGTAATTTTACCGAGTCATGCCATGCAAAATAAATGAGCACACCCACCTGCCGCCCCTAATGATGCAGCAAGCCAAATTAGAATGCATAATTAGTTCCCAGCTGCATGCCATGGATTGGCAAACCATAAATATAAACCGCATGCAACTCATAATACCAGTCATTGTATTTCTTGAGAAATTGAAATAAAAGCTAAATTTAAAACATAACATGTACTCATATTTCTTACCATTTGTATTGTTATTGCCTACACAGGTTATTATAGAATATTAAATAAATATATATTTTTTTCATATATCTAATCTGAAGTCAGATTGTGAGCCCCAGTGGGCACAGTGATGATGTCTTTAAAGGGAACCTGTCACCCCCAGGGCCTTTTTAAATAAAGAGCCACCTTCAGCAGCACTAAGGGCCCCGTCACACATAGCGACACACCAGCGATCCCGACAACGATATGAACTTGTCAGGATCGCTGGTGTGTCGCTACATGATCGCTGGTGAGCTGCCAAACAGGCAGATCTCAGCAGTGATCAGGACAGCGACTATGCGGGTAACAAGCGATGCACGTCGCTTAGCTACCCGCAGTGTACCTTAGATGCCAGCGCGTTGGTGCAGGGAGCTGGTAACCAAGGTACACAACGGGTTTCTAGGCACCGAAACCCGATGTGTACCTTGGTTACCAGCTCCCCTGCACCAGCGCGCTGATATCTAACGTACACATTGGGTTTCCAGGCACCGCGCGGTGCCTAGAAACCCGATGTGTACCTTGGTTACCAGCTCCAGCGCGCTGATCGCTGGTCTCCCGCTTGTCACACGCAGCGATGCGTGCTGGCCAGCGGGAGACCAACGATCAAAAAAATGTCCAGGACATTCAGCAACGATCAGCGATACCCAGCAGGGGGGCTGATCGTCACTGTGTGTCACACACAGCGATATCGCTGGGGAGATCGCTGTTGCGTCACAAAACTTGTGACTCAGCAGCGATCTCGCTAGCAATCTCGCTATGTGAGACGAGGGCTTAAGGCTGCATTCTGTGAAGGTGTCTCAGGTTTATGATCGCTAGGAATGCCGAAATACACAGTTTAATAATTGTCCGACATACCGCTATTGTGTCAGGGAGGTATGTCTTCTCCCCCTGTATCAACGGCCTCAGAGGTGTCAATCACCTCCCTCTTGCGCTCTGCTTATATTTCTTGGGCATGGCCGTGCGCGCTGACCGGGAACTTACATCATCCCGAGAAATGTAGGCAGAGCTCAGGCGCCGGGCATGTAACTGGAACACAGGAGGCGGCACACAGATGCAAGAGGGAGGTGATTGACACCTCTGAGGCCGTTGATACAGGGGGGAGAAGAAATACCTCCCTGACACAATAGAGGTATGTCGGACAAATTATAAAACTGTCTATTTCAGTGTTCCTAGCGATCAGAAACCTAAGAGACACCTTCACAGAATGCAGCCTTAGTGCTGCTGAAGGTGGCTCTATTACTTAAAAAGGCCCTGGGGGGGTGACAGGTTGCCTTTAAAAGGCTGCGGAATATGATGGCGCTATATAAGCAAAGTGAAATAAAGTATATTGATCGTACAGAGGAAGATTCATAGACATTGCAGATAACCTTTGTTTTAATCTTGCCTTGTAGAACCCTCTTCCCTCGTCATCGTCAGTCCGTAATGTGACCAAACAGATTGGCAGCACTTTGCCGGGGAGAGACGTCACTCCTGCCACAGTAGGGTAAGTCCCCTCCCCAGCTAACTCCGAGCAAGCAGCTGCTGCCGGAGTGACAATAGCTGCACTGTGTAATTGAAGTAGGTCAGGTCCCTAATGTCCCCTGGACTTAAGAGAATAACAGGTGGCTTGGGTTAGGGTCAACTCTTTACCATAAAACGCAAGCAACTACAAATGATCTAATTAGAAACTTCAGTCAGTGAAATCATAATCATATATTGCCTGCTGATTTGCCAGCAGAAGAGCATTTCAATGACAATAGGGGTCATAGAAAAAGTACAGCGCCCCTGTACTAAAAATAGAATACGTCCCCCAAACCATTGTACTGAGTGGGCGCAGGGTTTTCACTACATTCATGATTTGCCCCATTTCAATATGCAAGGAGTACATTGTTTTAACATAACTTTTTTGACTATCGCTCTAATAACTACACTTGTTAGATGTCCAAAAAAAAAGACATTTAGTGCAATTATTCTAAGCAGGTGCACATTTGCGTGTGTTACAGTTGTACCCGTTCATCTTGGCATGCGTTTGGGTTCAATTTATCCCCCGGCTTAACATAAAAAGCACTTAATTATACAGTAGATGGGATATTTGGAGTCCATTTGATGATTGTACCCTTTTTAAAACAGTTTTACAAAGGACCTAAATAAGATACACATTGAGAGAGGAGGCACAGGAAGTTATTTTCACTGCCCAGGCAAAAAGGAGAACACTTTGCACAGTATGTACTTACCATACTTAGAACGGATGTTATGTGCTTGGGTGATGAATGATGAATTTACATTTTATTGAAAATAATAAAAATTGCCATCTATTGTTGGATTGCAGGTGCAATGATCCATGGCTTGTTGACATTGAAGAGGACATTGTCTATGAAAATGAGGCCTATTTGCCTCTAACTGCCGACTGCACGGCCAAAAAATCACCAAGCCTCCTCCAGAAAATGGGCCTAAAATTCAGGAAGTCTGTGGAGTATATTGGTGCTTCAAACGGTGCCTTTGAGGAAGAGTGAAGGAAGCAGTGTATGACATGGGTATCACCGGTCTGATCACCGCTGTGATCTTATGTTATCGAGACAAAAAATGGACCTGTTCTCGTTACTTATTTATATTCTACAAATGCACTTGATTGACTGGAAAGTAAACACTGAAACCCTGCCCAGATGACAAATATCAGATAAGTGGTTCATTTTAAGAGAATAAGGTAACTTGTGGGTCATAGGTTCATTGGGAACCACTAGTCTCAGCAGACTCCTAGCAGCTGCAAGTTTGAAGCTCCATGGTGGTTTGTGAGGCACATGATGTTTTATGGAGGACCAGTATTTGACCATATGTGGATGCAAGTTTTCTGACCACAACGGACCACCATTACCTGAAAGCTGGGACAAAAATTGTGTACGCCTACCATAGGACTACAAAGGTACTGGGGAGAAATCAAACAGGGTTTCCATGACTTGAATCGAATACTCCTGCTTACTTGAATCTTCCATCTGTTATGTAGGGACTTGTATTCTGTTTTTGCACTGTGACTGCAACATGTAGGCCCTTTAACCAGTGGCTATATTCTGCTGCATGCCCCCTAAAATGATATTTAAAGGGAACTTGTCAGATCTTTCTACCTCCAAAACCATTTATATGTTTGTTTAGCCCTTTAGAAGATAAGCAAGTTGATCCCTTTATGACCCAAGGTGAGAAACCATGTTTTGAAGTTACGTATACAGTTATATGAAAAAGTTTGGGCACCCCTATTAATCTTAAGCTTAATGTTTTATAAAACTTGGTGTTTTTGCAACAGCTATTTCAGTTTGATATATCTAATAACTGTTGGACACAGTAATGTTTCTGCCTTGAAATTAGGTTTATTGTACTAAC
Source organism: Oophaga sylvatica (assembly GCA_033576555.1). Taxonomy (NCBI): domain Eukaryota; kingdom Metazoa; phylum Chordata; class Amphibia; order Anura; family Dendrobatidae; genus Oophaga; species Oophaga sylvatica. The sequence goes on from JARQOD010000006.1 coordinate 366,283,937, forward strand.
AGAAAATGTGCAATCTGCATCCAAACAAAATTTGACAGGTGCATAAGTATGGGCACCTCATCAGAAAAGTGATATTAATATTTAGTAGATCCTCCTTTTGCAAAAATAACAGCCTCTAGTCGCTTCCTGTAGCTTTTAATGAGTTCCTGGATCCTGGATGAAGGTATTTTTGACCATTCCTCTTTACAAAACAATTCCAGTTCAGTTAAGTTTGATGGTCGCCGAGCATGGACAGCCCTCTTCAAATGATCCCACAGATGTTCAATGATATTCAGGTCTGGGGACTGGGATGGCCATTCCAGAACATTGTAATTGTTCCTCTGCATGAATGCCTGAGTAGATTTGGAGCGGTGTTTTGGATCATTGTCTTGCTGAAAGATCCATCCCCTGCGTAACTTCAACTGTGTCACTGATTCTTGAACATTATTGTCAAGAATCTGCTGATACTGAGTGGAATCCATGCATCCCCAACTTTAACAAGATTCCCGGTGCCGGCATTGGCCACACAGCCCCAAAGCATGATGGAACCTCCACCAAATTTTACTGTGGGTAGCAAGTGTTTTTCTTGGAATGCTGTGTTTTTTTGACGCCATGCATAACGCCTTTTTGTATGACCAAACAACTCAATCTTGGTTTCATCAGTCCACAGAACCTTCTTCCAAAAAGAAATTGGCTTCTCTAAATGTGCGTTTGCATACCTCAGCCGACTCTGTTTGTGGCGTGCTTGCAGAAACGGCTTCTTTCACATCACTCTCCCATACAGCTTCTCCTTGTGCAAAGTGCGTTGTATAGTTGACCGATGCACAGTGACACCATCTGCAGCAAGTTGATGCTGCAGCTCTCTGGAGGTGGTCTGAGGATTGTCCTTGACTCATCTCACCATTCTTCTCTGCCTTTCTGATGTTTTTCTTGGCCTGCCACTTCTGGCCTTAACAAGAACTGTCCCTGTGTTCTTCCATTTCCTTACTATGTTCCTCACAGTGGAACCTGACAGATTAAATCTCTGAGACAGCTTTTTGTATCCTTCCCCTGAACAACTATGTTGAATAATCTTTGTTTTCAGATCATTTGACAGTTGTTTTAAGGAGCCCATGATGCCACTCTTCAGAGGAGATTCAAACAGGAGAACAACTTGCAAATGGCCACTTTAAGTAGCTTTTCTCATGATTGCAAACACCTGGCTATGAAGTTCAAAGCTCAATGAGGTTACAAAACCAAAAAAGTGCTTTAGTAAGTCAGTAAAAAGTAGGTAGGAGTATTTAAAACAAGAAAATGATAAGGGTGCCCATTCTTATGCACCTGTCGAATTTTGATTGTATGCAGATTGCACATGTTCTGCTAGTACAATAAACCTCATTTCAAGGCAGAAACATTACTGTGTCCAATAGTTATTAGATATATCAAACTGAAATAGCTGTTGCAAAAACACCAATTTTTATAAAACATTAAGCTTAAGCCCAAACTTTTTCATATAACTGTATATGTGTCTGTAAGTACATTGAAGATACACTTACAGCTCCTCAGCCTCACGCTGTCTGCCTAGCGCCACTCTCCTCTGGTTAATTGACTGGTCTTAGGCTCACCCAGGAGCTAGCCTGTGGTCACTGTCCAAGCACTGCACCTTATTAGATTGGATGATACCTGGACAGGGTGAGCTGATTTGATATATTTTTTTTATTGCCTTTGTTCACTTTGGCTCAGATACATGGCAGGAAATACAGCGTGAGGCTGAGGAGCTGTAAGTGCATCGTCACGCTCCAATGTACTTCCAGACATATAAACGGAAATTCAAAACACGATTTCCCACAGCTGGGAGTATCGCTTTGAGGTCATAAAGGGCATATCTTGCTTATCTTTTAAAGGGCGACATAGTCGTATAAATGGTGTGAAAGCATAGCTGTTTCTGACAGGTTCCCCTTAATTCCCTTACATCCTAAGCACTTACCAGTCTCTTTCATTCATAAGTTCTAGCCTTGATAAAAACTAGGGTTGTGCCCACTGGCGCCGCTATAATGAGGCGAGTTGAGCTGTTATTTCAGGCGGCGGCAGCCAGGGGGCGGCAGAGCAGAACTCATAATGTGTGAGAGGAAGTGAGCAGGAAGCTGCCGGGTGTGTGTGTGTGTGTGCGTGCGTGTGTGTGTGTGTGTGTGTGTGTGTGTGTGTGACGCTGTGTGTGTAATAGATGAGGAAGCGATATCAGCGTTGGAACGGGCAGAGGTGAGTGTTTTTTTTTTATGCAAGGCCATTATTCAGTATGGAGCATCATGTGGGGCTATTATACTGTATGCAGCAGTATATGGGGCCATTATTCAGTATGGAGCATCATGTGGGGCTATTATACTGTATGCAGCAGTATATGGGGCCATTATACAGTATGCAGCAGTGTATGGGGCCATTATTCAGTATGGAGCATCATGTGGGGCTATTATACTGTATGCATCAGTATATGGGGCCATTATACAGTATGCAGCAGTATATGGGGCCATTATTCAGTATGGAGCATCATGTGGGGCTATTATACTGTATGCAGCAGTATATGGGGCCATTATTCAGTATTGAGCATCATGTGGGGCTATTATACAGTATGCAGCAGTATATGGGGCCATTATACAGTATGCAGCAGTATATGGGGCCATTATTCAGTATTGAGCATCATGTGGTGCTATTATACTGTATGCAGCAGTATATGGGGCCATTATACAGTATGCAGCAGTATATGGGGCCATTATCAGTATGGAGTCATGTGGGGCTATTATACTGTTTGCAGCAGTATATGGGGCAATGATTCAGTATGGAGCATCATGTGGGGCTATTATACTGTATGCAGCAGTATATGGGGCCATTATTCAGTAGTTTTTTTCTTTCCCATCTTTCTTTCTCTCTCTGTTCTTTTTCTTTCTCTCTGTTCTTTCTTTCCCCTCTTTCTTTCTATCTCTGTTCTTTCTTTCTCTCTCTGTTCTTTCTTTCTCTCTGTTCTTTCTTTCTTTCTCTTTCTTTCCACTCTATCTTTCTGTTCTTTCTCTCTCTCTCTGTTCTTTCTATCTGTTTTCTTTATTTCTCTTCTCTCTCTCTGTTCTTTGTTTCCCATCTTTCTTTCTCTCTATCTCTCTGTTCTTTATTTCTCTCTTTGTTCTTTCTTTCCCCTATTTCTTTTTTTCTCTCTGTTCTTTTTTTCTGTCCCCTCTTTCTTTTTCTGTTCTTTCTTTCTCTCTGTTCTTTCTTTCCCGTCTTTTTTTCTTTCTCTCTCTGTTCTTTTCTCTCTCTGTTCTTTTTTTTTCCCTTCCTTTGTTTATTTATTTCTCTCTCTACTTTCTCTCTGTTCTTTCTTGCTTTCCCCTCTTTCTCTCTCTCCTTTCTCTGTTTTCTTGTTTCTCTCTCTGTTCTTTCTTTTACTCAGTACCAGTGTGCCCATAGTACCAGTCACTGTGCCCTCAGTACCAGTCAGTGTGATCACCAGTGCTAAATGGGTGTGGTTGGGGCGTGGACATGGGTGTGACTAGTTGTGAAATGGGTGTGGTCGGGGCGTGGCCTAAAATTTGCCGCGGCGCGCTGTGCGCGCCGCAACCTTCCTCGCTCAAATTGGGAGGCGCCGTTTTGCAGTTCGCCTCAGGCAGCACAGAGGCTAGGTTCACCCCTGGTTGTGCCACATGTGGTCAACCGCTCCATTTAGACTCACCCTAAGACCCCCATTCACGTTGGAATTAAATCAGCTGAACATTAATATGTAAGTAAATGTGAAGTAAAAACTTCTATTTATACCATTTTACACATAGTAAAAAGGATGTCTGGCCACTAAAAATGTTTTAAAAAAAAATGCTTAAAAAGGTGTAAAATAATAAAAGTAGTAATTCCCCGACGCTCAGATTCCGACACTTTCAGGGACCTCTGTAGCCTTGATGGATGTATGACATCTGCATTCAATTACTGGCTGCAGTGCTGACGTGACTAGTCAGGGACCCTTAGATGGGAACAGCATGGGATAGGTAGGATGAGTATGAATTCTGTTATCATTTACCACCATTCTTACTGTTTGCTAAAAAAAAAATATGTTGAGCAGCCAGACAATTACTTTAAACCAATTTTTAAATAAAAAAATAGTCCTTTAGTTCCCAATCTGGAGATACAAAAAGGTGAGGATGCAGGAATACTGTGAGGCTGATTGATCACGCCTTTTATACCACAAAAGTGGCGTAAAAGTTTTAAAAATTGGTGAAAATTTTTGCACAACATGGAGTCTCACAAACGTTTGGTGATTTTTGGAAATTTCATGCCACTCTGGATCAGCTCTGCCGAAATGGGAGGAGCGGGGGAGGACGTGGCTATGCAACTTGTCAAATTCATCAAATCTACCGGCGTTTTTTACGTCAGAAATGCTACTGTAGCACTGACTGGAGTAGCATTTCTGGCACAGCACAGACGCACACATCATTTACTAGAGGCCCCGAATTCATTAAGTGACGTGTGCCTCTTAATGAATTTGGTGCTGTGTACTCTGTCAAGGCTGGCATAGCTCAAGCTTGCACTTCCCCAGTCTTGATGAATTGGCACCTCCGTGTTCCATGATCTTTTCCCCAGGCCACTTTTAACACAAACCACAAAATAAAATTACAAAAAAAATTGTTTCCCTAGAAAGTGAAATTCACATGTGGGGGGCTTTAAATTAGAGACCATTGTTTCTAAAGTGGACAAGCCGATAGGTTGGATCTGTATACCCCACCATTCTCTCACTAGAAGAATTGAACGTATGAGATTTCCTAACACATACATTACTTCTTATGTACTAGAACATATTTGGTACTAGTGGATGTTTTATTTCTAAACTATAAGATTTCTAGCCAATGACATTTAGTACATGAGCCCTAAATCTTAGACTAAAAAGTGATAACTGAACCTTACATGTTCTCACGGCCGCATGTGCACCTTCCTAGGCCCTGCAAATAGCCAACAATCTCCCTGTTTTCTGCACGTCGTATGTAATATTGGTCCAGGGTCTCCCTTGATAATGCTTTAATGAGCTCTGCGCGGTCATCTAGTATTATATCGTGCACTGTGTATTGTGTTACCGGATAAGATGCTGCCTGGTAATGAATCTCTTTATAAAGCTGTCTTCTTTTGAGAGATCAGATTATAGTCATAATGGAGGATAATCTGCAGGACTCCAGAGCTGGAAGGGCTGGTTCTTTTTCAGCACTATTATATTTTAATTTACCAAATGCTTGACTGGTGTAAAATGATCAAACATTAAGAGGAGCTCACAGGTGGAGCACAGGTTGTGCTCCTCCCCAGACATAAGGTGCTGCGTTCACTCTCAAAGCCAGGCGTGGAAAGGGTTATTTATTGCTTTACATATTTATAATGATGACATTTAATGCGCTTTTATATCCCAATGTATTTATTTATACCTGATGTATACAAGGCATTGTCATGTAAATGTGAGCGGAATATTTTATGATGAGCACAATACAGATTCCGGAACGCCCCTAATAAATGTATTTATGGATGTTACTGTGTGTGATTATGAAACGATGAATGATAGTTGGAAAGAAGTATGAGACCATATTTTCATGTGATTGTCTTTTACGACAATAAAATTATGTACAACGATAAAGAGAAAAGGTTTTGTCTCGTTTTTTATCAGATTTCCATGTTTAACTTTATGGACTCGGGCACCCGGCTGTTTTACAAACATGTTGTGCAGACTTCTAATGTGGCATCCCTAGAAATCCATGGGCCTATATTGCACCTTTGTGCATTTTCCATTACATGCTGTATTAGGCGCTAAGTTCACACTAGGCGTGTTTGTTGCTTTTTTTATGCTTTTTTATGCTAATTTTCAGCTGTGTTTTACAGTACCAGAAAAGCCTATGAGATTTCAGAAATCTCATGCACACACCTCGAATTTTTTTTGTCATCAGGATTTTGTGCTTTGCATGTTTTTTTTTGCACAATGGAGCTTGTCACTTCTTCCAGCGTTTTTTTTTCAGCATTTTTCACCCATTGAAATGAATGGGTTGTGAAAAAAACGCTGAAAACACGCACCAAAAATGCAGGTATCATGTTTTGCAGAGTTTTTTGTGCCAAAATCTCGTTCTTTGGAATAGGACTTTTTTTTCCAACACTAAACTTTATCAGCATGCACAAGAGACAAATTTAGCATGCCAAAATCGCCAGAAAAAAATGCACAAAGAAATGCAAGAAAAATCAAGGAAAACATGCTGAACTAGTGTGAACTTATCCTTAGGATGGTGTACTCATTTCTTCTCAAGAAGATAAGTGATGCATGTTGGAGTGATGTAACAACACATATACCTATAAGTATGGACTGCAAAGAATTCCAGTCCTAAACTACTCTATCACAAAGGGCAGTGATGGCGAACCTATGGCACGCGTGCCAGAGAGGGCACGCAGAGCCCTCTTAGCTGGCAACCGGCCTCGCCTCATCATTGTTCCCTGACTGCAGCTTCCTGCCTCACACATTGAGCGGTGCGGTCGCGGAGCTGAAAGATGATGTCATCCAGCCGCGGCGCTCAATGTGTGAGAGGAAGTGAGTGGACGGAAGCTGCCGGTGCGTGGAGAGGTGAGTGTGCCCGCTGTGCCAGTGAAGCTGCTGTGGTGTGTGTGTGTGGTGAGTACGGCCACTGTGGTGTGTGTCTGTGTGTGTGTGCTGAGTGCGGTTGCTGTGGTGTGTGTGTGTGTGGCCGCTGTGGAGAGATGATGGCGGTGATAGGGAGAGGGCCGGTGATTGGGAGAGGGACAATGATGGGGAGAGGGCCAATGATGGGAGTGATGGGGAGAGGGCCAATGAGGGGAATGATGGTGAGAGGGCCAATTATGGAAGTGATGGTGATAGGGCCAATGATGGGGAGAGGGCCAATGATGGCGGTGATGGGGAGAGGGCTAGTGATGGGGACAGGGCCAATGATAGGAAGAGGGCCAATGATAGGAGTGATGGGGAGGGGGCCAATGATGGGAGTGATGGGGAGAGGGCCAGTGATGGGGAGAGTGCAACAATGGTGGTGGGGGAGAGCGCAATGATGGGGTGATGGGGAGGAGGAAATGATGGAGGTGGTGGAATTTCTACATGAAGGGGATCATGATGGGGCATATTACTACAAGAAGAGGATCATGATGGGGCATATTTCTGCATGAAGGGGATCATGATGGGGCATATTTCTACATGAAGGAGATCATGATGGAGCATTTCCACATGAAGGAAAACATGATGGGGCATATTTGTACATGAATGGGATCATGATGGGGCATATTTTTACATGAATGGGATCATGATGGGGCATTTCTACATGAAGGGGATCATAATGGGGCATATTTCTACATGAAGGGCATCGTGATGGGGCATATTTCTACATGAAGGGGATCATGATGGGGCATATTTCTACATGAAGGGGATCATGATGGGGCATATTTCTGCATGAATGGGATCATGATGGGGCAGATTTCTACTTGAAGGGGATCATGATTGGGCATATTTCTGCATGAAGGGGATCATGATGGGGCATTTGGCACGTATTGGCACTTCATCATAAATAATTGGGTTTTAGGTTGCAGTTTGGGAACTCGGTCTCAGAAAGGTTCGCCATCACTGACATAGGGGATATATTCCAGCATTCCTCATATATCTTAGTTAGAGTGATCAATGAGTGAAACAGGCTGCCACGAGAGGTGGTGAGTTCTCCTTCAATGGAAGTGTTCAAACAGAGGCTGGACAGACATCTGTCTGGGATGATTTAGTGAATCCTGCTTTGAGCAGGGGTTGGACCAGATGACCCAGGAGGTCCCTTCCAACTCTACCATTCTATGATTCTATGGTCTTCATGGATTTAAAGGGACCTATCAGGCGATTAATGCTGCTTAAGCCATGTGAAGTATGAATCGCAGCCTGGCTACATGATTGCCGCAAAGTATATTATTCTCTCATATTCTCCGGCGTTTCAGAGAATATATACTTTGAAGATCCAGATGGTGACCAGAGTAGGAGACTAGTCTAGTCGGGCTCTGCCCCCAGCTAGCTTTTTACTAATACCACAGTAGCTGATTGACAAGTCTCTCCATCTCATGTACATACAGTGCCTACAAGTAGTATTCAACCCCCTGCAGATTTAGCTGGTTGACACATGCGGAATTAACTTGGCATTGTGACATTTGTACTGTAGATCAGCCTGGAAGTGGGAAATGCACTGCAGCAAAAAAAATGTTTATAATTTTTTTTTTTTTTTAAAACGTTAAAAGTTAATTCAGAGTGTCATTTATTATTCAACCCCTCAAACCACAAGAATTCTGTTTGGTCCCCCTAAAGTATTAAGAAGTAGTTCAGGCACCAAGAATAATGAGCTTCACATGTGTGGATTAATGATCTCTTTTGCCAGCCTTTTCTGACTGTTTAAGACCCTCCCCAAACTTGTGAACAGCACTCATACATGGTCAACATGGGAAAGACAAAGGAGCATTCCAAGGCCATCAGAGACAAGATCGTGGAGGGTCACAAGGCTGGCAAGGGGTACAAAACCCTTTCCAAGGAGTTGGGCCTACCTGTCTCCACTGTTGGGAGCATCATCCGTAAGTGGAAGGCTTATGAAACTACTGTTAGCCTTCCACGGCCTGGACAGCCTTTGAAAGTTTCCTCCCGTGCCGAGGCCAGGCTTATCCGAAGAGTCAAGGCTAACCCAAGGACAACAAGGAAGGAGCTCCGGGAAGATCTCATGGCAGTGGGGACATTGGTTTCAGTCAATACCATAAGTAACGTACTCCACCGCAATGGTCTCCGTTCCAGACGAGCTCGTAAGGTACCTTTACTTTCAAAGCGTCATGTCAAGGCTCGTCTATAGTTTGCTCATGATCACTTGGAGGACAGACTGGTTCAAGGTTCTATGGTCTGATGAGACCAAGATCGAGATCTTTGGTGCCAACCACACACGTGACGTTTGGAGACTGGATGGCACTGCATACGACCCCAAGAATACCATCCCTACAGTCAAGCATGGTGGTGGCAGCATCATGCTGTGGGGCTGTTTCTCAGCCAAGGGGCCTGGCCATCTGGTCCGCATCCATGCGAAGATGGATAGCACGGCCTACCTGGAGATTTTGGCCAAGAACCTCCGCTCCTCCATCAAGGATCTTAAGATGGGTCGTAATTTCATCTTCCAACAAGACAACGACCCAAAGCACACAGCCAAGAAAACCAAGGCCTGGTTCAAGAGGGAAAAAGTCAAGGTGTTGGAGTGGCCTAGTCAGTCTCCTGACCTTAACCCAATTGAAAACTTGTGGAAGGAGCTCAAGATTAAAGTCCACATGAGACACCCAAAGAACCTAGATAACTTGGAGAAGATCTGCATGGAGGAGTGGGCCAAGATAACTCCACAGACCTGTGCCGGCCTGATCAGGTCTTATAAAAGACGATTATTAGCTGTAATTGCAAACAAGGGTTATTCCACGAAATATTAAACATAGGGGTTGTATAATAATTGACCCACACTTTTATGTTTAAAATTTATTAAAATTCAACTGAGCAACATAACTTTTTGGTTTGTAAGATTTATGCTTCTGTTAATAAATCCTACTCTCGTTTGCAGTTTGAAGGCTCTAACTTATTTGCATCTTATCAAACCAGCTAAATCTGCAGGGGGTTGAATACTACTTGTAGGCACTGTAGGAAGAGATTTGTCAATCAGCTGCTGTGGAGCAAGGAAGAGCCGGCCAAGGCATCTCTGGACTAGTCTCATCTCCATCTGTGCTCCCAATGCAGATCCTCAAAATATATGCTGATGCATTTGAAAAAAATATGACTTGCTGCAGTTTAGGCAGCACGAATCACCTGACTGTTTTTCTGATTCGCTATGTCGCTTACCCCATGTGCAGGACATTGCAGGACCTTAAGTATCCATGGTTACAACCACTGATATAGTGACAGTTAGTTAGCTATTTGCCATGGATACGTGAGGTCCTACAATGTCTGTACATGAGGAAAGAGACAAAGCAAATCAGGAAAACTATACTACATTTCTAATTGGAGGTATTTGTTAATATTATTATTATTACACCTAATACATTTTTGGATAGGATCTTGAAGATGAGAATATTCCTTTAATATTCAAACATTTTGTAACCTGTCCATCTTCCACGCATGACCAAATGGCCAGAAGATGAACGTGACTCGTCTTCCGCACTTACGGTCACACGCAGTGCACTTCTGAAGCCATGAAGCGTACATCAGGCTTCAGAAGTACAATGGACGTGCCGGAAGAAGGCCACACGCATGCAGAAGGTTTGCGGAGAGCTGGAGATTGTGTCAGCCCTTGTAAATCATGTTATCATGGCTGTGTGATAACATGCAAGGAAGGATCACTAGTCTAAAGGGCCCGTCTCACACAACGATCTCGCTAGCGAGATCGTTGCTGAGTCACTAGTTTTGTGACGCAGCAGCGAGCTCACCAGCGATATCGCTGTGTGTGACATTCAGCGACGATCAGCCCCCCTGCCGGGTATCGCTGATCGTCGCTGAAATGTCAGGACATTTTTTTGATCGCTGGTCTCCCGCTGACAGGCACGCATCGCTGCGTGTGACAGGCGGGAGACCAGCGATCTGCTGGTAACCAAGGTACACAGCGGGTTTCCAGGTACCGCGCAGCGCCTGGAAACCCGATGTGTACCTTGGTTACCAGCTCCCTGCATCAGGGCGCTGGTATCCAAGGTACACTGCGGGTAACTAAGCGATGTTACCCGCAGTGTTGCTTGTACTGATCGCTGCCTGAGCTGCCTGTTTGGCAGCTCAGCAGCGATAATGTAGCGATACACCAGCGATCCTGATCGTTGTCAGGATCGCTGGTGTATCGCTATGTGAGACCCAGCCTTAAGTCTAAGGAAACTAACGCCCCATCGACTAGTCAAAGGACTAATTTGCACAAGATAAACGGAGCTTATAAATACTTTTTTCAACATATGTTTAGATGACTAACAGGATAAAGGGCTGGTTAGGCCAGGAATTTAGCAATACATTTACAAATGCTGGTGGGTTGGAGGACTTGGGGGACCTGACGGGTTCCCTTTAAATGTGCTGCAAACAGTTATATTCTCAGTGTGTTCACTTAATCAAGAGGACAGTTTATCATCTGTTTCCAAGAAGATAATTAAGTGAATGACTAGTCTGCATTTATTTTCTGGTATGAAACTTTTTTAACAGCCATTTGTTGTGTATGCTAATAATGGCCCCTTCTGATCTCAGTAATCCTCCAACATTCAATGTCTTACACACGTAGTCAGTTGGGTCGTGCACTAAATACAATGCTGTATTTGCTGTGAAGAGTATTTAGGGCTGTCAGACAGTCAGTGAACAAGAGAGTCTAGCTGTCAAACTGTAGTGTGAAAGTCAATGACAATGTGCCAGTCTGCTGGCTACTGCTTGGTGCCTCTTATATGCAAACACTATACCAAAGCCATAGGGAAAACTGACTAAGGAAATTGGTTTAATAAAATAGGTATCTGATGATTCTATGTGACTTTACTACATGCATTAAACTTATTACAGTACACATGCTGAAGCTAACCATTTTATTAAATAGAATCTTTCACCAAATTTTTCATGTTGAACTGTACACAGCAGCGTAACGACAGCGGTCGCACATCCAGTTGAAGTGTATTGCGCCGCACAGACACATCGGGTGCGCGCCCCAGAATGCACGCTGCTGGACAATCATAGGCCAGCAGCTGACATCGGTGCTCATGACGGTGACGTTGAAACGGGGGCCAGGGCGGTAGTCGTGGCTAACGGTGGCAGTTCTGGCAGACCCTGGCTTTCCGCCACATTAACACATTGTAGTCCACTCACTTGTAAATTGGGGTCCTCTCCATGCGGCTGAGGTGCCTTTTCTCCCAGCATCACACAATGATAGTCAGAGTCCAAGTTCATTTTCAGCAAAACAACTTTACTCAGCTCGTCCAGGTTAGTCACAGAAACAGCATAAGATTCTTTGCAGAATATAACCATTCCGTTCCCTGTACTGTCCCTCACTCCTCCAGGAATATCCCATTTTCGTACCTTGTCCGCCGGTACCGCAGCTTCCCCTCCGAAGGCAAAGTTGAAGGATGGCGCTTCCAATCCTTTCCAGGCCATAGGCCTCAGACGTTAAGGGTTGTTCCCATGAAGTTAGCTGCTACCACTGTTATGCTGCCCTGATGATGCAGGGCTTCTGCCCACAGGGACGCGGAACAGCCCCGTTCATAGTTAACAGGTGCAACAAGTACAGCTCATCCTTTAAAGGGGTCAAGTTCAGTCACTGTCCCGGCAGCACGCGTCCCGTGCCGCTCTGTCCCGCACCGGCCTCCGCACTCGTTCCTGGCACTCATGCAGTTCTTGGTCGTCCTCCAGAAGTAACCGGGAAACTGCTACCCCCGGTCCATCCTCTTTAAGAAAGGTAACCCGATCTCCTTCCCTCAGGGGCCTCTGAAACTTGACGGAACTGGCATTCACATACACCTTGTCGTCGGTGTGGGCCTCATGGATAAAGCCATACCCACGTGACCGGTTGGTATACAAAAGCAACCCGCTGGTCCGCTATCTAGCCATCGCACCCCCTCCTGATCGGTGCAGTTCCGCCCAGTCTCTCTCCTTCTTCCCTTCGATCACCCCCGCTATCCACGCTGCCTGCCCGGGGGATGGGAAGGGACCCTCCCCTTCCTGGCATCGGATGATGAACCGAGGGACGGAACATCTAGGACTATTGGCCTGGGCTCCGGGGTGTGGGACAGAGTTCCACTCACTGCCTGTACATTGTCCTGCTCCTGCTGTTTCCTCATCCCGGCCGCGGTCGCTCCGCGACCATCAGACTCTGCCTGCACAGCTGCCGCTCCCTCTGGCCCAAGCTCCTCTAGTTCCGCCTCCTCAGACTCAGGTTCCTCTGGTGCAGCTTCTTCCGCCTCACATTCCTCCGGTACGCGATGACGTTTTGGGTCTTGCAGCCACCACAGTACTGCTCTCCAGCGTACAACGGGAACCTGTCGAGTCGATATTCATCCCCGACATCGGATGCTCCCCACAGTCTTCCGGGCAGGGTCCTTTCCTCCGCCTGCCGCCACTTCCACTCTATGCGGTCAACATCGCCGCAGCATCGGGTACAGGAGTATGCTATCGGTGCTGGTGCCATGCCTCGCAATGACGCCGTGCAACTGCACACGAGGTTTTCTCCTTCCAGGCCCCACCCGTTCCAGGGTGGAGCCGCTTCCGGATGCTCTACCTGTTCAGCATTGGACTCCGCCCGCTTCTCGGAAATCTGCTGCAAGGGGCGAGGCTTCCTTTTCTTCCATCGCACCCACCTTGGGGAGGCACGGCTCACCATGGGATGCATCTCAGGTTCGGGCCACTGTCTCTGCCAGATGGAGTTTCACACCATTTTCAGGTGAGGATGCCCACAAGGGGGCGGAGCAGGAGTTGTCCACAGCCTCTGCGCCATTTTCTGCCATACTATGTCTCCACCTTCTGGGTGCGAGGGATCCGGATCGTGCCGTACTACGCCAGGTGAAACGGGGGCCTGTGAGTTAGTCGAGGCTAATGGTGGCAATTCTGGCAGACCCTGGCTCCCCGCCACATTAATACATTGTAGTCCACTCACTTGTAAATTGGGGTCCTCTCCACAAGGCCGGGAGCCTTTTCTCAGAGTTCATTTTCAGCAAAACAACTTTACTCAGCTCATCCAGTTTAATCACAGAAACAGCATAAGATTCTTCACAGAATATAACCATTCCGTTCCCTGTACTGTCCCTCACTCCTCCAAGAATATCCCATTTTCGTACCGTGTCCGCCATTACCACAGCTTCCTGACTGGTCAGACTAACCCACTTCAGTAGTTCCCCACCCGCTTCCCTTTCCGAAGGCGAAGTTGAAGGATGGCGCTTCCAATCCTTTCCAATAAAGTAAAACTTGGCACTCAATTTTTTACTTTACTTTATTTCACATTGGGCCTGGGAACCTACTTGTGCACCATCACTGTAGTGCTACGATATATCTTATATCCAATCCTTTCCAGGCCCTAGGCCTCAGACGTTAAGGGTTGTTCCCATGAAGTTAGCTGCTACCATTCTTATGCTGCCCTGATATTCCTCCACTACCGTGAGACTGTCAGCTCTTAGGGCCCAGACTGCTGGGCTCCTTGGCTTATACGTTCCTCAGACACGACTGCACTGTCTTGGCTCCCGGTTTTCACTGACTAACTCCAGGAAGCTCCCCAACTACTGTTCCTTAGCCCCTAGTAACTAGCCTAATCCTATTGGTCTAACTAATTCCCTATTCTATCCTACTGTGCCCTCCCTACTGGTCTAAGTCCTACACTGTCCATATATCTTCACAACACATAAACATAGGAACAATGCAATACACATAACAACATTACAAGACATATGGGATGTACCCGCTTTACCAGGAACATGGGCAAGGAGCGTGGGGCATAAACGGACCCCCGTGCACCCCTTACACAGTCACATGCTCCCGTCGCACACCGAAGTCAGCTGCCAGCTTCACAAGAGGATACGCACGGGAGCGAAGGGTAAGGGAGTATTTTTTTTCAAAATCAGTGGTCATACTAGTACATGGAAGACTATGTGAGAGGCAGAGCCAGGGCCGTAGTCATGACTGAGAGCATATGCTTTAGTGCGCCCTGGTCTCCCGTCACATGAAAATAATGTCCCATTGTCAGTATACCTTCTGCTTCACCTTCTGCACCATCAGGGTCCCATTGGACTTGCTGAAGTTTCACCACTGGCGTTGTTGTGCAAAAAGAGACAGAGTCCAATTCAAACCTAAAACGCAGAACTTTACTTGCTTCATTTGCAGCACATCTTTGTCAGTGTCACCATCAGCATAAGGTTCCACACAGTTCACATTGAACACTTCCTCTGCACTCTTCTCTACGTCCTTCAGTACATTACGGGGATGGACCGTCTCTTGCGGTAACACAGCATCCTCCCTATCCAGACTCACTATGTTTGGGGTTCCGTCGTCCGTTTCACCCCGGATCTGAGGGCATCGGCCCATGTAATGACCTGCTACATGATGAGCGACCTGCATCCCTGTACTGATCTAGGACCACTTCTCAAGCTTCTGTTCCCAAATGCAGTCGCACTGCTGCTTCAGCTGCACCTCTGTCCATCCGGACTCTGAATGGCTGGGATCCTCATTTAAATGTTGTGTGGTCACAGTGTTGCCTGGGCTATAGCGCCCACCAGAGCTATCTGGGCACCATGACCCTACTAACTCTAACTAGGAAACTGTTCCTGACTTATCCACAGTGACCCCTCCTATGTTAACTATTTACAGTCCTAACTTAAGTGTACTAACGTACCACATCTAGTGGCCTAATAAGGGTACTACACTTTTCCTATATGCAATAATCTACACAACATCAATATATATACATAGCAGCATTACAAGGCAACATTATCATTATTCATATAGACAAGAATATAGACAAGTACAGGACACAAATACACACAATCATATGTACAGCACTGACATTTAACCGGGACATGTTTGGGGAACACAGCAGTCCTTGTAACCCCTTACAACTATAGAGTGCATTATACTTTATGGAAGACTATGGGAGTGCATTATACTTTATGGGTGACTATTGGAGTACATTATACTTTATAGAAGACTATGGGGTACATTATACTTTATCAATGACTATGGGAGTGCATTATACTTTATGGATGACTAAAGGGCTGTGCATCATACTTTATGGATGACTATGAGCTGTGTGTCATACTTTATGGATGACTATGGGCTGTTCATTATACTTTATGGATGACTATGGGCTTTGCATTATGCTTTATGGATGACTATGAGGTACATTATAGTTTATGGAAGACTATGGACTGTGCATTATACATTATGGATGATTATGGGGCACATTATACTTTATGGATACAATGGGGTGCATCATACTATATGGATGACTATGGGGTGCATTATACTTTATGGATGACTATAGGGTGTATTATACTTTATGGAAGACTATGGGGTACATTATACTTTATCGATGACTATGGGAGTGCATTATACTTTATGGATGACCACAGGGTGCATTATACCTTATGGATGACTAAAGGGCTGTGCATCATACTTTATGGATGACTATGGGCTGCTCATTATACTTTATGGATGACTGTGGGCTGTGCATTATACGTTATGGATGATTATGGGGTACATTATACTTTATGGATACAGTGGGGTATATCATACTATATGGATGACTATGGTGTACATTATACTTTATGGAAGACTATGGGTGCATTATACTATATAGAGGACTATGGGGGGTTCATTTTACTTTTTCTATGTAGCTCCATGACTTCTATGTGAGTATAATGCTTTATTTTCTTCTATACAATAAAGAATAGTGGTAGAACAGGGAATATATACCAAAATAAGGGATATATATACCAGGATGGGGCCCAGGATAAGGGACATATATAAATATATAATTTTATTCAGGATGAGGGGGGCGCCCAGGTCCAAATCTTGCACTGGGGCTCATCAGACGCTAGTTACTCCACTGACCTTATACATGATGTAATAGTGGCTGCTCAGCGGAAGAAAATGTTTTTGTTTTTTATTTTACCTCTCCATTGCAGAGATATTCACAATCATAGAATTTGTCGCCTAATAAATTAACTTTAGCTAAACCAAGTTGGTGTTATCAGATAGTTTTCACTGGGGGTGTGCACTTCTCCCTAATGAGTTAACTTTTGTTAACACAGGACTATGTTAAGAGATTTGGAAAGCCTGGAAAAAGGATTAATGGCCTCCAGAGTTTTCCAAAATTTTCTGAGGTACCTGGGTCATCAGAGACCATCTCCTCAGGAGTGTGATGTGGTTCAACTCCTGAATCCACTCAACTTTAGGCCTCATTCAGACGTCTGCAGTATGTGTTGTATCCGTTTTTTCTTTCCACACTTACAACAGGTACCCATTATAACCTATGCTGCTGTTCACATGTCCCATATTTTTCATAGACCGTGTGTCCATGCAAAACACATGGAGACATGTCCTTTTTTTTCCTGGCAGCACAGATAACAAGTCTATGGGTCTGTGAAAAAACACATACCACACTGGGATGCCATCCGTGTTTGAGGCCACGTGCACATAAGTATTTAGTGAGTTTTTTAACTCAGTATTTGTAATCCAAAATCAGGAGTGGAACAATCAGAGGAAAAGTATAATAGAAACAAGTCACCACTTAGGTATCTATCACCCACTCCTGGTTTTGGCTACAAGTACTGAGGTAAAAAAAACTCAAATACTGAACGTGTGAACATGGCCTTATGGGGAGTCTGCTGTTTTCCAATGCCTATATTTTACAGTTCTCACTGCTGCAAGGAAGTGTCAAAATTACTAATGTATTATTATAATGGGAACCATAATACTGAGCCATGGAGGCTACCATATGTAAGCTCCTGCACGAAGTCCTGTGGTATTTATTGACTGCAAATCAGCATCTATACTAAAGTAATTACAACTATTGCCTGATTACACTTTAATCCCTTTTGCCCTTTTCTATGCCAGCTGGTTGTTCAAAAAAATCCTTGGCTTGTGGTGAAAGTGTTACCAGCAGAGACAGGTGCTCCTTGTGTGGAGATCAATTCTCAAAAGTCTCCACAACAATGGAAAGCACAATCTCTGTCTGTGACACCAGGATATCAATAATCATTTATCTGGATTACCTAATGGGTGGGCTGAGGGGACCCTATTAAATCTCACCAGTGCTAATGCTCGTCTGGCTGCTTATAAGGAAAAATAACTGCTTTCAAAAGCCATTTTAACAAAACTAAGATTAGTCATTATTACTATATTCTGGTATCTCTCTTCTAATTTTTGTGGAATAGTTTTCCCTGTACAGGACTATTGTTTATCAATAGATTGGTTGGCGGTTCCACTAAACTGTACCGTTATCTCCATACTGTATAACATTAGCGCAACCAACAAGCTTTAGGGGCTCAGATCCTCCCCTTTGCCAAGTGGCATAAATTTTAGGACAAATCCAGATGTGAACTGACCTTGAAGTGTTGGTATCGGCAGGTACTATGTTCCGAACTGCGGGAGTCGAGGCTTTGTTTTCTTAGCTGTACCATCTGCTCTGGCATTTTTCACCTGTTCAATACAACTCTTGGATAAGTCTGCGGTCACACTGCGTCTGAAAACTGCTACAGTCGTGTACTGCTGCAATCTTTCCAATTTGTCTTCTGCAATATGATCATAATGGCCTTATGGTTTTGCGGGTGAAACAGCTGTTTCACTGAAAAATTAAAGGGGTTGTCCTGTCCAAATCAATAAGTCTGTAGTCACTCAGTGTGACCGCAGACTTATGAATTCCACAGCGCGCACACTGTGCGCTGCGGGGATTTGCTGGTTTCCGACCAAGGACTGGAAGGTGTGTATGAGTTATACATACTCCCGACCAGTGTGCGTGGCCTCACTCTCCATACACTTGTGTAAGGTGCCTGAGTGAGGTAGTCATGGGCCAGCTGCTACTTCTGCATGCTTTGGCACCCTGAAGGAAACTCATGTCCCAGTCCCGGTGTGCTGCTGTGTGTGGGGTGCATCACACTTACTTGTGGCCCGTAAGCCTCCACTGGCTCCAGGCTTTCATCTTCCAGAACCTTTGCAGAAAACAATCCAGGGACACTGAATTAGTTAAAACAGTCAAACTTTTACTCAGCAGCTGATGGTCATTACAATGAAGCATATAGGAAGGGCCCGATGGGTTGGTCTTTCCTACAGGTATCGGATATAACTTTAGCCCTAGTTCTCAGTATGGGTAGAGCATCTCTCTTGCTAACTCCTCTAGAACTAGGAATTCTTCTCCATCACAAGCAGTGCACCCGGATTCCATCACCTCCGCAGACTTAGTGCGCTCAACAGCCCCAGCATCTATCTCGAGGTTCCCAGGCCAACTGACGGATTCGCCTGGAAGGGTTCTATGGCAATCCACTACCCAAAGTAACAGGCTCCCATTGTTTCTAGCAGCCTACTGCTATGACCACTGCTGCCACTACACCAGACTTTCTCTAACTCCCTCTGACACTTCATGAACTTGGTACTAACTCTAGTTCCCCCTCCCTAATCTGGGCCAGGCATTACAGTTAACCCTGTCTAGGCTAAACTGCAGCCCAGAGGGTTTTACTTTCAGATAACATACATTACCATAAAATACATTTAACCACTTGGGGTGTCAGAGAGTAGAGCATCATCTCCACCTCTACTACACTTGTATGGGTTGAGGCTGCACTCTCTAGGTGGACACACCAACTGGACGGCCGCGTCACCAGATGGGGCGCAGCTTCGGCTCAATACAAGTGTATGAAGCAAGGCTGCGCCCACTGGCTGAGAATATGTATAATTCATTCATATCCTCTGGTCCTGGGTTGGAAACCGGCGAATCCCCACAGCACACAGTACGTGTTCTGGGGGGATTCATAAGTCTGCAGTCACACGCAGTTACTGCAGACTTATTGATTTGGACCGGACAACCCCTTTAAGTCATTGTGCAGGGAAACTGTGGAAAGCGTGCAGAGCTGTTGTGATTTAAAGCCACAGTATGATGGCAACTTGTGAACACAGCCTAAGGATTTTACTTTTTTTTCTTCCTAAGGCCATGCTCACACGATGAGTATTTTGTCAGTTTTTGACGTTGCTGATTTTCTGCAGCATTTCTTCACCTATTAGATAATTTAGGTTACTTGTATTTTTTTATTACATTTTTGAGTGTGGTTTTCTACATGTGGTTTTATCTGTTTTTGACGCTGAATTTTTTTGTCTCATTTTGGTATGTCATGTTTCAAATTAAGCTGCTATGTTTTTGATGCTTCCTTGGCTTTGACAAAACTTTATTCATGCAGTCATTTGCGCGGTTAGCACTGTAGCTTTTCAGCGCTGGGGTCCTAAAAATGCACTGAAAACATATGTGCAATTTTTTTCCCACAGATTTTCTGCATTTAATTCCATTCTATGGAGAAAATCCACACATAAAACTCAGCAAACTCGCTAAAAAAATTGACATGTTGCAGACTTCAAAAACTCAGTTTACTCCGAAGAAAAAAGCACAGTGGGCATGATATTTCTATAAATCCCATCCACTTTGCTGGAACTGTAAAGACACTGCATATTTTTCTCACAAAACCTCATCAGGAGAACTTACCAGCAGGAAAGCAAGAAGCACTCCTGGTACAATGCTCTGCAGTTGCCACTGTAGTCTTTACTCTCTAGTCTCTACTCATTAGTGGCTATCTAGTTGCTGCAAAGCTACAAATGATGTTACAAAAAAGTTGTAATATTGCACCAAATATAATAACTGGACCAAAAACTGCTACAAATAACTTATTTTATTATATCCTTACAATTTAATAATTAAAATGATAATTTTTTAAATTAAATAATTCAGCACTTAATCATAAATCAAACATGTGTGGCAAACAACAGTGTTTTTTCCGCCCGGACAAAAGCAGTGAAGGCTGCAGACGATTATTGTTGTGTGACTAGAGGGGGCACAACATTGAGATCAGAGGAACAGCGCTGGTTCAGGTAAGTATAGATTTTTTGTATTACCGTATTTTATGCTGCACCCTGTGGCTATTAATAAAGGATTGTCCATTAGTAGATAAACCCCTTTAAGTATACAAATGAATAACACATCCATAAAACATTCTGAATTAACGACCTTATTTAAAGTTTTTTTCTCAACATCATACATGGGTAAAATTGTTTGTAAAAACAAGCAACTTAGCAATTTACCTCTTATGAAAATATTCGTTATTGAGAATGGAAGGATTTTTAATTCTATGGTGTCCTGATTGTGCTGCAGTCTATCAGCAGTGGCCGGCATCCTCAGCAAGGAGTGCGGCTCTAGGAAGCTCATTGCTATAGAATTTGCAAGTGCTGCTGTGATTCTGGCCAGATCTCTTCGGTGCCCATGGGCTACTCTGATTCTGCAAAGGCTTAGCTGGAAACATTGGAGAGCGCACAGTTTTCCAATGCTGCTGGTTCAGACTCTGTTCAGGAGTGCACCACCCAGCAGGAAGCCAGGAGGCAGAGGAGTCCTTTAGGTGGCATGCTATCTAGCCAAGTCATTTTACCTTCTTGCTTTTTTTTTTTTTTTAGCATTTGGCTGTACCCATCACTCTTTGGTACATGAATATTTTGACAGCAAAAAAAAAAAAGTTTTTTTTTTTCCAGATGTTTTGAATCTATAGACAATGTGTAAGAAATCATATTTCTAAATAATGCTGTGGTTTTCCCTAAATATAGGAGTCCACAAGGACACATCTTGGTGTGCACAGCATATGATATATTACCTTATGCTGTACTAATTAACCCCTGTCTGACATTAGACGTACTATCCCGTCCATGTGCCCTGGGCCTGTCTGACCATGGACGTGATAGTAAGTTATAGCTATCGGCTGTGCTCACAAGGGGAGCACAGCCGATCACCAGCTGATTCTCACAGCTGACACCCGGCACTAAGTCACTTTAACCCCGAAATGCTGCGATCGAATCTGATTGCAGCATTCCGGGAGCAGGCAGAGGGCTGACAGCCCCTCTGCCTTTGGATCGGAGACCCCGATTCGTGACGCAGGGTCCCGATCGCTGCCATGGTAACACGATGTCGTCATGATGACATCCGGGTTACCAGAGCTGAAAAACTTCCCGGTCATGTGCAGAGCATGTCAGGAAGTCTCTCAGGTCACTGAGCATTACGTTCAGTGCTGACAGCTTCAATAGCATGCAGATGCTGCTTCATCTGCATGCTATAGAAGCGATCAGCTTGCAAAAAATGATTGTCCTATAGTGGACAAAGTGTAAAAGATAGAATAAAGTAAAAAAAATGTTTAAATAATTGTAAAAATATAATAAAAAATAAAAAAAATCAATATTTATTCTATCACTAAATCAATATTTGAATAAAAAAAAATGTAAACAATAAAAACACACATATTTGGTATCGCCGCGTCCGTTATGGCCCGACCTATAAAATTGTTCCACTAGTTAACCCCTTTAGTTAACACCATAAAAAAGCAAGGCAAAAACCAATGCTTTATCATCAATACCGCCGAACAAAAAGTGGAATAACACGCATCAAAAAAACGGATATAAATAAACATGGTACTGCTGAAAACGTGATCTTGTCCCGCAAAAAAACAAGCACCATACAGCTCCATCACCAGAAAAATAAAAGTTATAGCTCTCAGAATAAAGCGATGCAAAAATAATAATTTTTTATATAAAATAGTTTTTATTGTATAAAAAAAATTATATAAATGAGGTATTGCTGTAATCGTACTAACTTGAAGAATAAAACTACTTATCAATTTTACCACACACGGAATGATATAAATGCCCCCCCAAAAGAAATTAATGAATTGCTTGTTTTTGTTCATTCTGCCTCCCAAAAATCAGAATAAAAAGCGATCAAAAAAGGTCATGTGCCCGAAAAATGGACCAATAAAAATTTCAGCTCGTCCCACAAAAAACAAGAGCTCACATGACTCCTCTGGGCCGAAATATGGAAAAATTATAGCTCTCAAAATGTGGTGATGCAAAATCTATTTTTTTTGCAATAAAAAGCGTCTTTTGGTGTGCGACAGCAGCCAAACATAAAAACCCAATATAACCCTCTTTCACACGTCCTGATATTTCCGGTACCGAGAAGTCAGTGTCCTTGTGTGTAAAAACTTGCGGCACACGTGTGGCATGCGTGTGCCACATCAGTACCACAAGGACAGGCACCAGGGAAGAAGCATTAAGTAAGCCTGTTCCCGGGTTGCCAGGTGCTGAACCCCGGCTCTCATCATTCTCCCCTGCTCGCGCCGATCGCCGACAGAGCAGGGGAGAATGAAAAGAGTAGTCTTCACACCTGCGGCTGGGGAACAGCGCTTACTGTAATGCTTCTTCCCGGCGCCGATGCTTGTCACATGGATGACATCAATGTGTTGATGTGTATGCACGTGTGCGGGACGTTTTATGGCCCATACTGACATAAAATATGGACATGTCAGCGTGTTTTGCCCACTGACACACGGTTCGGGGAAACACACTGACATGCGCACAGACCCATTCACTTGAATAGGCAAATAGAGCTCCGTTCCTCCCAAGTCTCTCCGCATGGCTAAGTAGTACTGAACAGCCACATATGAGGTAATGCCACGTTAAAGTAGAAATTGTGGGACAAATTTTGTTGCCATTTTTACCCACTTCTTGTGTGAAATCTTGGCTAAAACAAATTTTTGGTGGTAAAAATGTAGTTATTTTGTCCTCACTTGCCCAATGGTATAAATTCTGTGACACACCCAGGGGTTCAATATGATCATGCACCCCTAGATGAATTCATTGAGAGGTGTAGTTCATAAAATGGGGTCACTTATGGGGGGTTCGGCTGATTTGGCACCTCATGGGCTCTCCCAGTGGGTCATGGCACCTGCAAACCATAACAGTAAAATCTTGCACTCCTTCCCTTCTGAGCTCTGCCATGTTCCCAAAAGTGGTTTACCCCCACATATGGGGTAACAGCGTACTCAGGACAAATTGCACAACAACTCTTGTGGTCCAATTTCTCCTGTTACCCTTGTAAAAATAAAAAATTGAGGTTAAAAGATAATTTTTGCAAAAAAAATATGATTTTTTAAATTTTTAAACGGCGCTACGTTATAAACTTCTGTGAAGCACTTGGGGGTTCAAAGTGCCCACCACACATCTAAATAAGTTCCTTAGGGGGTCTAGTTTCCAAAATGGGGTCACTTGCGGTGGTTTCCCACTGTTTATGCACATCTGGGCCTCTACAAACGCGACATGGCATCCGGTCTCAATTCCAGCCAATTTTGCATTGAAAAGTCAAACGGTGCTCCTTCCCTTCTGAGCTCTGCCGTGCGCCCAAACAGTGGTCCCTCCCACATATGGGGTATCAGCGACTCAGGACAAATTGCAGAACAACTTTTGGGGTCCAATTCTCCTATTATCCTGGGTAACCAAAAAAAAAATTTGGATCTGAAGTAAATTTTTTTTTGAAAAAAAGTTAAATGTTTTTTTAAACATTCCAAAAATTAATGTGAAGCACCTGAAGGGTTAATAAACTTCTTGAATGTGGTTTTTGAGCACCTCGAGGGGTGCGGTTTTTAGAATGGTGTCACTTTTGGGTATTTTCTATCATAAAGACGCCTCAAAGTGACTTCAAATGTGATGTGGTCTCTAAAAAAATGGTGTTGTAAAAATGAAAAATCGCTGTTTAAAACATTAAACCCTTATAACTTCCTAACAAAAAAAAATTTTGCTTCCAAAATTGTGCTGAAGTAAAGTAAACATGTGCAAAATATTACTTATTAAGTATTTTATGTGACATACCTGTGATTTAAGGCAATGAAAATTCAAGTTGGAAAATTAACGACATTTTCAACATTTTTGCCAAATTTCCATTTTTTTCCACAAATAAACGCAATCATATCAAATAAATTTTAACCACTAACATGAAGTACAATATGTCACGAGAAGATATTTTCAGAATCACCGGGATCCATGGATGCGTTCCAGAGTTATTACCTCATAAAGGGACAGTGGTCAGAATTGTAAAAATTGGCCCAGTCATTAATATGCAAACCACCCACTTGGGGGTAAAGGGGTTAAAATACACGTCTGCTAGAATATTATATAACAGAATTGCAAAAAGAATGTTTTTATTATGGTTTGTTTGACAACAAAATAAAAGGTAATTAGGTATGGAGAATATACAAAAAAAATATAATTATCATCTCAGTGTATGTACAGCTATACCTAATTAGCACCATTTTGATTTGAAAGCAATTTCACTAATGTAAAATTGCAACAAATGTTAAATACAATTAAAAATATTAATTAAAATATTTATTAGTCTGAGCATCTATTAGAAACTGAGATAAATACATCTCTTTATAAAAAACAAAATTCACTGTCCCTAACTAAACCATAACCACAAAAGAAGACGATAGGTGATCATTAGAGCTGTACTTTACAGCTGAAGAAAGAATTAAAAAGTGCCTCTTTCCATGAAAATGTAAAGCAGTTCTTCATATGCCTGCCAGATGGGCCTGCTTGTCACTCATATAATTGCTTCCCATCTGGTGTCTGGAATAGACAAAGCCACGGGCATTTGTCAGAGCTGGGGGGATGTATATATCCTAGCCCTCATATAAAGAAAAACCCCAAACACATGTTGACCCGGCCATTTTAGCTTGAAGGACCATTCATTGAATTTGTAAACTGATTGTCTATTGAATTATTCGGCTTTCCTCCTAAACAGCGGCACACTTCTGTCAGTCAAAAGGCCTTTACAAAAGACAAAGGCAAACTTTAGATATCCATCACATGCACAATACACAGTTTAATCACAGCGGCACAAAGCACAAGAACAACAGCATTTTACTATTAGATGAAAGGTCACATTTTAATATTGCTTTCAGGACATTTAACTAGATAGTGATTGCATCTAAATGCACATACATTGCACTTAATACTCCCTGGAAAATAATATGGCACAGGCATGGGTTTAACAATAAAACAATATTTTACTATAGTCCCACGTTGGAACATTCAGATACACTATTAATTGCTGGATACACGTGGAACCGGAAGATCCTGTCCTTAATACAAGGGAAAGAAATAATTTGAATAAAAAAAAAAGCTATAAATTACAATGTTGAGGCATTGCAGGGACAACAGACGTATGGTCCACATGGCTGTGCACACTATCTGTGCCACGATACGGCACCTACACATGGAGGATACATCTGTAATTGGATGGAACAGAGCACATTTCAACTTTCGATTTTGACAAAATCACTGGTTTTGTCTTAGAACATATCGTAGTATATACTAGGGTCAATATGAAGTACCGGCAGATGATTTATTTCAGTCCGAAACCCGCTCAAAGGACTTGGGAATGTTCATTTTCATAAGGAGGAAAGGCATTTCAGATAATAATAAAGGAAAGGATTTTTTTTTTTTGTTCAAGTAGTCAAACTAAGGCCACGTTCACACTTGAGAAATTTGGTCAGTATTTTACCTCAGTATTTGTAAGCCAAAACCAGGAGTGGGTGATAAATACCAGAAGTGGTGACGTGCTCCTATTATACTTTTCCTCTGATTGTTCCACTCCTTATTTTGTCTTACAAATGCTGATGGAATATACTGAATGTGTGCATATGACCTAAGGAATTCACTATTTCTAAAGGTAGTAAAATGCCAGGTGGGACAGCATTGAAGTAAGGTTTGATGACATTGAGGATTTCAAATAGAGATGAGTGTAACCCGGTCCACAGTCCTGGTCATGCTCAGGGACTGGGGCATATTTCCGGGACTTCCGGGCTCCTCGGTGCGGCATTTGATCCGCTGGGCTTTTGGGTGACGACATCTGTTACGCTGTGTGATGCACGGGGGATGACGCGCCAGCACAGCAAGTCCATAATATGATCCCGAGGATCCTGTAAGGTCAGAAGTTTCACGCAGCTCCTGTCCACAGCCAGAGAGCAATGACCTGGACCACATTTGTGCAAATAAATCTGCTCATCTCTTGTTATAAATACTTAGCAAAAATTGGTGATTTCTCCCAGAAATGCCGACCTTGATGGACACATTTTTATTCAACCTCAGTAAAAGGTCATGTCACTATGGAAAATGAGATGAATACACAGTAGAACCTTATGAATTACAAATATGGGTGCTTTATTACAGCTGACAAATTCAAAAAATGTACAGAGCCATGATACAGGGAACATTTCATGAGTAAAGGGAAGAATGGATTCAATAAGTTTTCAACAAATTCTTGATGCAAACAAACACCATCTGTAAAAAAGCTAAAGTTGAAAGAAGGATGGCTTTTATACATAGATAATGATCCTTAAACACACATCAAAATCCACAATAGACTACCTCAAAAGGTGCAAGCTGACTTTTTACAATGGCCCTCACAGTCCCCTGATCTGGTCTTCATTGAAAATCTGTGACTAGACCTCAAAATAGCAGAGCAAGCAAGATGACCCAGGAATCTCACAGAATGGTAACATTTTCCAATGGAGAATGGATGAAAATCCCCCAAAACAAGAATCGAAAGACTCTTCTCTGCTACAATAAATGTTTACAAGCTGTGATACTTGCAAAAGGGGAGCTACTAGGTACTAACCATGAAACAAGAAGAAAAGACACAAATGGGCAAATATATGTGCACAGCTTATCTTATAGTGATGTGATAATGTTGGGGGCACATGAGCCCGGACTAGGTATAAAAGTGACCCTCAGTAAGTGATGCACACAGAATAAAAAGGAAAGAAAGAACCGAGAAGCAGTAATCATGATAATGTGCATAATTTAATATATAGATATTCAGTGGTTATTAAAGGAAGGGGCAGATCCAAATGTGTTACACTGAGAAATGGTGAAATCAATGTAAAAGTAGAGCATTATAGCACATTGCGCAGAAAGATATCAGACAAAAATCAAACATAAATCAATTTTGTGACATTCAGAAATTAGTCACATAATATATACATAATGATGAGATTCCAAAAAAGAGTCATGAAGAAAAATAGAAAAATAAATAGAATGCAGGATGGTATACAGAAGAGTCTAACAGGATGTGAGTGAATAGCGAAGGGTGGGGATGGGCTATCCTGAGTGCAATCAAGTTAATAAAGTGCATGTGCAATGGAGTACTTAGAAATGGATAGAACATAACCCTTGATAAAGTGCTAATGCATAATGTTCTATTAACATTGTAGCCTGCAAATATGGTTGACATAACTGTAGTTGAAATATGTTAAATGCTGTGTTACCTTGGTATGTGGATGCAGCAGCCTATGATGAGTGTGCCCACTCCAATGTGCGTTTCGGCGTGCTTTCATCAGGGGTCATGCATACTATGTATTAAATTATTCACATCATCATTATTGACCACTATCTTGGTTCTAGGTACTAACCATGCAGGTTGCCCAAACTTTTGCATAGGTCTATTTACTTTTTGTAATTTTAAAAAATGTAAAAATTAAAATATAAATATTGTTTTTGTCTAAAAAACAAAGAAAATGTGACATCTTTACTTTAGGGGCCCTTTTTGAAATCATTTATTCTCGGGGGGGCGTGGCACCGCCTACAGAGCAAGACGTGGCTAATCTGAGCGCTCTGTTCCCGGCCTCATAGCTGACTATTTCAGCTTTACTAAGCACGACTAGTCGGTCCCTTGTGACGAAGGGGAGAACAAGGAGTACCCAGATGTCCAAAAGGAAAGGATCGGGCAACCAGCTGAAGCGCCTCACGGACTTCTATCCTGCTGGGCCTAGTGACGGAGGATCTAACATGGCGCCGGGACGCGGGAAACCTGCACCTAAGAAGACACCAACACTGCCATTACCCGTGGCCGCATTGCAGCCCTGCAACACAGCTCTCCAACGCTGAGACCATCACACTCACCGCCGGTAACACCCGACCACCTCCGGCCAATCTCTACGTTCACCCAACATCGATTGCGGTGGCAAAAGATCACAGTCGCAACTGAGCAGGAGGAAGAGATGGCGACGCAAGACGCTTCAGACATAACGACTGACTCCTCTCCTTCCTCCAGCCCTCAGAAGCAAAAACCACGTACGGAGACTCCTGTGGGTGAGTCACAAATCAGAACTTAATGCGGCATTCTCTGCTCCAGCTTCTAATCAACCTGCCTCAGAAGCGTATATAAAGGAGCTAATCGTAGCCTTGAGCGGTTCAATACAAGGTAAACTGGACAAACACAAGCCGCAGTGGAAGCATCTGTGGACAATGTGTCATACAGGGTTAACACAGTGGAACACAAAATGGAGAGGTAATAGGATCGCACAACGCCCTCATAGACTCCCACTATGCATTACATGACGAAGTGCAATATCTAAAATCCAAATGGCAGATATCGAAGATAGACATCGCAGAAATAATATTAAAATAAGAGGAGTGCCAGAGTCGGTTCTCACATCAGACCTTCAGGACTATGTTGGTTGATTTGTTCCGCATTTTTATCCCAGAAGCCACGACCCGATCTTATTATCGATCGAATACATAGGCTTCCTAGAGCCAAATTTCTGCCGCCAAATGTGCCTAGGGATGTATTGCTCAGAGTACATTTTTTCCATATTAAAGAACTATATTACTTGCCAGCCAGGAAAATGAAGGAATTCCCTACGCCATACTTGGGATTACAGCTATATACTGATTTATCTCAGCCACCTTGCAAGCACGAAGAAACCTCCAGCCCCTGACCTCTGCTCTCAGAGCAGCTTCTATACAGTACAAATGGGGTTTTCCACTGAAACTCTTGGTGCGCCATGAAGATACCCTACATATCATTCACTCACTGAAGGAAGGATGCGACTTGGCAAAAAGTTGGGGTGTGAAGATTGACCTGCAACTACAGACTGCGATCCAGAAACCTTCTAAACCGACGCAAGATTGGCAAACCCAGAGCTCCCCACGCTGATCCGGTCGAGCTAAAAATCGACGCAGTCTCTCTACAGCGGCTAGCTACTTGGACCGTTCCGTCAATACGGCTAGCCTACTAGTTTTTGAGGCCTCATTAGAAGGCCATTTGAACTCCTTCCCCCTGGAGATTTTCGATCGAGGAGCATATTGAGTATCGATATGTACCTTCGATTTGATCTTTTATGATCTAACTCAGTTACACTGCTTTTGTAATGCCATTACTTGTTGTGTCCCCCTCCTTATGTTTCTATCCCTAGTATTACCCAAAGATCTACTTCACATCCCAAACCCTTCTTGCGCTGGCCGAAATGGAATTACCCAGCATATCTCGCCTTGAGACCGCAATAACCAAATTTCTTCTACTCCTAGGTTCGGCCTTGCGGTGCGGTAAGCAAATTATGATATCTCAATATGTCGCTTAATTTGGTATCCCTCAACGTAAGGGACTGAATTCCCCTTATAAGCAGGTAGACTTA